>NHNW01000008.1:600000-1029636 GCA_002786025.1 Zasmidium citrigriseum
CTCGGAGTAGGATGGGCGAGCTCGTTGCTAGGCTTTTGCAGCACCGCATTGGCACTCATCCCGTTTGTGTTTGCGAAGTATGGGGCTTGGTTGAGGAGCCGAAGTAGCTACACAGCCGGAAGTTAAATATTATTGATGGCATGGCAGTTCGTCCGTTGTGGTTGAGCAAAGAAGTAGACATACCTCTGGAGAGTAGCTGGAGAGATGGATTCATCAATGTTGGAGGGCAGGCACGGAAGTTAGCTTTGACACCACCTGTCGTCAATGCCGCTAGCGCCTTGGACGGCCCGAGCCCTGCGCTTCTTTCACGTGGCAGCGCGAGCATTTCGTTTCTCCAGCGACCTCCAAGTGAATCTTCCCCGTCACGCCCTTCTGCCAACACCCCTTCGCCAACCTCGGCCGTCCTCCACGATGCACACATAGCACCACCTCCGTCGACTCTTCGCCGCACATGCACCACTATGTCCACACAAACCCTGACGACGAGGCCCATCTTCGCGGCCAACGCGGGCAACAACATGCAACCCGCTCCGATCAAAACCGCATCGCAACCTCGAATTCGCGGATACAAAGACTTTCTCACCCCCGCTCTACACCGCCGCTTTACCCGAGCAGCTGGCACTGTCCTGATACTCTGCTGGTTTGACAGCTGGCTGCTCTCAACCAACAGCACCCGCTTCTGGTCATTGTTCCCCTTCGGGCCGGCAGGCATTAGGGCACTGCTCCTCTTCATACCATGCCTCGCAGTCTTCATTGTGCGCGTGGCCAATATGCACATCGGTCATCGCACTGCGAACAGCCGCGCTGAGTTGGTATATGCTCAGCTGTTTAGTGGCAGGTCGCTGCATACGTTGATCTGGTACATGTTCAGCTCGTGGTGGTTCGGCGAGGTGTACATCTGGACCAGGAGCAGCAGCGCTGAGCTGATGATGGTGGATCCTGGAAAACCATACGAGCGACCTGAGTTGAACGAGAACCCAATCTTCATCAGATGCTTGTTTTTGGTGATGGGCGTGCTGCGCACTGGTTGGCATTTGCTTGGAGGATACGACAGAGTGGAAATTCCAGCAGGGAAAGAAGAGGAGGACGTCAGGGCCAATTTCATAACATCGATCATTGGCATACCGGTTGTGGCTAAGCTGCCGCAACCATTCAGAGCTTTGACGGAAAGACTGGGAACCATAACCAATGCCTGCGGGCAGACGCTAGTCATCGGGTGGTTGACGACTTTGATTCTCTACTTTCCCGTCTTTCGCTACCCTGCTTGGAGGTGGACATACAGCTTCGTAAAGCCATTCTTCCGGCAAATGCAGGACGCATCCAGACCCCGAGGCTTCACGCATGCACCTACTGTCATATGGCAAGCTTTTAGCTCTGCCATGATGCTGTGTATACTGTGGGAGGTCAGCAATACTGTATTCGACGCACTCGTAACTCTGCCGCCTGTCAAAAAGGGTGAGCCACTGACGAGTGAGATTAAGGATGCACGTGGAGTCATCCTCCATAAGAGCGCCGATCCCAATGGCAGCTTGCTCAATGGACTGAACTCGAAGAAGGAGGTCAACAAGGCTTTCGCCTTCTGGGAGCTGTACCTCATCTGCACGAAATACGACAAGCGGAGGAAAACCATCTACACCGAAGTCGACCGCAAGGATGGCAGTACGTGGTCAAAAGTCTGCGAGTACGCTCTGAAGGAGGCAACTTCGATCAAAGACCGCATCAAGGTTGCCACGGACCCCAACGAGTACAAGACCAAGCAGGCGGAGCTTGCGTTGCAAAAAGAGCAACACAAAGACTTGATTCCGGTGGAGAGACAACACCTTGGACTGAAGAAGATTGCGGATCAGGGCGTACAAAACGACGGAGACGTCTTCGCGAAGCGCAAAGGCGACTTTGCCCACCAATTCGGAGAACTTGCGAAGTCGGTTGGTCAGTCACCCGGCAGTGAGCCCGTCAAGACAGCATGGGATTGGGGAAAGAAGCATGCTTTTACGGAAGAACAGCTACGGGAGCTACAGGAGACGCCAGAGCACTCCAAACAGGCTTTTAACGGCTACCTGTCGAATCTACTCCGGACACCTGTGGGCGAGCCATTCAGGTTGACATTCGCCAGGAGAGCCACGGTGGTGATTGCAGGAACTCCTGTCTCGAACAAGACCAATATCATTCACGCCATGAAATCGCTCAGCAAGCTGGCAGTGTGCAGTCTGATGGAAGACGACTACGGTTCCGTCCAGAAGGATGTGGCCAAGATTGTAAGGATGCTCACGGAAACCATCCACGTCATCGAGAAGTTCGTCCAAGAGCTGGAGCCACACTGGACGGATGTGTCGTATTTTGAGGTGGAGCGGCAAGCGAGAGCTAAACAGCGTCAAGCTGATGTGAATGACGAAGCAGCGAGGACGAGGAGTAGAGTCGAAGCGGAGGCTTTGAGGAACCATGCCGCCGTCTTGAGGAATGAAGCCGTGGCAATGATGCTCAAGAGACGCGATATCGGCGAGGCGCAGGAAGTTCTGGATGCTTTGAAGGGAGGTCTTGAGGAGATTATGCTCGCTTTTGGAGAGTATGCAAGCTCTGTCGGATTGAGCAAGAAAGAGGTCAGGGAGGCTAGAGAGGCTGCTGGTGGCAAGGCGAATGTTCTGCCTGCTATACAGCCTTAGGGAGGTCTGTTTGAGGTGGAACAGGCGCGGGCTCGTAATGTGTAAGAGTGAAACACTTTCCATGCGCGGCGCAGGTGGGTTTTCAAACAAAACGACACCGGGGCATTTGACTTCTATGATACCAACGAATGCAATGCGTTTTCAAATTCTCCCACCCCTTCCCCCTCTTCTCCTTCCATCCTCTACACATTCCACCCACCATCCACACTATGAATCTGCCCCGTAATATAACTACTCTCATCACTCAACAAAAACGCCACCACCTTTGCAATCTCCACCGGTTGGCCTTTCCGCTGCAAAGGTGTGGCTTTGACTCCTATATCGACGGCGTCTTCTCTGCCTTTCTCCGCCGTCTGCAGCATGGGCGTGTCGGTGTAGCCGGGAGCGACTGCGTTGATTCGGATGCCCTTTGGGCCGTAGTCTTTTGCGCAGACGCGCGTGAGGCCTACGACGGCGTGTTTGGAGACGCCGTACTGGGGTGTGGTTAGTTCTGGGGATGGGAGGGAGAGGGGAGAGGGGGGCCTACGGCTGCGGAGAAGGGAATCGCTCGAACGCCTGCTATCGAGGCTGCGTTTACGATTGCGGCGCCGCGGCTCATGAGTTTGAGTTCTTCTTTTATGCAGTGCATCATTCCCTGGAAATCGGTCATTTAGTCGAAGAAACCCTTCCCTTTTGAAGTTGGTAGTGAGCGCACAGTGAGGTTAATGCCAATAATCCTCTCCCAATCTCCCTCGTCCTGATGCTCAATCAACCCACTCCCGCCTCCATGGCCTTCAGGCTGGTTACTGATAACGCCCGCCATATTCGCCGCGCCATCCAGCTTCCCAAACTTCTCGATGGTTTTGGCGAGCCAGTCATGGACTTGATCCAAATTGCGGATGTCGCATTGGTACACCATTGCTCGCTCTTCGCCGAGTTCTGAGAGGAGGTTTTGCAGGCTGGAGAGGTTGACATCGCAGATGCTGACTTTGGCGCCGCGTTCGTGGAGAAGTTTGGAGAGGGCGAGACCGATTCCTGAGGCGCCGCCTGTGATTGCTATTACTTTGTCTTTGAGGGTGTCCATGTTGGCTTGAGTGGGCTAGGAGAGAGAGAGGTGTAGTTGTTTGGCCTTGGGATTGAGGATTGAGAAAAGATAGGAAAGGATAGATGAGATGAGGTATGGTCAACGCTTTTTGACTTTCCCCTGTACTTACGAGACCTTCACATGGATGCCACACCACTTTCTTCTTGTATTCCCCTCCATAAAGTGGAACTGGGTCAATCTCGGCGCAGAACGAGCAGTTGCCGCACCCCGCAGAGCTTTGGTCTTGGTGATGTGGTGATTGTCTTGGAGCTTCTCGGTTGTGTATTTCCATAGGCGCAGTACGAGTACGGATCCCTCCTTTTGAGCCATGTGCTTCCCATGGGATCCTTCAAGCTCATGCTGGTGTGGTTCGCATGGATGCAGGCATGGGCAGGGTCTCTCGGCCAGGTACAGATGCGGAGGTGGACTTCATGGGTTTGATCGCTGTCTGTTAGACCAGCCTTGATCTTTCATCAAGGGCTGTCATGAGTATGATGAGGTGAAGAAGACAAACCTCGGGATGGAAGACCTTCTCCTTCCAGCTAGATCAGACCAAAAGAAGGAGCGATGGCCAAAAGTCTGCGTCGAGTGAATGTCCAGGGAAGTCGTGACGTAAGTCCGAGACACCAGTCGCGCGATTGCTTGGGGGCAAACGATATCGGACTCTCAACTTCTGATGTGTTTCGTGTCTTCCCTTTCCAATGTTCGCATTGAGGCATGATTGTACGGTCATGCGCGTGGAAGCGGACAGCAGCACAATGCTCGCACCTGGAATGGCCGCCCACGCGCCATTTCCACGCTTCTGCTGGAAGGAGAGATGACCGTGGAATGCCCAACCATTATCAGACTCTGGACGTTTCTGTGAATGCTTCGCAGAAGGATATCAAGAAGTAAGGCAAATGTTTTGTCGGCTTCTCGAGCAAGCGGTACTGACATGATCGCAGGCAATTCTACAAGCTCTCCAAAGCAAACCACCCCGACCTCCACCCAAACGACCAAGCCGCCTCGCAACGATTTGTAAAGATCAGTGAAGCATGGGCTACATTAGGGTCACCTGAGAAGAAGCAGCGATATGACAGAGACTTCATGCGGACACAACAACAGTCAGGGCCAGCCAGTAGCGGTCCTGTACCTCACGGCAGCTTCTCTTCCTCGAGCAGCGGACCCGGTGGGCGGCCAGCTAGTGGACTGAGTCGCAGAAGGACACAGTTCCGTGGACCGCCACCATCTTTCTACCGAAGTGGAGGCTGGGGCGAACACTCCTCTAAACGCAGCGAACACGCCTCCAAAGCCTCACACACGAACGAAGCGCAAGGGCAATCTGCAAGTGGGCCACAAGGACCAGGAATGGGACCAGGAGGATTTGCGATGGGTATGGATAACGATGTTCCGCATTTCAACAATCAGGCGCACAACCAAACGCATAGCGATCTTGAGCGTACGAGGCATAAGGCGAGAAGGAAAAGAGCTGTGCGTGTTGAGGAGCCTGAGACGGTGAGCGGGAATAGTGTTCTGTTCAACTTCTTTCTGTTGACGGGCATTCTGGGGGCGATTGCTGGTGTTTCGAACGCGGTTTATGGAGGGAGAGGCAAGGGCAAGAAGGAGACCGACAGCTAGGCGTTTTGGAGATACCCAAATAGAGCATATTCGAGAAAGCACTGCGTTGCCAGGTTGGAAGAGATCTTGGTTCTCCGGACAATGGCAGTGGCAGATGCCTCACGAGACATTTGACAGTGCCAGTGTATTTCGTGGAGTCGGAGAATATTCAATAGAGACTGACTCGTAGGTCGACGATCACATGTAGGTACCTTGTACCTCAATAAAACTTGAAAGGATAGTTCAGTAGAGATGCAAGACCGCGAGTCTACTTGTACTCTGCATTCTCACTCTAAAGATGCCGATCGATCAAGTACCACACGCCTACCGACAATGACTGTCCGAGATGACGGCATTCATTCCATGAGCGAATTTCAAGGCCAAGTTGCTCGGACTTTATGGATAGACTTTCGAGAAGGCGTGATATCAGACGCGATATGCACTGCGGATCGATCGACACGTGAAAGTATGGATCACGCTCCCATCCATCCATCTTGAATCTTGAATTTCACTGGCCGTCATTGCCCCTTTTGCATATAATGTGCGACTGATCCCTGGCAACTGCGTTTGCTCTTCTTTGTTTGACGTGGCGGGCGTCTTTGACCGCAAAACAACAATCACCACGACGACTCACTACGCGCAGACTTATGGATCCCACCAGCCGCAATCATGGCCATGGCATCGATGCTGTATAACGAGTCGGAGATCTCAGAGCAGCAGGTGAGTGTCCCGGTTCCGATGCGAGCAAGACGGCAGTTCTGGGTGGTCTGAGGCGTGAGATGGAAATCCAGCCAATGGCCGCACGGCTGGCAAGCCGCGTGCTGCTGAGCTGTCGGGAAGCTTAGGAGGTCGGGTGTGCTTCAGATGTTTTTCCTGACGATAAACAGATCCATCTCCCATCAACCACCTCAATCACCAACGCCGCACCGTCTTCTTGGATCCCTTGGTCGTCACGTCCATCTTCGAATAACAACATGAGCTTCACCGAGAAGGCAGCCGAGACCGTCGCCCCGTCGGCGGTCCACGTCCTCATGCCCATTCCTGCCTTTGGCGACTTGGGCAAGTCCGCCAATGATGTACGCGAGAGATTTGGCGGGATGATTGAGTAAGAGAAGAAGAGTGAGGCTGATGGAGAGATAGCTCGTCAACAAGGACTTCTACCACATGAGCCAAGGTCAGTCAGGACGTAGAGCCGGTCAATGCGGAACAGCTATCTTCATGGAGAGATCACTTCAAGCTCTGCTCAAGAGGCGCACGCCTTCAGAGCATCTCGGCGATAGCTGCGCGTCCAATTTGACCGGCATAGGAGGATTGGATAGAACAACAGCTGACACGCGATTCTAGCGACCCTCGATGTCAAGCTCAAGGCTCCCAACGGCACCAATGTCACCGTCAAGGGCAAGCAGGGCTTCGACGGCGTGACCAGCGGCTCCGTAAGTCTATCACTCCTCACACTCTCAATTTTTGGCTTCTAACAGTCACAACAGGTCGAGGGCAAGCACACTCTCAAGCCAAACGGTACGCGGAATTCCTCTTCTACTTCCTCATCGACTAGATCAACGCAAAAAGCAACGCAAAAGAAGGATCAGGGCTTCATCAGGATGTTCCACATGATGCAGCAATTGCCTTCACCCTTACGCACCTCTCTATACTTGTCCGCCCTGAACACTCCGAATGGCGACGGCACACAAAGCAAACTTTCGCTGACTTTCCGGCATCAAAAAGGCGTCACCATCACCCAGTCGTGGACCACCGCCTCTCTGCTCGACAGCAAGGTTGAGCTCGCCGACGTTGTCGCCCCTGGCGTCAAGGTCGACCTCCAGAACCTGTGGAACCCAGCCAAGCCAGAGGCTGCTGCTCAGAAGCTCAACCTCGCCTTCAAGAACCCCAACGTCCACTCGCGCGCTTTCATCAACTACGGCACTGCTAAGGGCGCCATCGACGCCGTCGTCGATGTCACTGCTGGCCATGAGGGTTTCCTCGTCGGTGGTGAGGCTGGCTACGACGTCCAGAAGGCCGCTGTCACCAAGTACAGCCTTGGTATCGGCTACCAGAGCCCAACCTACAACGCTAGCATTGTTGGCACCCAGAACCTGAGCATCATCGCTGCCAGCTACTACCAGAAGGTCAACTCCTCCGTCGAGGTTGGCGCTAAGGCTGGCTATGACGTCCAGGCACAGAAGGCCAGCGGCCTCGAGCTCGCCTCGAAGTACAAGCTCGACCAGCTCTCTTTCGCCAAGGTCAGTACATCCTTATATGTTTACAGAGCAAACAACGCTGACAACATCCCAGGCCAAGATCAACGACCGCGGTATCGCCGCCCTCGCCTACAGCACCAAGCTCAACGCTGGCACCACCCTCGGCCTCGGTCTCTCCCTCGACACCAACAAGCTCAACGAGGCTGGCCACAAGGTCGGCACCTCCCTCACCTTCGAGGGTTAGATACACCACTTGTTTGAAGGAAGAGGAGCGGAGTAGGGATGCGTGAGTTTATGGCTCATATACCCGGTGTGATGCATGGCTGGCTAGTCTCCACTAGATTTGCTATTGTATAAAATACTGTTTCAATGCCCCGAGTATATCTATCTCGATTTCTTTCACCTCATATCCATCGATGTATCGATGTGTTCCGAGTACTCGGGTTTCATGGGCTGGCAGGGGTTTGATGAGATTGCGGAGTCTGGAGAGCTCTTGCCCGAAGTCGCTGGCTTGGACCTTGGCGTCATCTTCGACTTCAATCTTCTCTTCGCTTTTAGCCGCTTTCATTGAAGAGCCTTACACCAGCCGTTGATATGCCGGCACAGCCAAGGCAAATATGGTCTTGGGAGTGATTAATCAGACCTTGATGAGTCCATCGCCCTATCTCTAACCGAAACAGAAATCGAAGTCGATATCTTCCATAAACAGCTCATCAGAACGTTTGCTACGGCTTTGAGAGGAGCGGTATCAGACTGCCAGTATCTTCTTCATCGGCCTATCGAGGAAAAGATACCGAACTCGCCGGGCGAGATGAGGCTGCATCAAGCTCAGCGGGTGAATGCAGTCCGCGGCGATCTTTCAGGCACCTGATCGTTCCTCCACCTTTCCATGTTCGCTAATGGCCCCGGGTGGCCTTGTTCGATCGGCCGTTCTCCCAATGCCCGCCTATATCACGGCGGCCGGAGAGGGGTAGGTGCGCGAGTCTAACGGATTGACTGGCCGTGGGCCGTTGTAAGTATAAGTATTGGAGGCTATGACTTCACGATTAAGGTTTGGGACGTTCTTCTCTCTTTGCTTGACGTTTGTCTTCGCAAGTATCGTCTTCACTGCTGATTTCATCCCGACGAAGAGGCAGCATGAAGGCAATCGCTAACGCATTACTCCTGGCCGACGCCGCACTGGCAGTCTCGCCACTGGTTAACCTCAACTACGCCTCCTACAAAGGCACCGTTCTTCCAAACGGCGTGACCCAATGGCTAGGCCTGAGATACGCCGCTCCTCCACTCGGAGACCTACGATTTGCTGCACCTCAAGATCCCAAGCCGGCGTATGGAGTTCAGCCCGCAGATGCTCATGGAAAGATCTGTTTGGGGACCGATGCGGGACCGCCGTCGAACACTACGGATGAGGATTGTTTGTTTTTGGATGTGTATGCGCCGAGTAATGCGACCAGGCATTCGAAGTTGCCGGTGTTCTTTTACATTCAGGGTATGTTGTCAGCGGTAGGATGGTTGGAGGGACGGCGGCTGATGGATTTTGTTGCAGGTGGTGGTTTCAACTCCAATGCAGGTGCAAACTACAATGGCTCTGGATTAATCCTCGCAAGCGAATACAACATGCTTCTCGTGAACTTCAACTACCGCGTCGGACCGTATGGATTTCTGGCCGGCGAGGAGGTCTTGAAAGGCGGCAGCGTCAACAATGGCCTCAAGGACCAGCGAAAAGCCTTGCATTGGGTACAGAAGTACATCTCTCAATTCGGGGGCGATCCACGACATGTTGTAATGGGAGGAGCCAGTGCCGGAGGGCAGAGCGTGGACTTGCACGTCACTGCCTATGGTGGTCGAGACGATGGACTCTTCAGTGCTGTGGCGGCGGAATCGCAGTCTTTCTCTGCGCTTCGCAATGTGGCCGAGAGTCAATTCGCCTACAACAACCTCGCGATCCGAGCAGGCTGCGCATCAGAGACAGACACCCTAGCCTGTCTCCGGAACCTCACAGCCACAGAGCTCCAAGCCATAAACATCAACACGCCCTTCCCCGGAGCCCAAGAAGCACCCTTGTACATGTACGGCCCAGTCCTCGACCACGACTTCATAACCGACTACACCTACCGCGCGTACGCCGAAGGCAAATTCGTCAAAGTCCCCGCCATCCACGGCGACGACACAAACGAAGGGACGAAATTCGTGCCCAAGAACACCAGCAGCTACGGCGAAAGCGATACATTTCTGCAAAACCAGTTCCCAGACCTCACTCTCGCACAGCTGGGCAAGATCAACGAATTGTACCCCGTAGAAGGCACACCCTCGTTCCCAGACTCAGGCAGATTCTGGCGCCAGGCCTCTGATGCATATGGCGAGACGAGGTATAACTGTCCTGGGATTTTCATCAGCCAGACGTATGCGAAAATGCACGTCCCGCTATACAACTACCGCTGGAACGTCATCGATCCTCCCTCCGACGCAGAAGGCTTCGGCGTGACGCATACCGTCGAAGCGAACGCCATCTTCGGTCCGGAAAATGTCAATGGCGGTGCTCCGGACTCTTATAAAGAGGGCGGTGTCAACTACCCCATCGTCGCTGTGACGCAGGCATACTGGACGAGTTTTATAAGGTCGTATAACCCTAATACGTATAGGAAGCCCGGGACGCCGACGTGGGAGGAGTTCTCGAAGAGGCATTATAATCGAAGGATTATGTTTCAGACGAATAATACGAGGATGGAGGATATTGAGGGGAAGCAGTTGAGGAGGTGTGCGTATTTGAGCTCGATTGGGGTGAGTTTGAAGCAGTAAGAGAAGGGAATCGGGTTGAAGTTGGATGGAGGCATGTACTTTTTAGTGTTGTCGACCGTCCTATATCATTGAGAACCTACTTGCGAAGCTTGTTAGAAGAACTAGGTCCAGGTGAGATTGCTGTGACTGGTGACTGCTAACACAAACAAGCAACGCAGTATCAACAGCATGCGGGTTGTCAGTGTCACAACATTAGCAGCATGACTTCGATAAGGAGGAAGGTGCCAAAGTCCTTTCGAGCTCAGACTCAGAGTGCGAAAGAACTCAACGCTCACGCATTCGCATGTGACTTTGACCCTAATGCCAAGCCTCAAAACGAATATACCTGAAGCGAATGTCCAGAGCCAGCACATGACATCTCAGCCGACTTCGCACTTTGCCGTCAGGAAGAAGTCAGCGCCGAAATACGCAGCAACAAAAGGAGCCGCTCCCGTCGACGCTGTGTAACCGACTAGATTGCGGCTCAAAACTGCGGCGATTGCTATTATCGATCGTCGGGACTGCCGGCAGGTCGCTTCTTGGGTAGGGGCGGTTTGGGTTACATGCTTCATGTGGACATCCGTGAAGTTTGAACATTTTACTTCAAAGATATCTTGTTCTTCACAAAAAGGCTATCGTTGCGGCGATGACGTCGAGTTCATCCGACGTGGAGTGACGGGGATAATGTGGTAGAGTTCTTCCGTGCGTCAATCGCCACGCTGCAGTTATTGTTAGAATAGTCGTAGTACTGTAGTAGGAGAGATTTCGTATCAGCGTCGCAGTCACATCCATCTCAACAAGCGGAGACCTCGGACAATGGACATTTTGGACAGGAGAGTTTCGTCAGCTGCAGTCCTGGCTCGTATCGGCCACAAGCCGGGCGTGTCGTGGCGCTCGTCATTGGAGGAGCAGGCGAATTAGCCGTCAGCCAGCTGCGTATCCGACTTCCTGGAGGAAGCACATGTGAACGAGGATGTTCGTGGGACGAGCGGTTCGGTTTGTCGCAGGCGGGCTGGGGGTTTGACAATGGGTGGTGGGAGGTGTCTCGCGCAGGTGTTTTGAAGTGACAGGCGCGGCAAGTGAGGTGGTAGCGGTGGTGGTGATAACCAGCGTCTGCTCGGCGATGCAACGTGCCGGGACGCATTGGGGAATGATGAGATTAGAAGTAGCGGGCGTTAGGCGCTTGGAGGGCTAGCGAGACGAAGAGGGCAACGGGCTGACGGCGGCGTTGGGCGTTGATTGATCAATCTGGGAGCGGCGGCGATAACGCGCAGCCTCCAGCAGCAGCCCTGCAGCGACGAGCAGAACAGAGTGTGCAGCAGAGTGCAGCAGCGGCGAGCAGTCATCCATCCGAGCGAGCGAGCGAACAGCTTTCTTTGTGCCCGTGGCCAGCCTGATCTGAGGTTCTTCTTCTTTCTCGCCGCAGCCTTTGTGCAGAGAAGGCCTCATCAAACCCCGAGTCGCCAGCAGGAATCGCTTTATTATTTTACCCGCGGGAGCACGCGTACGAGACCCACACCTGCCTGGCCGGCTAGCAGACGATCGGAAACACTCTTCTTGGGCCAGGAGCAGCGACTGTCCTTCCATCTCGCCAGCCAGCCAAGTCTGTGCCTGCCGACATCACATTCCCTTCTCGCCTCTCGTTAACCCACTCATCAACACCTCACGCGACACGCTCGCCGTCGCCCGCAGCACTATCGCATTCCCGCCAGCAATTCCTCAGTCCAGAGCGCGGCCGATGCAGCGTTGGCCCTAGTCCATTGCCTTTGAATTTGGGGTCCGGCCAGTCAAATCACGCGGCCAAGTGCTGCTGCTGAGCGTCGCCAGCATGTCCAACTCGACCAGTACGTACTACCTGACTTGCCTGACTACGCTCTCCCATCTCACCCACCCATCCCTCCCATAATTGCCAGCCGAAGCAATCAGACGCCCGTTGGCATACTAATGCGCCTGCGAAGCCTCGTCGGCAATCACGTCGTCGTCCTCGCTGCCGCCCACCTCGTCCTCCTCCGCCATGTCGACCTCGAGCGTGGCCAGCAGCACCACTGACCCAACCACTCCCTCAGTCTCGAGCACCACGCCCGCCGACACTTCCTCGACTACATCCATCCCACCCACGTCATCCATCGACACTTCATCGTTAATCTCATCCATCTCCTCGGCCGTCTCGTCATCCATTATCTCACCCTCGTCAACAACCACCGTTGAGTCGACCGCCGCCGAGCCTTCTTCTACCACCACTCTCTCGCTTTCGTCCCAACCAGCCACCACCCGGGTCTACACGTCCGTCGTCACCACGGGCCCGGCCAACGATGGCTCCTCCGCTAGTCCCGTCACTGTCATCGTGACCCAGACTCAAGACGCTACCAGCGTGCCGATCACATCGCAAGTCGCCGCCGAGACTACTTCCACCACCTCTGGATCCCCAGCCCTTAACACTGGCTCTTCGGATGATAACAACGGCGGCGGCGGTCTTAGCACGGCAGGTGTCACCGCCATCGCTGTCGTGGTCCCAGTCGTAGTCATCGCGCTGCTTGCCGTTGCCGGCATCTTTTTCTGGCGGAAACGCAAGCAAAAGAAGGCAGCCGAGGAAGCGCGTCGCAAGGAGGTCGAGGACTACGGCTTCAACCCGAACAACGACCCGACGCTCCCAACAGTCGCATCCGAGAACGGCGCAGAGATGTCGGAAGACCACAGCAGCGGGTACAGAGGTTGGGGCGCAGCAGGCGCAGCCAGCCGTAAGATGTCGACTACGCTGTCTGGCGGCCACACGCAAGGCCAACTCTCCGACACGGGCAGCAACCCCTATAGAGGAGGCGTTTCACCCACTGGCGGCAACTCGGATGGCCACAGCGCAGATGCTATGCTGCACCAAAGGCGAGAGACGATGAACAGCGATGATGTCGGATCACTCGGTCAAGCGCCTCTCGCCAGTGCTAATCAGCCTGGCATGAAGCGAGGCCCATCCAACGCATCCTCCACATACTCGGCTGCAGGGCATTCAGACGTCTCTGATGGGCCACCACCCCCGAGTAGTCTTCCAGCGTCGTATGATGCCTACAACCCGAACAACGGCTTCGGCTATAGTCAGCACGGCCCCTATGGCGACGGCACCTACGGCGGTGGTAACGGCCCCGACAGCGGCATGCCAATCGTTAGGGACGTTTCTGCACGACGCAACACACGGATACAGCAGCCGGGTAACTACCAGCAAGGCAACTCCGGCATCGCGCAAAACTTCTAAACGGCCTGTGTGTGTTCTCAACTGGATTGTACAAAAAAGCAATGCATTCTTCAACGGCACAAAGACTTTCGCTGCTGCTGCTCTCGTTCTTGGATACCGATGACGCAGGGCTGGCGGTGTGTTCTTCGTTTTCCGAAATCATGGCGATGGCGTTCATTTGGACATAAGGGAATGCGTGTGTCTCTCGCAGAAGGAAAGAGAAAGGGACGGAGGGAGAGTGCATCGCCGGCGAGCGTGTGCGGAGGGAGACACACTTTGATTATTTCTGTTTAAAGCAACCCCCAATACTCCCCCCATTGCTACTGTTGCTGGCTTTGTTTTGTGTTTGGAAATGGAAAGGGACATTATTCCCCCAATGACTATGTTACTACCCACCACTACTACACTACTCCTCGTTGTAGGTTAATACTGCTGGCATGCGGATCCGCTGTCGCTGCTCGATTACATATGCAGAGTACCTTACGCTCATGACCTTTCTATACATATACACCTCTTCTTATCCTTTCTTTTGCTTTCAGGAGACAGAACTTGAGTCGGTATCGAAAGGTAAGATCACCGGAAGCGCAGGAGAGGCCTTGGGAGGTTGACCTACCTTTCCTTGCGATGGTCTGCTGCCTTACCCGACTGCAGTCGCTGAGTCCAAATCGATGCAGCAGCAGAAGAAGGCGAGAGAGCGAAGATACCTCACTCTGTGGCTGGGTGAAGTAACACAACAAATGTGAGGAAACTCACTTCGTTTTGTAAGATAGCCAACGTCTTACTCGTGGTGAGTTCACCTCACCTGGAAGATGTGAAGAAAGCTCACTTGCACCTACTCCACCGTCGTGACCCAAGAGCAGGTCCGGGTTTGGGTTTGGACGCATGTGAATCCAGGTCCGTGCTTCTCGAATATCTATTTACATCTTTCGACGTCCCTCTCTTTCCAGTTGCCGACCTTGGCGAGACTCAAGACGAAGCCATGGATGAGCTCAACACTGACAAGAACGCCATGATGATGGGTCAGGTGATAGAAGCGCCTAAAACGTCCCCTGAGCGAGCGGGCGAGTAGAGCACCCTTACGGCGTGAGGGAGGGCTGTTATTTGGCGGGTCTTGTGGGTGTAGTTGGGTCTTTCTCTGTGGACTGGGTAAGGTCGAGGCCAGAGGAGGGTGTTGATGGAGGTTTGAGAAACGCCTCAGTTGTTGGGATAGTTGATCGGAACTGATGTGAATGCGGTCAGAAGCGCTGAGGCGTGAGAGGGCAGTCCACAAGAAGTCTTCAGAAGTTCATAGTAGAAGGAGGATACCAAGAGCTCGAATACGGCATTCGTTGATGTTTTTGGCGAATATTGTCCGTCTCGAGGAGGTAAATTGGTATGAGAGAGTGGTCAAGACTCACACAAAGCGCAGCGAGCGGAGAGGAGCATGATGTTGAGGATGCTCGCTCCATGCGCCGTCGCCACCACACATATTCATGCAAGTCCACGAGTTCCCACTCAATCCATTGGCCGGCAAGGTTCCACGAGCTCCCCATACATATCGCCCGCAGCAGGAGCCATACTCACATCCATCGGAGAATTCACCCTAGCAGCCTGCCGTGAACCGAGAATTCTCGTGTCCTGTCGTGTCCAGAACACACACCGTGGCGAAAGTCGCGTGGCCGTGGCAACGACCATCACGAGACGAAGATTCCATCAAGTCCTCGAACGTCTTCGACCAGGCTCCCCCGGTCACTTTGTACGAGGATCGGCCGCAGGGAACCATTGCGTTCGCCCAATGCATCCTAGCCTCCTCGGAATGGCTTCCCTCATTTCCACGCCGAACCGTTTGAAGGGACCGTTTGACTATCTCGGCACGCTCCAGCGACAAGCTCGATGTTAAAGATGACCTCGTGCCGTGTCAAGAATTCGAAAAGCTCGTAATAGAGACCTTCGGATTCGATGGTCGAGGCTGGTACACAAGTACGCAATCAATAGTCTATTCTGGGGTGTGTGGTGAGAGCTCCAGGGTCGAGGTGCATCGAAGAAAAAGATGCGCCATTTCTGCAGAAGTGCACCTGCACACGGCCTGCAGCTCACGCCAAACCGTCCTTCCCGATATGCCGCCTATTGCTCTCATCGAATCAGCGCCTGGGAATGCTCTAGCGCGTTCCATTTAAGAGCTGTTGCGCTTTGGCTTTTACTCCAGATTTATGCGTTGCTGAGACAGGGGATATACAAAGTATATGAGTCGGCAGCAGTCCCATGTCCACGGTCTGTGTCTGCCTTTATAAGTCTCTCTCGCTCTTCCCGTCTTGCTCTTGCTTCTCCTGTCTCCTGCCTAACTATCGTACGATCGCTTCTTCGTAGTCTCTCGCTTCTGGAAAACCGTTCATCCTTCTATTCTACAACACCAACGATACCCAAGCAGCTGTTTATTATCGATCGGATACACGTATCCTCTACCGCATTTTAATCCAAATCCATCTCACGAGAGAATACCACGCGAACGAAAATGCACGCCAAGCAGGTCCTCATCCTTGCTGCCGCTGGCCTCGCCGCCGCGCAGTCCAGCACCTCGTCTGCTGCCACCAGCTCCTCCACCAACAGCGGCACCTCTGGCTGCGGAAGCTCGATCGACGCGTAAATCACCCATGCTGAGGAAAGTGCGACAAGAAGGCTGACACAGATTCGCAGCATCATCTCCAGCTGTCTCGACACCACCCAATCCCAACTCGATGCCTGCGCTACGAACGACTGGGACTGCTACTGCGAGCAGAGCAACAACGTCCTGACTTGCTACAACAACTGCCCCAGCGACCCACGCCGCAACGGCGTCGACCAGCAGAACGAGACTTGGTGCAACGCTGCAAAAGCGTACGTTCCTCCCCCATCCTCCACCCATATCCATCCTAACTTTCTGTCATAGCTACGGCACCTCCTCCTCCGCCAGCATGTCCCGCACCGCAACCGCCTCCGGCTCGAGCGGCACCGGCATGGCCTCCGCCTCTGCTTCCGGTTCGGAATCCGAGTCCACGGCCAGTGCAACCACGGATTCGTCCAACTCTGGCCCCTCGGCCACCACTTCGTCGAACAGCGAGGAGGCCAGCTCCACCGAGTCGACGGGCGCCGCGGCTGGCGTTGTGATCCCAGGCAGCCTCGTTGCCGCTATCTTCGGTCTCGCCGCTATCTTCTAGGGGAAGAGTAGTGAGGGGTCCGTTGTGTTTTTGGCAAGATTGCTGTTGCTGGATGATGTGAAGCTGGATGCTATTGGAGGAGACTGGACGAGAGAAGGGATACCTCTTGTGTGCATAGCGCGCGATAGCTGAATTGTTAATGTCTACCTTGTTCGAAGGGACCTTCCCGCAAGATCCGTTGTTGTCAAGATATTGCCCAGCTGATGATCCAGGTCGAGAAAGCTTTGTTGCTTACATACCATCTCTTGAAATCGAGAGTACCGGAGTACATGACCGCATTGTACGCCTTCTCGAAGGAATTCCCGAGAATGTCGCGAGAGCTAAAACAAATATCACCGACATCACATCTTGTCAGCATGGCTACGATTCGAATTGTACGAGCTTCAACCGAACGCCTTCTCGCCGAGTTCCATCACATTACCTTCGACGAAAACGCAGAGGAAAGGGCCACGCACTTTCGAAGGAGACGGAAGATCAAAGGCTAAGATCGATCGTCTTCAACACTTTCGATTCATTCTGTGGGTATTACATACAGGGTGCCTTCTTCATCCATGACCGGGACTCGTTACGAGCCATTGCCCTTCTCGACACTCTAAAGAGGTGGTGTATCCGCAAAGCACGCCTTGGCAAAGCCCTCTGGGTATCGATGACCACGCACCTCAGCGTTCTCGCAGGCCTGGCGGATCTCATGCTCTTCCTCCTTGGACAGCTTGATCTTCAGCGCGCCGATGTTCTCCTCGAGACGGTCGAGGTTGGTGGTACCTGGGATTGGGATGATGTCGTCGCCCTGAGCCATCAACCATGCGAGGGTGAGCTGGGATGGAGTGCAGTTCTTCTTCTTGGCGATTTCGGTGATGCGGTCGACGAGTTCGAGGTTCTTGGGGAAGTTCTGGAGAGGGATGTCAGTAGGTTCTCGGGAAATGGGGTATTCGGACGAGACTCACCTCCTCAGAGAAGCGTGGAGCGAATGATCTGAAGTCTCCCTCGCCGAAGTCCTTGGGGCTGCGGATCTGGCCTCCAAGCATACCACGACCGATTGGTGAATACGCAACGACAGCAACACCGAGCTCGCGGCAAGTCTTCAGGAGGCCAATCTCCTCGCGTTCGATGTCCAAAGAGAATGGCGAGTACTCGATCTGAACGGCATCGATGTGCTCGACCTTGCAGGCTCGACGAAGGGACTCGCTGCTGCACTCGGACAGACCGATGTACTTGATCTTGCCCTCCTGCTTGAGCTTTTTCAACTCCTCGACGGTCTTCTCGACTGGGGTCTTGCCATCGAGGCGGTGGGCGTAGTCTGGACATCACATGTCAGAGAAGAAGTCTGATTTGAGAAGCTGTGGGGACTTACACAGATCGATATGATCAACTCCCAGCCTGGATAGTGACTTCTCGCACGCCTTGCGGCAGTACTCAGGCGAGGAATCCACCCATCGATTGCCATCTGCGTCCGAGCAGTTGGCGAACTTGGTCGCCAGGAAGATCTTCTCGCGCTTGCCGGGGTTCTGCTTGAACCACTTGCCTGGTCACAACATCAGCGTCAACCCTCCAACAACTCCGGCTCTTCACAACTTACCAAGCAGGTCCTCTGAATCCTGATACATGTCCGCTGAGTCCCAGTTCACTTCGCCCAACTCATAACACTTGTCCAGGACCGCGAAGCGCTCAGCATCGGGCTTCGGCTTGCCGTAAAAGGCGCTCAGGCCCATGGTGCCGTAGCCCAAGGCCGTGATGTGTGGACCATTCTTTCCCAACTTGCGGGTGGGGAGTTTGTGGCCAACGGCGCCGTCGGTGACTTTGCCGAGAATCTCTTGAGCTTTCTGCATGGTGTTGATGTTGATATTGAGTGTTGTTTGAAGAAGAGAACAAGTGAGAAGAAGCAGATGTTAAATAGTTCCCTCCCCGAGGTCCATTCAAGTCCACGTCAACTCGCACCTTCCAATTGTTGACATGTATGCCTTCCCGTCTTCACTTGAGCTATGACGTTACAAGCGGCCGCAGCGGAGTTAACAGCGACAGCTATTTGCAATCGTCAAGCTCCAGCAATGTGAGGGGTTCAAACGCATGCAAGGGTTTCTTCTTGCGTTGTTGTCTCTTTGCGGCAAGGGCGAATGCCTTTGGAAATTCGGCCCCAGGGAATCCTTCCTTCGAGATTTAGGGCCGCTTGTCCGAGTTGAAGGATTGAGTGGGTGAGACTTTTGCACGTGCGCGCCAAGTTTCATATTCCTGGTATCACTTTCGTTCTCTACCCTATCAAACATTCATCTAGACGTATCGTGCGTTCGAATAGCACTACTTCGACACGGATATCTGAGGGAGTATCAACTATCGTTTGAATCTCCTTGTCCCTCACCTACTGTCGATTAGAGGCTTTAGACTCACTCCAACTCACCTCACCTCATTCTCACCCACTTACCATGTCAATCCCAAGACCTCAAAGACAAAACCCATGCCCTACACTCACCTATGCGAATCCACCAACAGATGCGGCCGCACACCATCAAAACAGGCAACAGCCTCGTACAGAAAGGCACCTCAGAACGCCCACTGGACCAGAGAGTCACCACTATATCCGGTCCGGCCCAACCTGAAACCCGGAGAACAAATTGCTCGTACTTAATCCATACCTTGTACCGTGGCTCTGTACACGTATATACACTGCTTGCTACCAAGAATATGACTGACTGTTGTCTTTGGGTATCACTGGCCCAAGATCGTGCCTCGCAAACTCCGCGATGCACTATGCATCCCTCTGTCGCAAATCTTTTTCATAACCAATCCCATCCCAAAAATGCCACACAAACGCCCTCATGCACCATCCCAATGTCTCGTCACTCATTCATTGATCGTCTCACTGACCCTTCTCTCGCGATACTCAACCCCACCACTCCCCTTCCTATCCGTCTTCCTCTTCCCAATACTCAAAAGACTCAAAGCCCGACTCGCTCGACTACTCATCGAACTCGGCCTCGACTGTCCACTCTCCGTAACATCCTTAATAGGATCCACAACCCTCCTCACCCGTCCACTAACATTCAGCCCAATCGCAAAGACCGTTCCGCCGGCATAAGCCGCAATAGCCACAACAAGGGAATACGACACCGCGCGGCCAGAATTGATGACAGCAGTTGAGATAGGGGAGAAGACAGCCCCGCCGCTGATGGCTGAGGTGAGGAAAACGGCTGCGGTCTTGGTATGTTTCCCCTGTCCGCGGAGGGCTTGGGCGAAGATGAGCGAGAAGAGTGGACCTTCGCAGAAGAAGGCCATGATCATTAACGCGACGCCTGTGCTCCCGGTGTAGTGTGTGCTGAGGCCGATGAAGAGGATGGCGCCGGAGTAGAAGAAGAGGAGCATGATGCGGGGTTTGATCCAGAGACCTAAGCCTGCCGCCAGAAAGCGCGAGACGGCGAAGGCAGTGTGGGCTATGGCGAGGTAGTTCGAAGTATTGTATCCTGGGGCGATAGACTGGAGGTAAGGGGCGAATTTCTGGCCAATGACTTCTTGTCCGCCGACGTAGCAGAACTGGCTCAGGACTCCTAGGCCTAGGACGAGCCAGATTACTCGTATGTTGCCGATTCTGGCTTTGTTTGCGCCGTCCATTCGTTCTGCGGCGTCTTCGAGTTCGGCGTCTGTGGCTTCGTTTAGGGGGAGGTAGAAGTAGATCACCGCGAGGGCGACAGTCGCCAGTGCGATGCCCAAATACGCCCATTGTGTGTTGACCAGAGAAGGCGCATGCAGAGATTTGTGATAAAAGGCCCTGTTAGCGATCAGGGGAGCAACCACAGTTCCAATCGCCTGCACTCCCTGGCTGAAATTCAGCCTGGCCTCAGCATACTCAGCCGGTCCACAGAGTGCAATGAACGGATTCGCCGAGACTTCGAGAATAGAAAGTCCAAACCCCACGATGAAGTTAGTCACCAGGAATGTCGGCCAGGAAGTCAACACAGCAGCAGGCCAGAAAATCAAACATCCTGCAGCGTAGATACTGAGCCCGATCGGATAGCACGCCTTGAAGCCCCAATGCTGCAGAACGGGGCGCCCAACGAGAAGTGGTCCAGTAAAGTATCCAGCGTAGTAAGCACTTCGGATCCCGACATTCTGGTTAGTGGTAACATAGGCTACCATCTGGAATTGCTGATTCAGAGTTTCAAGCAACCCGTATTCGAAGCCCCAGATGAAGAACAGCACCGTCACCGCTGCAACCGGGTATATTGACTCCTTGTTCGTCAGATGGACAACGCTCTTCCTCTGCTTCATATTCACAAAATCGAAGAACGTCGGTGTCTCAGGCCTGGTATGTCTCGTCGTATTCGTCAACGCAGTGGGCGATCGTTCCATAGGAGGCATCGTCGCCATTTCAGGAGTCGTCAAGAAATCCATCATATCCATCGGAGCCTGCTCTGCATCCTCACCCTGGCCAGCAGCAGAGTTATTCGGCCGCCCAGTCAAGAACTCAAACATGTCCATCTCTCTTCCATCTTCCTCCTCCTCAGGAGTCCTGCCGAAATCCCGGTGATGCACATCGTTCGGCATGGGTAGAGGAGCAGGAGCAGGAGGTGGTTTCTCATCCGATCCATCAGGCCCCGAGAAAGATCCAAAGACCGAAGGCGGATCACTGACGTCGCGCAACATATGCGGCATGAATCGCGCGACCAAAGGTTTAAGCCCAGGGACACAAGCACACATGATCCCCGTCGTCACCTCAATCGCACTCCACATGAAGGAAAAGGCCAGGTAAAACGAAGAATCCGTGGCCACAGCCCTCTGCGTCGAACTCTCCGAACTCTGGCTTTGGATCTCCTCCAGCCGGGTCATGGCCGCCGATTGCAGGTACGATATCCTGACGACATCCACCACCGCGACGAAAATACCAAAACTGAACGTCACCACCAATATAATCTTCTGCTTCCTCGGCAAGCGCATCCCCGTGAGAATCGGCATGGGCAAGAACAGCAGCGTCAAATCCGTAATGATGTTCAGCGGCACGGAAGCCAGATAAATCGTCAAGATATCCGTACACGACGCAGTCACCGGCGTAATGAGCTTGAAAACCGCCCCGATGGGATCACACTGGAACAGGGTGACGAACGTCAGCGAGAGTCCTCCCGCATTGACAACGAACAGCGTCGCATAGCATGCCCAGCGGAAGATCTGGTTCGCAGTCGAAAACGTCAGGTAAAACGCCAGAATGGACGTCTTGGTCGCCATCAGAGCCGGCTGGTACAGCACCGCGAAGGCATAATTCGAGCGCTTCAATCCACTCCTCCAGCCGGCCGGTACGTCCTCTTCATGTCGTCCAAGTCCGTACGCCGTGCCGTAACAAATCGCAATCGAGAGCCCCACAGCGAGCGCCCACGCAAGGGCCATGAAATAGTCGTCCCAGGAGATCTTCTTGACGATCGCTGCGCGAGAGATCATGCGAAAGGCGACGAAGACGGTGCAGAGCACAATCATGACAATCGTGACCGCAAGAACGGCCACACTGCGACCTCGAAAGTCGCCATGCGAGTCTTCGTCCATGCTTGTAGTTGTTCAACTCCCCGGGCCCCATAGGCCCATTCTCTTCTTCGTTGCTCTTGCTATTGCCTTCGAGATCGTGGTTTCGACTTCATCGTAGCTCGTTCGTCGTAGTCGTGTGAATCTCCTCTTCTCAATTCTTCTTCAAGATCTTGCCAAACTCTTCACCAAAGCCTCCGAAATCCACAATCTCAATCTTCAATCCCAGTAGTCGTACCAAAAGAAACAGCTCAGCGCAAAGAGAGTCAAGAAACAAGAAGAGAGCAGACCGCAACCCAAGCTGACGGTAAACCACGCACCCAGTACCGTACTTGGTCTGCCACGAGGCGGGCAAGGAAAGAAGACCGGTACACGACTAACTCACCAACGCCGATGGTCATTCGTCATCGCCAATACAGACTCTCGGCAGACCCGTCGATCGTGCCAGTCCGCGGGGCAAAATGGACAAGAAACTTCTTTCGGGAGGTGGAGCTTCCACACGACGGCCATCGGCCCTTGGACTCGGCTTTGTGCGAGATGACCGCCACTTCATAAAACACAACATCTTTCGTTCTTCTTTGGTATAATTTGATATAACTTCCTTTGTTCATTCAGCCATTCCAACCAGCACAATCCAATTGCCGACCCCTTCAGTGCTTGGAGTGAAAGATGCGAACAACATCCCTCTCGTGAGAGAACAAAAAGACACCGAAGACACCCCGGGTGGCTGCATCCTCCGCCAAACACCCACTCAACTCGCGTGACGAGCTTCCAACGTGGCACAGAGCCCCACGGGGATGGTCACGCAAGGCGACGCCTCACCTTCGCGGCCATTGAAACCTTCTCACTGCGTTCCTTAATCAGGAAGATGCATTCGAGAGACCAGACCCTGTACAGTCGTTGTTCTTGTCGTAGTGGAAAGCCGATACCATCATGTGATGAACCATAACAAGTCTATAAAAACACCGAGATCTAGACCACTCGTGATGATGAGAAAGACATCATTCTTTTCACGAAAAGAGTTTCGTCGTATACACATGCGCCCTTTCTCGTCAGAGTTCGCCGGTATATACATGTCAATGATGCCCGGCCGTGAAAAAAGAACCCCCTTTGCCCACTCTGCCTGCTACTCGCTTCCTGATGCCAGTAGATCGACCGTCGCCGACCTCTGAGCATTCCCTCAAAAGACTGACTATTCCACCCAACTCCCTCTTCGCCGATACTCGTGCAGGTTTCGGTGATCGAAGTGAGTGCTGTTTACTCCTGGCCGAATCCGACCGTCTCCTCCACGGCCCATGTGAGTTTCTGGTTAAGAGCGTCGAAAGACTTGTATGGCGGCAGGTCCAAACGGTTGAAGCAAGTATGCGACTTGGGCAGTTGGGTCTCCTCGCCGGACTTCTCGATGGTGAATCTGCGAGGTCCGTCGGATCCTTGGAGATCCTTGAACCCATTGACAGGGATACGCGATGTACCAGTTGCGAACTGCAAGAGACGAGACTTTTGTTCCGCATCCCAGCTGCGAATGCACTGTAATCTTGATCAGCATTCCATTCGTCAAAGTCGAGGGCGCTAATACATACCTTCCAGAAATTCTGAATGACAACATCATTCTCCGTGTATCCACGGTAATCCGTGTGCTTCTTCCAGTCATCCACATCGATATCTGCTATACCACCGATGAGCAACTCGAGTTCACGCTCATCAAAGACATTAACCAGATCGGCGGGGATGAGCTCGTGGAAGCCCGTAACAAAGGCGTTGAACTGCTCCTCGACACGCTTCTGGATTCGCCATTCGGTGATGAGCTCAACATATTCCTTCTTGTTTTCGTTGGTGACCTCGATGTCCCTACCACCGGGCTTCAAGTCAACAGTGACCTTCTCTCCGAATCGTTCGTCCTCAACGGAGAATGTGCTGTAGATGACGTCGGTGATGTCGTTCTCCATGGCCCAAGTAAGTGTCCGATGGAATTCGGCATCAACTCCCTCCATGTCTTGCAGCGTGACCTTCTTCTTCAAGATCATCTTGTAAAAGGCTCCAATAAAGAATGCATCCAGGAATCTCCTGTGGAAGATGGCCAGACCCACGACGCGTCCAATAAACTTGAAGTATCCAAGATGCTCCGGGTTAATGCCAGAATGAGGGTTGATCTGGAGTGTGTAGTTGTCGTGTGCCGAGTATTCGAACAGACAGTAAAAGGGGTTGAACATCTCATGTGAGAGAAGGAAGAAGAATTCTCTGTAACATAGTTAGCACTCATCATTGAACCGTTTTGCTGGAGTTCATCTTACCTTGAAAGACCACCATAGTCCAAACCATCTTCACCATCGAACTTGATCATCAATCGCTTCTTGAGATCATTCGGACTTTGACGCATGATCTCGGCATATGAATCCTCGAAAATATGCGTACGCCGGACCTTGACGTGGCACTGGCCAGACAAGATCCTCAGCGCGGGTTGCGATCTGAAGTAGATCAACTTGCGCCTAAAGTCACGCTTGTACTGTGGCACATTCTGGTCCAATGATGACGGTAATCGTGGATCGTCCCATGTGGTTGTCTTGGTATTATGGTCCACGAAGTAGACACGTGCGGTGTTTGTAAGGCGCATTTCCCATCCACTGGGCAAGGGGCCAAGTTGCGACACAGGCTGTTGCTGGATGGTGCTGTTCCCTGTGGCGTTTTGGCCGTACATTCTTATGTACTGCTGGCGCCTGGGATCAACCCATGTAGTTGTGCGAGTATTATGGTCGACAAAGTAGGCCCTGCCCTCTGGCGTATGGCGCTGCTCCCAACCGGCTGGCAATTCACCTGTCCCGGCAGTCGTAGCACCGGTAGCCACCATCTGAGCGGCATTGGCGTTGTTCGCGCTGGTGGAAGGATTAGGAGTGTGACCAGGCGAGCCTTGTCGGTCGGATAGCGTAGGACTGTTAGCTCCAGTGCGATCTTCCGGCAACATTCGGTTCTGATGCCTTGTCCTCTCCACTTGTTGCTGTTGCTCCATCTGTGCCCTCTGTTCACCAGCATTGTAGTTCGCGGTGGGTCGGATCCAAGTGGTCTGCCGCGAGTTATGATCCACGTAATATGTCCTGCCCAAGTTGTCCTCACGTCTCTCCCACCCTGGCGGCAATCTCCCCTGCGCATCTTCAAATGCACTGAATCCAGACTGGTTTTGCCTGGCCGGAGCAGGTGTTCCATTCGCAGCGGCGCCGGCTGTCGGCATCACTGTGTTGGTGTTCTGGCGAGAGGCAGCAGCCGATCCAGGGTTACTCGTCGGCCGGTCGGTAGCAAGCGAAGCAGTCGATTGCGCGCCGACTGGGGTAGAAGGAGTATGCACGCCGTTTGTGGAGGGTCCAGCGGAAGAGTTGGAGGGTCGAGTCGAGTTGCTGCTGCCGTTGGCAATGGGCGCCCGGAGGTTAGTAGACAGGTTCAGAATGAGCTTTCCGTTGACCACGAGGTTGTCGTTGGACTTTCTGAGATCTCTAGTAATCATCTCTGCGCCGAAGTCAGTATACCACATGACGTTTCAGCATGGTTACACATACCATCACCGCCGGCGTCGAGGTCAATCACGCTGCCAATGCGAACATTGACAACACCGAGGAAGCCCTGGTCCTTCTTCTTGAACTTCTTCTGGTCAAAGATCTGCACAGCTAGTATGCTCTCTTCTGTAACCCGCCTGCCTAGTCGTCAGTGTCTCCCAACCAGCCGCCAGCAATGTCTCCGCCTTACATATCAAAGCTCTCGTTCCAGTAGGGGTTGAGGGTCTTTTTAATGACACCCGTGGTCCTCGTTTGCTCGCCACTGATGGTCGCAACAGCGAAGGGGTCCGGAAATCCTGCTCGTCATCAGCACACATCATGGTCTCGTGCGCACCTGTCCAGCACTTACTGAAGACATCTCTCTTGTACAATCCATCTGCGGCGATGACTGTGCCGTATATTAGCCTTTATCCTTCCACATGCATCCGCTGGCGCCTGCTCTTGACATACTGGTGACGCGCAGGTTCGGCTGCGAGGGGAGCTCCATGGTGATGCCTTATCCGACCTGACCGCCGTGAGGATGTCGCTGGCGGCGCTCGAGCGGTACCATGCACCGGGTGCGGTGCGCTCGTGAAGGGGTATGGGATAGGGATGATCCGCCGGGATCCCAGGATAGAGGGTCGCAGAGAAGGTGCGCGTGCGGTCAAAGAATGGGGTGGTGGGATGACGACTGGAGGGCGGTGGACTGTGGCGCAGCAGGCAGCGCACTCGATCCTGGGCGGGATGCTGTGCGCGGGCGATGGGGGTGAAGCGGCGGCACGAGTGAAGCGAGGCTGTCGTACACGGGGCCGCGGGCGATGCGCGTCGCTGGAGATGGCAGCGGTGGTGGTGTTGGTGGTGGAGTGCGAAAGAAGGCGGCCGCCAGACGCAGCAGTAGCGCCCTCACTGCTCAGCTTGCCAGGCCGCGGGGTGGATTCGAACTCAACTTCACGGCTCGCTCTGCCTAGAAACATCCATTTACCAGGCGTTTGTCACTCTCTCTCAGCAACACAAGATCGGTCATAAAGACAAGCGGAAATAGAACGCGTGCTGGCATTTCCAATCATGCGTCATTATCGTCACATACATTACTCAGTGGCTCTGCTACCGTGCTATTGAGCGGCGTTGAGAATCCCGTCCCATCAAAAAACGCCATTGCCATCACACCCTAAACCAACATCCGGTCTATATCCGCCGTTCCCGGCCCTGCTGTCGCTGGTTTATACAAAATGCTCTCCACCGGCCACTCGATCCAGTGCTTCCACGGCTCATCCAGGCTGCCCATCACGTCCGTGATGACTCGAGAGCTCCATCCATTGATCCACCACCGGTTGTCCAGCACATCTAGAAGCACGCAATAGTACGACAAAACAATCAGAGCCTGAGGCACCCGCCTCCTAATGAGCTCCGCAAAGGGAACCGGATCTTGTTTGGGGAAGCACAGTATCGAGGCCACGCTGCAGGTTCCCTCTCCGCGCAGGACCGAATCGTATATCTGTTTCAGCTCGGCCAGAACGACCGCGCAAACTCGTCTATCGTCCGGAATCATGGCATCGACGCCAAGCATGAAATCGAGATGGGCGAGGCCGAAGTCCATACCGTCGGGTAGTTGGTAGCTACTGGTCCTGCTTTGGGTATTAGATACGCCTCTGATGGAATGCAGTTAGCTTGGTAAGACTCACCCGTCAAGAGAGACCGTGATCGCTTCTTGGAATCCTCTTGTGAGGATGGTTGCGAACGGTCCCTGTGCCACCCAGTACCATGTCTCTGACAGGATGGCGTCGATGCCCTTGACCAACATGAACAGTTCGACCATGGCGTCTATGGGAGGTACGCTCGGCGGTATTGCATATGCGAAGAGTGCCACAAGCCAGGTAAAAGCAAACTTGGCATTGGCGCTGTCAGGTGTTGCGATGGTGCTATCCCTGCGATACAACACCAGCGCCTTGTCGAGGTGGTCAACCGCGCTCGCTTGAAGTGCAGGCGCATTCTCTGGTTCGAGATAGGCCTTGTGTAAGGCGGTGAATCCCAGCAGGCCATGCATCACATAATCGCAAGCGAAGGCTACCTTGGGCAGCTCCTCTTGCCATATCCGTAGCACAAAGTCGATATCTTGGTTTTCTGTGAGGATGAATTTGGTATTTGACATGTAGTGGTGCATGAGTTGAAGGTCCAATTGCCAGTTCTGTTCTGTTCCTGGTATGGGCCTATCGATTAGTCCAGTGAGGACTGAGAATGGACTTGGTGCTCCTGGGCTCTCGCCTGCGGATGGAGCGCCAGTGCTGTTCGCGGAGGCCTCTAATGACGCTGTTCGAGAGGCATTGGTGTGATCTGATGAGGCTGTTGATTTCCTTCGTGCTTTGGCATCTTCTCTTGGTACGTAGGGGCCGCCTGCCAGCGAGCAGGCAACGCCATGTCGGACGCAATTTGAGCAAGGCGATTCCTCGTTACACTGTTGGACAAACGCAGTCAGTATGCGGTGTCGGTGTAGCTTTGATTGATTTGAGTTATGGTGTGGATGGCGTTGAAGAGGACTCTAGTCGGCTTCGACAGCGATCAAGATGAAGACATGAATTCTGCCTCTGCTTCCATTGACCAGCCTTATCGGATCCAGCATCCGAATCCTCATGCATGTCGTCGGCGTTCAATCCTATACCACACGGTGCGATCGCCCCGCTGCTCGCATTCGTCCTCGCGTATAGAATGAGATATGGCGCGACGTACCTTCACGTGCCGACGTTTACATTGCGCGCATCCCTGGAGGAAGGTCAGCAAGAATCTTATACATCAAGCACGCTTCACCACATACCTTCCTCGACTTCTTGTGACCCACTCTAGGTGCTCTGCTTTCCATAACAGGACCGTCAGCCCAAGAAGTCTGAGAGGAATAGTCGAATGCCGGAATGCCGCGAAGTGGAGAGGCAAAGGGAAAAGGTGATAGCATGGAAGACTGAGGCATGAGAAAAGTCATACTTGCCGACGACCTCCTTAAACTCCGATGAGCCAGGACCGGGCGCGACGTCCTTATGGATTGCTGCCTGCAACGTGTTGTTGTGATGGTCGGGGGGCATCGCCGGCGACGCAGCAGCAAGCCCTACTGCCATTGCGGGATAAGAGCTGAAGTCTCATGAGCAGCGGTGGGCGATGAGTCGACGGAGCGGACAGGGAGGGAAATGGAAGGCCGTTGCGTCACCTCCTCCGTCAGTAATAGCTGGAGGTGAGTGAGTGCCTATTTCTCTGGCGGCACACGTCGGTCAGGGCCAGCCCAGCGCACGCAGGGTCGCAGCACGCGGTCGTCTGTCCGATATCAAACGGGAAGCTACACGCTGTGCTGCGCAGAGGCTCCCGACATGCTCAGGCTCATCTATCCCCAGCTTCGCATTCGCGTCCGTGGCTTCTCGTACCTGATACTTTGGCTCCAAGAGTGTTCTAGCGCTGCGTGCGTGGGCGACGATGGGTCGGCTACTGAGAAGCGTGCTTGGCAGGTCGCTGCTGCTCCTCTGATTCAGCACGACCACATGCTGACATGGACAGGGTTCCACGGGGCAGGGCAAGGCAGCGCGCAGACGTCAACAGTTCGGTGTTATTGACGCCTTGAGAACAAGTGTCAACCGCCGTCTTCGGCGATTGTGCTTAGAAATGGTATACGAAGCTGCAATGCTCTTGCCCACCAGTCGCGGACGAGCCAGCCAGGCGAAACGAGGGCCGCAAAAGCAAGCAGCAAGTGAGCACGAGACGACCAGAGACGGCAGCACGGCTGAGAAACGGGGCGAGATCAGCAGCATGCGCTTGCCTCTGCATGGGAACCGAAGAAAGACACGGCCACGCCTGTGATCCTGAACGGCCCGCAGCATGGAGCATCCTCCTCTGCCCGCGAAATTCTCGTTCCTGGGAGGAATGACACCAGAATGCAGCCGCTGCCTGAGTTGCCAGCGCCCTACAAGTGGGAGTGCATGAGACCGCCGCCACAATCAATCGGACATGCAACACAGCATCGTAGGCCGACACTTTCCATGTGGACTTCAGCATCGACTGGCTCACAAGACCACCAATCTCGACCAGCTCATCTCCCTGGCCGTCACGTCACAGAGGCAGTGCAATCGCACTCAGCGGATTAGACGAACTCCGTACGTCTGACGCCCAGCCACGTGGAACAATGGCGTGTGAATGCTCCCAGTCGCCTGGCTGGCGGCGATGCCGTGTCGTTATTAGGCTTCAGCTATGGATGATGACTCCCAGAATGCATCCATCTTCTTGGATACGTCCCGGTACTCGGCAGACCCATGCCATCAATTAATCAGATCATACAGCTCCTCTTGGTACTCAAGAGATGCAACCCTCGAGACCGAATCACACCGAACACCGCACCAATGACAACCTCCAGAGGCGCACGTCTGCCTTGAGCTAAAGACTTGTATAGCGACATTCGGCCCCCAAACAGACCCCTCTCCCATCACAAGCAATAGTGAAACAATTCGTACCTTCCTAAAACACGTCCAACGCCCCGCCCATCAGTCTATACTCAAACCGAACGCCGTATCGGCATGTACAAAGTCTAAGCCTTGCTCCACCATGATATTCGCAAAGCTAATGCCAGCCTAGTCGATCCCTTCCAGCATGTTAACTCGACGTCAAGCTGTCGGTGAGCTGCGAAGCACTTCCCAACTCTTGCCCTGAGTGCTAAAACTCGGATCGACGAAGTCCGCCAAATCTGGACAGTGGAAGAAAGCGGTATCGGCCTGGGAGAGCTAGAAAAGTTTCCGGCGTACATTGGCCGTGTGACTCAAGTGAAGCAGGTACCTACTAGTATCTCGAAATAGACACCGAGGGAGCACCAAGCGCAATTGTGCAGATGATCACAGACGTAGTAGAGGTACTTGCGTCAGGAGATTGTAACGAACCGGGTGTACCATTTCTTAATCTGATCGGTGTCGTTCGACTTTGCGAATACACGCCAAGTGTGTTGCTGTGAGGCCGCCCTTGCTACTTTCTCCTGTCCGCACAGCCTCACAACGAGACTGGCTAATCCACTCGACCCATTGCACTCCTCGCAACGGACTGAAATAGCCCGACGACTGCAGATTTGCGAATAGGCTTCACGGACAAAGCCCTACGTCCGTAAAAGGTACTTGCGATAGGTGCTCAAGCCTCATGCATGTTTCGGCGTTCAAAGCCCTGCCGTATTTTGAATCCTTCGGCATCCTTTGCGGAACGCATTGCGCTCGGAATGGCGTTGCGCTTTCCCGTCGGAATATTCAAAGGGAGTCGTACGCCGTACCAGGCAGAAACGACATCATCATCTTTTGTCTGCTCGTCTTGGGAAGATGGCTAAGCCTTGTATGTTCAGCCAGCTTGAGGATGCAATCTCTCGCGTTCGACGAACCAGAGGTGTTGATAAATGTTGACGCCTGAAGTCTATGCTGGTCAGTATCGTTCAGATGGCGGTGCCAACGGGTTTGGGGACTGATATACTCGAACAGAGGTAACGGACGAAGTCTCGCACGAACAGGCAATCGATCCGAACGTTCTGCTCATCTCTCATCCGTGGCATGGGTCGATATGCATCGTACCATTGAGCTTCGCGACCTCCATGGCTTGCATGCGCTCCTAGTCCCTCGAGGCTGTGTCTTCACGCCATCTGCAGACAAGTCGTGAAGGCTGTGTAGAGGTCCGCGGCGTTTCCTGCGTCACCCTTCGTGAAACAGCATCACTGACAAGTGATGTGCCTGGATCGGAAGGAGGTGAGGGAATTCGGAGACGCCGACTGCGAAGCTTCTGAAAAACCGGACGAATAGCCATGTCGAGGATCGTATAGCAGCGCGTGAGAGGGCCAGAGAGCACAGGTATGCTCAGCTCGGTTGAGCGCATGAGAAAAGCCAAGGTGCCGCTGAATAGCACACATCTCGCAGTTCGCCTGAGCTGAGCTGGCTGGTGAAACATCCCTCAGGCTTCCAGATTCACATCCCTGCGAGCGACGGGGTGCGAGAGATTCCATGGACGTGAATAATGCTGGCCTCCTTTTCACCCAAAGACCAGATCAATAGTCAAGATTCTTTTGGCACGTCTCATATCTTGAGAGAGAATTGCTACCTCTTTTCACGGGCCTTAGATGGCAAATTTTGGCTCTTACTTTCCAAGACGAGTATTTTGTGGCTTCTTTCCGATGCCCGGGTTTGCTTTTCTATCATAACTTTTCTCTCCTCTCTCTCGTATCAAGACACAAACGACTCCCGATATCTTGACATGATTGATCTCAAAAGGAATTCGGAAGTCCAGGGCTGCCGACGATCGGCAGTTCCAGTGAAGGTGGACTCGCCGATGCCCGTCCATCCTGTCGCCTATGGCCAAGGACAGACAGGTAATGCAGTAGAGTGAGTCGAGCCTCCCTCAAACCCAGAAGCTTGCGCATAGATCACAAATACCGCCCGGTGACCTCTGTCAAGCTTGCTGTTTCGAAGTCGGCCTGGTGTGAATCGAGCTCTCAGTAGGGGTTGTAGCCACGGCCTCGGGGACGGTAGCCGCCCCGGTAGCCACCTCGTCCTCCCATGTAAGGGCCTCCTGGTGGAGCGCCGTATCCACCGCCTCCTCGACCGCCGCCGTACATTGGAGGAGCACCATAGCCTCCGCCGAAGCCGCCGCCCCGGCCTCCTCGAGGTCCACCACGACCGCCGCCGCCACGACCGCGGGTCATACCCGGAAGATTCGTGCGTTTCGGAACGACCTGAAGGTAAGTCAGTAAGCTGTGCGCTCTTGTAAGAGAGAATGCGAAACGTACCTTGAGGCTACGACCCCGGAACTGGCTGTCGTTGAGGACCAAAGCCTGCGTGACCAGGTTCGGCTCGGAGAACTCCACATACGCATAGCCCTTGGGGTGTCCCGTGAACTTGTCCAACAGGATAGTGACGCGGTTGATGGAGCCGCAGCTCTGGAAATGCGCCTGGATCTCCTCGGGGCTCGCACCGTAGTCGACATTGCCGACGAAGATACTCCGCGCGTCGATGTCCTCCTTGCTCTCGCGCAGGTGCTCCGTCTGTGAGTCTATGCTGGCCTGCATTTCCCGCAGCTTGGCCGCCTCCTGCTCCATCTCTTCTACGCGCTTCTTCATCGCCGCGATCTCCTCCTCGTCTCCAAGGTCCTCATCCTCGGGCTGGCGGTCCAGCTGCTCGTCCTCGCGCTTGGCGTCGGTGTCGGCCATTGTGTGAGATGATGCGCCTGATGAAGGTGTGGGTCGTCTGGAGGGAGAAGGGCTCGTGTTAGGCTCGGGCATAATCTCGAGGATATTAAATAAAAGTCAAAAGGTAGCACGGACGTACCTGAACGTCGCGGGAGTCAGAGAGTGTGACAAGTGGGTCGCGCAATCACGGCGACTGTGTGTATCGATGAGCGGTTGTCGCAGGAGGTGGTGCTGGTTTGAGGTGTGTTGTTGTGTTGCCAAAGGAGAGCTTCTTGAAGCCATTCAAGAGATTCATCCGCAGTCCGTGCTTCAGCCGCGCTAAGCCGTAATCGGATTTGAATCACCACCGCACGTGACGGGCGTTCCACATGAAGTCACTTCTTCTGATCTTCTTTCCATCCGACCTCATCCACACATGATCTTCACGAGGGAAGCCTGCTTTCACAAAGACTTGAAACCACGATGACACCTGCATATTGCGTCATACTGTCACTGAAGCCTGCTCTGTCCAGATGATTTCGACGGAAGATTCATGTGAAGAAGACGGGCGCAGTCTACAGCTTCCGGCCATCCTGAAGATATGCATAACTGACTATATACAGTCTGCTGGCCGTCTGATGCACCCGGCATCGAGGCACGATCTCAATCTTCGCCCATCTAACCAGAAGCCAGCTTCTTCAACTGGGTCATATCGCCGTTAAACTTATCCGAATCCCCGCCATAGGGATTGCTATCCGCATTCTGCCAAATCGTATAATACGGCCATCCACCCTGCGGCGTGCACGGGCTCGACCTATAGCAAGCCATGTACAGAGGGTTGGTGTTCACAAAAGCATTCGAATTCCCCGTGCACTCGCTCCACCAGCTAGGGCTGGAATAAAGCAATGGATACCGTCCTGTGGCGGACTGGTAGGTGTTGGAGAAGGTCTTGATCCAGCTGACGGACTTGCAGTCACCCTCCAGGTCCAGCATGCCGGGGAGTGTTCTGCCGTCGTTGGACCAGCCACCGCCGTTCTTGAGGAAGAAGTTGGCTTCCTGGCTGCCGTCGCCTGTGCCAGAGGCATAGTGGTAGCCGCCACGGATGAAACCGGCGTTGGTCGCACCGGTGTAATGGGAGCTGAAACTGGGGTCTTTGTACGTTGTGCCTTCCGTCGCTTTGATGTAGACGAAGCGCAGGCCGCCGGAGTTGTAGGCCGCGTTGAAGTCGACGGAGGATTGGTAGTGGGAGACTGGTGGAAGAGAGAAAGGTCAGCAGCCGAATTTCAGAGGAGGCCAGTGAAGTCTACTTACTGTCGAAGCCGAGGACCTGGGCTCTCTTCTCAAGGTCCCTCTCCTCCTCGATAGGAGCCGCCAGGGCGCCGACGGCGAGAGCAACGGTAGGGAGTGTAAGCTTCATCTTGTGGATAGTTCTGAGCAGACAATACTGGATTGATAGACGAAGAAAACCACATCCTTCGACCAGATACTTATACCCTTCTTCATCGCACTAGCCATGGCACTGCGTTGCATCGCCTATAGCACTAAGTCGTCAACAAAGACCGCAAACACCAACACCAAAGAACCATCCCCTATCGTCACCAATAGCGTTCCATATCTTAACCACATGACAAGGCTTTTACCTTCCCCTTCTCGCTTCGCAATGTAGCAGCGCAGCATAGTCCCTGCAGCCAGCAGATCATTCTTCTGCCCTACCAGCCAATCTGATGTCCGTCGTGTTCCGAGAGAGGCAGGAGCGTAACGAGGATAAGCCTTCCAAAGCTTTGGGGCGTACATTAGCACCTTCCCGTCCCTGAGAGACGTCACAGAAGGTGTTGTGTCGTGCAGACCTAATAGACGAGAAACCTCCAACCTTGGAAAAGGATCATCAGCAGTGGGTCCCAATCCTGAACTCTAAACTCACCAACCTCACTTCATCCCACGCCGTCAACTTGTACCTCATAGCACCAACAAAGGAAATCTCCGAAATCAAAAGTCCCCGAAACATGAGCGCATCAGAAGAACACCACCCCCTCCTCCCCTCCGACCACGCCCGCATCCACTACGCCCAAGAAGTGACCACGTCCGCGCGGCGTCAAACCAGACGCTTCTTAACCTCGAAAACGGGACACTATGCAGTTCTGCTCTTGGTCTCTTTGGACGTAAGCTGCGTTTTCGCGGATCTGATCATCACCTCGCTCGCTTGCGAAGGCCATGTGCGGGAGAAAGATGCCTCCAAAGCGACGGAGATTTTGGGGATCGTGAGCTTGGTCAGTCATGGCTTCGATGTTGGTCGAGCTTACTCTCTAACGATGATATCGATAGGTCTTCTCCTGCCTCTTCATGCTCGAACTCCTCGCCAGCATCTGGGCCTTCGGACTCGCCTTCTTCAAATCCGCCTTCCACTGCCTCGACGCAACGGTAATTGTCGCAGGACTTATCATCGACATCCTTCTCCGCGGCACTTTGGAAGAGATAGGCTCCATCGTCGTCGTACTTCGTCTGTGGCGAGTTCTGAAGATCATCGACGAGCTTAGCGCAGGTGCCGCAGAGCAGATGGAGCCACTGTCTCAACGGATCGAATATCTGGAGAAGGCGAATCAGGACTTGGAGCGAGAGATTGGAGAACTGAGACGAGAGCAGCGAAGTCATCATGAACTTTGAATCGTTCCATTCATACCGACTAATGTACATCCTTCTCTTGGTCCGAACCGCGCGTTGTTCCGCACGAGGGACACTTCTGAAACCACCAGGCGCCGTCGCTGATTAAAAGCAATCGCTATCAAATGCGCGCAAAACGTAAACGCTCAAAGAGGAAAGGAAAACAACGCAACGGATGCAGTGACCGAACTACTAATTCTCACTGCATCGGATGTCAGTCTTATTCGACCCCCTCACACCTGGCACCTTGTAGGCCAGATATCTGTCGGCAATGTGCGGCACGTATTGCGTGTCCTCCCGGATCCCAAGGAATTCGGCCAGAGTTTTGCACGGCTTCTCGATCTCCTGAAGCTCTATGCCGAGATCGGCAAATCTTCCAGACTGCCGCGACAGAGCCACAGGCGGTCCACTTGACGGCGGTCGGATGGAAGGACCTGGGCCTTGAAGAATGGATGCGCTAGCTGGTCTCCCGAACAGCTGCTTCCTGGTCGGCCTTGCTTTGATCTCCATTAGCTTCTCCTTCTGCCGCTTCGAGTGCTCTGTAGACCGATACTCTGGCCATTCGTCGAGATTCTTTGCGGAAAAGTCCCTGTTTTCCACCTCTTCTAGGATGAGACCTCGGATACCCAAGTCATCTTCCACGGCTGAGGCAACGGGTGCAAGACGAGGCATGGCAACGTTGCTGGCCTGCCCGGACGGAGCCAGTGGAGCTTTTTCGGCTTCCATACGCTGGCCTTTACTGGGTGTATCGCGCTGCTTCGCGGACTGAAACGCTGATAAGAGCTCTTTCTGCTGTGCCAACAGACGCTTCCTCTTGACCGAATTTGAAGCTAAAGTCTCCTCGTCGGAGGTGTCGAACTCCAGAGTCCCTTTAGGAATTTCGGGCTCGGCCTCAGGTAGCGGTTCGTCCATGTCCATAGCGTCGGTGAACGGCAACGCCGTCGCTTGCTTCACTCGTTTTCTACCAGCACGCTTCACTGGCTTCAGCTTTCCTGGCCGAGACGGCGTCTTGGAGGCCGATGCTTGCTGTGGTGACTCAATATCGCCGTCAACTGCGCTGTCGACATCGCTCTCAACCGCTGCCTGTGTCCAACCCGGTTGGAGATCGATCGGTGGTACCGGGCACTTGTCTGAATGATTCCAATGCTCGAGCTTATCTTTAATGCCCGGCAGAAGCGTCCACCAATCCTTCCCTTCTTCACCAGGGTCTCCGTCCTTCCACTTTTCTCTAGTGGCCAAGATTGGGCCGCTTCTACCTTGGACATTCATAATCATGGTGCTCTTAAGACCGTCTGCCCATGAGCCCTCTTTTTCCTTGTGAACGTATCCAGGAACGTTGGAGGAAACCCATTCGATGACGTCTCGTGGTTGGTGTCTGTCGCCCGGCAAATCGCAAAGCGCCAAAGCCATAAGACGCCAATAGGTTCCCTTTGGACGCAGCTCAAAATTCCCAAGATCATTCTTGTCAGTTGGTACACTCCTCTGGCTCTTGCGCTTGTATCCTGTCTTCCTCTGAGAACCCGATGCTGGAGCCATTGCGTCTAGAGATGCTTGAGCCAGCAGATTGTCTTGCTCCATCGCATCCAGAGCCGCGTTGATGACTGCCATGTCAGCATCTCCAAGAGAAGTTTCTCGCTCTTCTGTAATTCGCTGCTCGCCTTCATCTTCCATCTTCGCGTGCTCAGCATAAGCCTCCGTCTCTTCTTCGATCTGCCCAGCGTCATCCGCCATGTCCGCATCTCCAAAGAGCGACTCCATATCTTTGTCGCTGTGGTTGCTGCGATCCTCCATGGGGACGTCTCCATCGTGACTCTCGAGATTCTGTTGCTCTGCAGTGAAAGATGGTGAGACTTGCTCACCGTTGTTTTCTGCAGACAGCGCTTGCTGTGACGGTTCTTCAACAGTCGCGTTAGGCGGTACATCGTCTAACAACGCAGGTTCCGCAGCAACATGCGACGTCTCTCCAGACGTCTGGAGCGACGCAGGTCTGACATCCTGCATCGGAGCTTCTTTCGTGATCTTGCTCGCACTTTTCCTCTTGCACTGAGTGCATATGGGATCGCCGCGAGGTGGCTTCGCAGTGCGTGTTCCGCATCCACTACAAGGAGCCATTGCTACTCCAGGCTTCCTTGTACGCTTGATCGCCGGCACAACGCTGTCTACTGGTGAGGCCGAAGCGACACTGTCTCGAAGATCTGGGATGGGCTTTTGATCCTGGCCTTCACACACTGTGTCGTGTGGAGGTCCATTGAATTTCTCGGGACCTTCAAAGCGCGGGTAGATGTCGGTATTCCGTTCGGTCTCGTTGGCAGTAGCTGCCTTTACCACTGCTGCGTCGGGAGGGCGAGAACCTTGCTCACGCATCTCAGCATCATCCTGTGTTGGCTTCTTTCGTCTTATCAGCTGGAGCTTCCCTGGCTTCTTCCCGCCTTGGACGTTATCATTAACTGGAGCAGCGAAACTCTGGTCAACCAAGTCCTGCAAAGCTGTGAAAGCGTCGTCGCTGCCAGCTGGCGGTGGCTTCAGCGGTGGTTCCTGGGTGGGAGCCATTGGATGCTCAATTTGCGCAAGTTCGGGCGGTTCAACAACTTCAACGCTTTTTTGGGCGACTGAAAATGCAAGGCTATCCGAATTTGGTTCTGTGTGGTTATGAATTGTTTGCTCAGGAGGCAAGGACGCCGTTTGTATTTGTTGATGGCCCGAGCTTTCTTCAAGACCAAGCTTGTCCAAGCCCGCGCCATCTCGAACAGCAGGAAGGTCTGAAGCTCCGTCATTCGCAGGCATGCCGTTAAATGACAAGATAGGTCTGCCGTCATCTGGAACATCCACAGAGGCTTCACTGCCCGCAGCCATTTCTGTAGAGTTCGACTTCTTGCGACTGAGCGGGACCTTCTTCCTTTCACACCGCCGACACTGCCACTTATCTCCTGGGACCACTGGAATGGGCCTCTTCGTATGGCAACGTCGGTGGTAACGCCGGCTGCAAGTCGTGCATGATACAAGAACGTCGGCCTCGGACCTGTCCTTGCAAACGTGGCAACGACGGGAACCTCGCCCTGAGATATCTGAGACAGTCCTGCCACTGATGCTGGATGTACTACCACCCCGTGGCGAAAGGGACCAAGTCAAATGCGGCCGATTTGCTCGCAAAGTATCGAGAGAGACTTGTCGGGTTGGTTTGGGCGTAGTGAAAGACGGGTCTGCTCCTCGTTCGCTCTCCTCTAGAGCTGTGGCGCCGTTCTGCTCCCCATCAATCCATGCTTGATCCTCTGGGATATCAGAGACAACTTGGCTCTGTGCCATGTCCAGATTGGGTGAAGAGACTCGCTCTGCAGACAGGGCGTGGGATGTTGCAGTGAACGCTTGCGTGGGGTAAGCTGGCTCATCATCACGGCCATGAGGCAATGGTTGACCGAAGGGAAACGGCTTCATGACAAGACAGTACATGCTGAAGAACTTCTTGCCCTTGCAGGACCGTTCACATTGATGGAGCTGAGAGCGGCCTTCTTGTGTGTCGGCAAATGCGATGAAGTATCCAGTCTCATTACCAACCACATGGAGTGGAGCTGGACCATGGAGCTGAACAAACTTGGCAAGATGTGGTGTGGTCTTCGTGTTCGCGGGAATGAACCTGGATGAAATGAAGATGTGAGGTAGATTGCGTACCAAGTCTGGGACAACAATGTTTTCTTCCTTCTTTGCTGGCCCGGTTGGTACATCTTTGAGGCCATTGAATTCTGCCTTATCTTTCGTTGTAAGCAATTCGTCGTCAGGTCCGGCCGCTTCATCGCGAATTACGTCTTCAGCAGGATATCTCGGCGGTGACCGAGGCTTTGTCCAACTCAGGTTGCGAAAGAGCGTGCCATTTCGTCTCTTGGTGGAACGCGGCTCAGGATGCTCATCCACAGGCGAGCGTGTGTCATTTGGAGGCGGGACTGGGGGCGAAGAATGCCATGCTTTAGGCTGAGTCGGCCTCGATCGCACTGGTGAGCTTCCATTAGCATCTCGTTCATCGCGCCGTACTGGTGCCGCCAAAGGCTCTCTGCGATCCCAGTGATCGTATCGACGGCTCTCAAACAAATCATCGTCCCTGCGATCTCGGTAGTCTCTGGCTAATGGTCGAGGACTTGTTTCTCGTTGGGCATAGACTCGTGCAGCTTCGGGCGAGCGGGGATTGTCTCTATAGCTGTCGCGAGGGGACAGTGGTCCTGGGGATTGACGTCCCCTTCTGAAAGAGCTACGCACATCGGGAGGCGAAATTGATCTCTCCGATGGCCGATCAGATGGCCTGTACCTATCCCCGGCCGGATTGAAGCTTTCAGCGAGTCGTGCCCTGCCGTCGAAGGGCTGTTGAGCGCGAGAATCGGAAGGACTGTTCTTCCGTCGATCTCGAGCATTTATGAACTTGAAGTCGTCGGGGGAGGAGTCGCGTCTATCTGGTCTCGGACGCGGTGCTGTGAATCGCTTGAACTGCCTCTCGAATCAGCAATATGATCACAATCGGTTTGCGCTGGGTGTATGTTGGACGATCTTCAGATCTTTTCAGTTTATTTTAATGAGGCCTCATTAAACCCCGGAGGCTGCATGCAGAGCCGCAACCATCCACAGGGTCTTCAGACCTTTTACCAGAAGTGTCATCATTAGAGGAGAATGAAGACAATGAACACTCACCGCATCCTCGACACGCTTCGTGTGCCCAAATCGCTCGCCACCCGACATGCTGCCAGTCAGCCGGCCGGAAGCACGCTCTTACATTATCTCGCGTGCATGTGAAAGTTGCTGGTGCAGCAAAGGCTTTCCTGGCAGCGATGTCGACGCAGAGATGGACCGGCGAAGTAGCAGGCGTGGGCTTCGACAGTCTTCGAAGTCAGAGCGTGTCGCCGCTGGGCGTATTGGTGGATGAAGGTGGTGTTGTCTTGTCTGCATTCGACGTGACATTGAAAGAAGGGGCGTTTGGCGTTTGGCTGGCCCCACGCGATTTTAGCGACGATCCCCGCTTGGCCCGAGCGCTGGCATGGATTTCGAGATTGGCGACGTATCGCGTCGACTTCAACGCCAACAATTCAGCTATCCTGCGCTGCTGGGGACTACGCTCGCTGCTGAAGCTTTGCTAGAAGTCCAGAAAACCCCTTTCTCGCCGGCATCATGGACTTCCTCAAATCGGCCGTGGCCTCGATATCCAAGGGGCCAGCATTCGCATACTCCTTTGGCGACCGGGTCGACATCGATCAATCTATCTGGACGCTGCATAACGGCACGAAACGAGTGCGCAATACTCATCTTTGTTTATATGCTGCAGGCTGACACAACGTAGGAAGATGGCTCCAAGTGCAGCATCTTCTCCTTCGACATCAACGCCAATCGTTCGCGCCTTCCGCTCGCTAAGAACGCTCTACGAAAGTTCAAGACGCTACGACACCCTGGCATAGTGAAAGTATTGGATACTGTTGAGGTGGGTACAAAAGAGCACGAGAAACACACATGGAGACTTATCGAACAACAAGGTAGACAGACCAGCTTATCTACATCGCCACTGAACGCATCACTCCCCTGAACTGGTCAACGAGACGGAAGGCCTTGTCGGAAGAGAGCTTGAAATGGGGACTGCACAACGTGGCAAAGACGCTCAAGTTTATCAACGATGAAGCAGCGAGCGTACATGGCAACATACGCGCCTCATCTATATTCACGAGTGAAAGTGGGGAATGGAAGATTGGTGGCCTGGATATCCTCAGCTCCATGAAGGAAGACGATGCAGTGATATTCACGCAGGGCAGTCTACTGCCAGACATTGGACGATACTCACCTCCTGAGGTGGTCAAGAGCGGATGGGAATCTGTGCGGAAGAATCCCACGCACGCGGTCGATGCGTACAACTATGGAATCTTAGTGACGGAGGTTTTCAATGGAGGATCCTCTGGCTCAGATCAGATTGGATCACTCAAGAACATCCCGCTGGATATGCAGAGCAGTTACAAGAGATTGACACAAGCTGCACCGAAGATGCGATTAAGCGTTGCTCACTTCTTGGAGCAGGGCACCCGCAGTAGAGGATTCTTCGATACCCCTTTGATTCAATTGGCAGACGGCATCGATAATCTAGGTTTGAAGAGCGAATCAGAGAAAGATGCATTCTTGAGGTGAGTACAGTCAGTTCCAAGTCTGACAACGCTAACAAGACCGTAGCGAACTCGAAGCAGTGGCAGAATCGGATGACTTTCCAGAGGACTTCTTCAAAGTGAAGGTGCTACCGGAGCTTCTCAAATCTGTCGAGTTTGGCGGCGGTGGGCCAAAGTCATTCGCTCTGGTTATGCGCATCTCGTCCAAACTCACAGAGGACGAATACGACACACAGATAACACCTGTTGTTGTTCGACTCTTCACAAGCCCCGATCGAGCATTGAGGGTCTGTCTTCTGGATAATTTACCACACATGATCGATCACCTCAGTCAGAAGGTAGTCTCCGACAAGATCTTTCCTCAAATGGTGACCGGCTTCGGAGACCTCGCGCCCCTGGTCCGAGAACAGACAGTAAAAGCAGTTCTTGTGGTTGTGCCAAAGCTCTCCGACCGCGTAGTCAATGGTGAACTGCTTCGACATCTCGCAAAGACTGCCAACGATGAACAGCCAGGCATCAGAACAAATACAACGATCTGCCTGGGCAAGATCGCCAAGAACCTGGGAGCGAACACACGAGTGAAAGTGCTCAGCGCAGCCTTCTCGCGAGCACTTCGAGATCCTTTCGTCCACGCTCGGAATGCTGCCCTCATGGCGCTGGCAGCAACGGCTGATATCTTCCCGGAGGAGGACTGCGCTTCGAAAATGCTCCCAGCCATCTGTCCATGTCTGGTCGACAAGGAGAAGATGATACGAGATCAAGCCAACAGAACACTGAACATCTACCTCGAGCGGATACGCAAATACAGCAGCACGCTCCCTGACACAGTGCTCCCACCTCCTGAGACCGCCTCCGCCGGCAGCACAAGAATGAGCACACCGCAACCGAGTCAGCAAGGCAATCAATGGATGGGCTGGGCGATTTCATCCTTCACCAACAAGTTGAGCTCCGCAACGGGCGAAATACAACCGAATGGCACCGGCGCGCAGACTCCTACGGACCGTGTTACATCGTCACCGGCAAACGGGATATCGTCGCCGCCACCCGGCCTGCACCACACAGCATCAGCGCCCGCCGTGCCGAAAGCCACTTCCGGCCTGCGCACAAGCGCTGTGCCACCCGTCGAAGATTTTGACAATGACGATGGCGGATGGGGCAATATGGACGATGACGACCCGGCTGACGCTTGGAACGACGATGTCGCCGCCCCATCTTCGACTCACTCTTCGAAGCCTTCGACTTCGACTGTTGCGTATGACGATGGTGGCGAGCCGGATTTCGAAGGGTGGCTCAATGCGCAAGCGCAGGCGAAAACTGCGAGTAAGAAACCTCTGCCGAAAGGACTTGCAAAGAAGACGCCTGCAGCAAAGCCGGCCCCGATATCACGGCCTGCGACCTCGAAACCAATCCTATCCAACAAGCCCGCAACCGCGAAGCCAGCACCCAAACCTGCACCCGTGGAAGACAACGACGACGACGGATGGGGAGATGCTTGGGCGGATTGATCGAGTAACATGACTAAGAGAAGAACGAGACTTACCTGTTCCAGTGCCACAACGCGGCTACGTCCCAGCATCGAGATACCCCTTTCAGCGTCATCCCCCAAAATGCAATGCACAGAATTGGGTAGTCCCTTCACGGCAAAGTTGCGTTTTAAGCCGAGCACCTAAATTTCTTCAACTTGTCGGTTCTCGCTGAACTCACGATGGTCTTCGGCGAGAAGACCGCAATGCTAGACTTACGTACTCGCGGTTGTGCCAGAACTTCGCCATTTGGTTCGTTTCTGTCGGCTTTTGAAGGTGAACTGCGATCTCAGATCTCTGTGGACCTTGACCCTCATCCATTGCGCAATTTTCAATTCCCCTAGTTTCTTAGCCTGAACACCAAGTTTCCACTTGCCTTTAGTTTCCGCCGCTATGCTAAACGATAGCAGCGCCGATAATAGTTCCGACTAACGACACCTGGGTGGGCACGAGAATTTTTGATAAGAAGGATTCGTGTTACAGAAAAACGCCGAGGTCGGTCGTCTACTCGGTGTTGGATGCCGTGGTTGCTGCGTTCAAGCACGTTTTTTTCTTCACTCCTTCCTGTTCTGCAACGGAGGCAGAGGCGAAAACGATGGCGAAGTGGAGCCTGCAGGTTTTCGTCTCAACAGTGCGACGATGTCGGTTGAATGTGACCGAGAATTGGGGCGAGAGCGAGAGAGAGTCGGATTCTGTGTGTCAACTTCAGGAGTCACATGAGGTGACCGCCGGAGACGAGTGCTTTTCTTCTTGGGGGTCGCCTTTTGATTTATCGCCGAAACATGACTCTGCCTGGTGGACGTTTGGCTCGCGGGCCAAGTCAGGTAGCGCTGCACTGCTGCAGTAGACTCGGAGTTTGGTGGGCTTTCGGCAGGACGGTGTCCGGCAGTCTTCTGAGTAGTAGGATGGCGTCAAGTTTGGATAGGATGCGATGCGGCCTGCTATCCTGTGATGGTGCAAAAGTCCCGAAAATGTCTCACGGCAATTGAGACGCTGTGTGACTCTGAGGGAGGTGGTGTTGGATAGCGCCGGAAAGGGAAAGATTCGAGAATGCTTCTGGGGCGCTTCCGGATCGGCGACGCTTACATCACAGCATCATCTCTCGTATCTCGTGCTCACTCACGGAGTTCCACACTCGCGTTGTTCCTTCTCGCTGGACTAAGCTGACTGGGAACGTCGGTTTCAAGATGGCGGGTCGGTTGCACGTGCAGACGACAAAGGAATGGAGGACTGTGCGGGATTGTTGTCGACGCCCATTCCTGCGTCTGTCGTCATGGGGCCCGGGACAATGGGTGGGTGTTTTCGTGCTCAGCAGATACGTCAGGGCCGGAATGGATGCTTGTCGGGGGTTGGGTTTCGATGGTGCTACAGCAGCGTATAGCAAACCAAAAAGAAGCCCCGAGCAAGTTTCCAAGTTGCTTTCTGGTTGCGCAACATCTTGCTATTGTGCTGCGCGCTACTGCGGCGCTAGCTGCTGGCTCCCATCTGATTCCTTGTAGGGTCGAAGACTAGCAGAGGCGGGCAGGTGGGGCCAAGGCACTTTGCTGGTCGCTCCCCTCTTCGCAAGATGCTTTTCTGCGCGCGAGTGACCACTCCCGGATCGTCGATGGGCGATAAGGACGGCTTCGCGTTCGGCATGCCGTGCGGCGAGTCCGACAAAGAAGGCCGGCCCATCAAAGCGGACTCACTTCCGGGGCCAGCAAGGCGGCGTTGGATTGAGGGCACTTGCAAACGGGGAGGGCATGTAGTGAGACAAGTCGCGGTAAAGGCTCTGGGCGACGGGCTTCGAGAAGGAATGGAAGCCTTGCGGGAGGAAGACATGCTGTATCCGCGCGCGGCCAGTAAGAGTCGAGACGGTGGGGTGTGCAGGCCGCGAGGCTTGGGTGGGAAGTGGGCTAGCTGTTTGTGACGCTGGTGCTTTGTCTCTAGCGCGTTCTTCGAAGATTCCACGGATGCTGATTGGCGTGGAACAGCGGTAGAAGCCGCCATCGAAGTCAGAGCGCGATGGGTGGATGCATCTTCTGCGCCCTGCTGGAGCGAGTGTCTCACCTGGATCGCTGCCAACGCTGCTTGATGTGAGATGTCTGCTGCTCGATGAGCGCCTCTTCTGCTGCTGCTGTTGCTGCTGCTGCACTCGTTGCCGCTGGCCTGACTAATTGATTGAACGCTGCCTGCACCACGGGCCTGGCACCCATCACACCACCGCCCGTCCGCTCTCCACCCCGCCGCCGCCGTCTGGACTTCCAGCCGACAGCGTCAGATCTGAACGTCAGCACGCACGCTCGCTCCATCCACCGCTCGGTCACCTGTCTCAGCCAAACCGCCACTGACTGGGCCGCCGAAGAAACACCACCACATTCCACCACCACAAACAGCCTGTCCGCCGTCAACACCCACCGCCGCACCTCGACCACCACGACCACCCACTGCGAAGAATCAACAAACATTCTGCTGCTGCACGACCGACGCCTGGCCTTGACCGCACCTTAATTGTAATCCGTCTTGCCCTCACTGCACCGCCAGGGACCGCGGCGCCAGAGGCCTGTCGCACACCGGCTCTAGATTCTGCCTGTCGTCTGTTCCTTGCCGCTGCGTCGCTTGCGTGCCGTACTCAATCACCATCCGCACGACGACCACCGCCGCACACACGACACGACACTCGTGCGACCCGCGCCCTGTGTCACCTCAATCTCCCACCCGCGAGACAGGACCTGCATGTCAAGTGCCACTACGAGACCGCCAACGCCCATCCACGCCCGTCGGCTGCGTCGCTGAGAGAGAAGGCCCCGCGCTGCACGCTGTTTCAGGACGCAATCAGTCCGCCGACAACAAAAGCAACGCCCCCGTAATCGTCAACACCACACTCCTCGCGCTGGCACGCAGCACGCTCCCGTGAGACGGGTTCGTCTCACAATCCCAAACTGGCGTCGACACAGCTGCCCTTGCGGCAAGGTCTGTGTCTGACTACCAGCGTTCAGTCTCGCAAGGCCACCTCTGGTCATAAGCGAAAAGGAACCAACATCTTTCGCAACGTTATGATTGCGCGGAGGCCGTCGTCCCACTTCACTTCCTCGACATCCTCCTCCACTTCGTCCTCCACCACCAGTTCCTCCCTCAAGCCGCCCTCTCACATTACCGAGGACTGGGACGCCGACGACGAGGACGCAATGTCCTCTGACGACCACTCGCCTGCATCGCGGCCACTTTCAGTCGCGATACCTCAAATGGGCGCCCACGGCCCATACTGCCCGCGAAGACCTAACCTTAGAGAGATCCTTGCCAACACTTCACCGCCGCCATGGACACTGGCCGCCTTCATGGCCTACCTTTCAAACAACCACTGCCTAGAAACGCTGGAATTCACAATGGATGCCGGCCGGTACAAGAAGCACTACGCGAAGATGATGTCAAGAGCACCCGAAGGCGGCATCCCACCTGCAAAAGATCGAGAATATGTTCAAGCATTGTGGCAGCGACTGGTGGAGGCATACATTCAAGCCAATGGCTCGCGGGAGGTCAATCTACCCTCAGATGTGCGGGATCCTATCATAAACCTTCGGCCGGCTACACTTCCCCCAGCACCAGAGACGTTAGATCCCGCCGTTGCCAAGATCTATGAGCTTATGGAGGAGTCCGTTCTGGTGCCTTTTCTGAACAGCGTCTATCCACAAACAGCACATCCCACTGTCTCGACCTGTCCCTACGACACATCCGACGAGAACATCTCAATATCACGGACGTTCGAGGATCGCTCTGGATTCAATCGCCGGCCAAGATACCACAACCGGAACTCGCCACCTCCACAGTCGGCAGTTGAGCCTCACGCCTACTCCTACTCACCGCCGTCACAAATTCGGAGGTCCGCTCCCGTGCCGCTAAGTGCATCAGCTGCTTCGCCACACAAATCGCGCTTTAGCGTGAGGTTGACACCATCGACTTCGTCGCCCGCGGCTCCCATGTCTAGCTCCACGATTGCGGAGGGCGTCGCGACAGGGTCAGACGCTACATTGTCCGGGTCCGGGTCAGCGAGTGGTGGGCCAGGGATGACGGACGACAGCGGAAGCACTAGCAGCCCTACGAACGAGAGTCCCCAGACGCCACCAATGAGCCCTCCCAATAGCGATACGCAGAGTCCCAAACGCGATTCTGGCATGTGGAAGAAACTCGGCAGGTTGAGTGGGATGAAGGTCGGCAAGAAGAAGAGTCACGGCGGACTTCAGACCGAACATGAATGATTTATGAACTAAACATCGACCGGTCCTGCGCATTTCTGCCCGACGACACCTTTTGTCGACGGCTCGGCAGTGAGCTGAGAAATGGGATAAGAAGGTTCCGACTTCTGACGACCAACTACCTTGCATTTTTACTCCGGCGTAACAGGGATGGCACAGCCGCCCCCTTCAAGCGGCTTCTCACCCATGGGGATTTTGAATATTGAGGTCTAGCGTTCTGTTCAAGCGGATCCACTTCGACGAATGATACCTCTACGACCGAAGTCATAGAGGGCGGGCGTTCTTTGGGGAAAAGGGTACCTAACGACACGAGATCTGGGAAGACACGGCATTTCTCACGGCGAAAAACTTGACGGACTTTTTTGAAAACATTTGCGAAGGAAGGGAAGAAGAGGATCTTGACGAGACGATGAGAGCAAGCAACGGATTTCTCGAATTTCTTCGATCTATTGTGTACATATACCAAGTTGTTCTGGGAAGAGGAGGAGGGCGGAGCGTCGTCTTGTCTTTGCTTGCGAGATAGACGGCTTCGCGATGATGTCGATGACAGGGAATGAGAGGCATAATATGCCCTTTTCTGGGCAATGCAATGCCTATTACTGTGATGAGTGCAATCTTCTTTTGCTTGTGTCTCAACTTGACCCGTTCATCTTCGTTCAAAGCTGACGATGCCGGAAGTCTACGAACGAGAAACGTCGAAGACTACCTGTGTTGCCTTTTCTCTTCCATTGATTGCCAAATCGCATAGATTCTTCACCATTCGCCACTTTGACGGAGGAAATGTTGCACCGAATCAAGCAAGCTCAGTAACCAAGATGGCGCTAGATGTCCTTGGTCCCCCATCTCGAGCTTGAGTTTGACTTCACCTGCTCAACGTACGCACGCAAGGTGTGCTTGAAAAAGACAACGATACGACAACGACCATTTTGTGCACGGCATGACATCTTCATAGAGCTTCGAAGATTTGAAAACCTCCGACGTGAGATCCCTATTTAAGATCAGTCTTCGAGGCGTGTCGTCTCTCCACACAAACAGATATGCTCGCCATCGTCGCCCCCAAATACACCGACCCTTCGGGCTACGAACTCCGCGAAATCCCACCGCCGACCATCAGCGAGCCAGATGATGTCCTGATCAAGGTGTATGCTGCGAGTGTTAATCCTGTCGATGTGAAGATTGCGAGTGGGGCGTTTAGGGCGGCGGGGTTGGAGGAGGAGTGAGTTGAAATCATCTTGAAGATGGCTATATTGGCTGATGAGAGCACGTAGGTTGCCGATTCGTATTGGATATGACTGTGCAGGAGTCGTGACTGAAGTCGGGAAAGATGTGAACGACCTGAAAGTTGGAGATCGGGTTTGGACGAGATTGCCTGAAGCCAGCAAAGGTTCCCGTTCACCTCAAGCCCCTTTCTACCTTTCACTAACAGAATACCACAGGCTCCTGGTCCTCATACGTCAAAGCCCCCTCTTCGCACGTCTCCCACATGCCCTCAAACCTCTCCTTCAACGAAGCCGCCTCCCTTCCCCTCGCGGCCATCACAGCTATCCAAGCTCTAAGGAAGTATGAGGGGAGTCTGGAAGGCAAGACGGTCTTCGTCCCCGCGGGTTTGGGCGGGACGGGGGCTTTTGCGTGTCAGCTGGCGAAGAAGGTGTTTAAGGCGGGGAAGGTGATCACGACGGTGAGTACGAAGAAGGTGGAAATGGTGGAGGAGTTATTAGGGGAAGGGGTAGTTGATCAGAGTGAGTTGTCAATCTCTTGATTAGGGATGGAGAAAGGGTTTGCTGACGAGGCACCAGTCATCGACTACACAAAAGACGACCCCATGAACCTCATCCCCCGCGGCTCCGTCGACTTCCTCCTCGACACCATGGGCCAAGCAATGCCCTACCTCTCCCTCATGAAACCCACCACCGGAACCATAATCTCCATCTCTACAACCCCCTCAGGATCCCAACTCCAGAGCTCGAGCTTTTTCAAGCGTCCCACCAATCCGACGATCCCGTTCTATGCGAAGGCTTTCCTTGATGGGATGGATTATGTGAGGAAGTTGAGGGCGAGGAGGTGGGGTGTGAGGTATAGTTATATGTTCTTGGAGTCAGATAAGGGAGCTTTGGATGATTTGAGGGGGTTTGTGGAGAGGGGGGAGTTGAGGGCTGTTGTGGGGACGACGGTGAGTCTGGGGGATGTTGAGGAGGTTAAGAGGGCTTGTGGGAGGGTGTTTGAGGGGAAGGGGGGTGTTGGGAAGACTGTGATTGAGGTTGTGAAAGAGTGATGTTGAAGTGGGTTCTGCCATGGATGCATAAGTTCTAGTATAAGGCTATGGAAACTGCATAACATTCCCCTTCATAACTGTCCTCTTTCACATGCCCACCAAACACAAAGCTATACATTCCTGCATAACTCTCCACTCCGTCACCCATCATCTTTCACATGTCCACCCGGCCTTCCGACCCGAGTCCGAGTCGAAGTCAGGTCGCTCACCCGATCCCAGTATCCATAAGCATTGGCACGTCTGATACCCACATTCACCCGAACGACGCTAGTCTCGCCAATGAAGGGTTGCGTCTGCTCTTTTGCGTTATGAATGATCGTTGCTTTCCGACTGCTTCTCGACCGACCCGACGTCGCGGTTCGCAGTCTTGGATGTCGGCTTGGCTGCCGCTGTTACGCCAGTCAAGATCATGCGTAGTGAAGATCGATGATCGGGAGAGAAGCGACTTTACGAAGGTGTTGTTTTAGATGCATGTGACGTTTGCTACTAGTCTCAGGATCGACGACTAGAGCTTCGGCTTCGGATCGCACATTGATTCGCCTGGACTGGGCTGAACTTAGAGCGAGTGGGAAGAACTCCTGGGGTTGTGGGTCTAGAGACCTATTCTTCACTACGCCAAAGCGCTATCGCTGTCGTTGAGAACGGACCTTGTCATTGAGAGTCTGAGACGTCCTTTTGATCAGCCCTTTCATCCGGAGAAACTTCACCTTCTCATCTCTGCGACTCAGTATCTCCAGCCTTTCAATGACTCTGTCGCATTCTTCGAGTCAGTAATCAACTGCCGTACCCGACATCGCGGGTCACCAGCAAGTAGTAGGAGATCATTCGGCCTACGAGGTTTAGCCACGCATCATACCATTGGACAAAGCTCCTTCCAGGTTGAGATGGCGTGCGAACAAGGACCACGGGCTGGTGGATCATCAGATGATGCGGCGAAGTTCCGTAGCGAATGTTGGGGATTAGGCTCGTCGGGACTCGCTCAGCACCCTGGCAATCTCTCGATCGATCTGAAAGCCCTGACGGGGATGTCTAGTACGGCCGTATGTCGAGAGAACTCCATGGAAGAGCCGCGTCCGGGGCAGGAGTGGGATATGTGAATTGAGGGCTGGCTGGCGGCTGTCACATGCTGGTGGGAAATCATTCACTTCGGTGGGGCGCTGGCCGTGCACAGACCACCTCATGGGGAAGGCACGCTTACTCAGTCGCCTGCGCCTTGGTGGAGTGTTCTTCATTTCTTCGTTCTTCCGTTTCCTGACCATGTCACCTTTGGAGTCCAGCTTTTGTTTCGAGGTACCAGTCGTCACGGCCCGAAAAACAGCATCCCACGGATTCCACGGATCGGGATCGGGAGCCGAAGACAATGCTCCTCAAAATCTACGATAGCCCGCCAAGCTACCATAAACATTTTCTCCGACATTCCCCTGAACCAGAGTGAGACAGAAAAAGAACACATCAGCTGAGCGAAATCCCGCATCACGACTCAACAGACTTTCTCGACGTCCCAAGCTCTCGGCACTTTGGGAAGGCAGGCGACACCGTCCTGGAAGCTTCCATCACAGCAAGATCTCTGGGTTTGCGACTTCACCAACAGTCTGGCAGCGATCCGCAGACCCTGGAACGTTGGCGATCGAAAATGTGGTCGGGCAATAAGGTTCGGCGGCCGGCAGGAGCAGCCATTCGATGCGATTGGGCGGAAGGAGCAATGGGGCGTTACCCATCCCGGGAAGTGATGTCAGTGGAAGCGACGATGCAGGTACGGAAGGGATCAACCAGGCCTTGACGTTGGGCGACATGAGGCACAAGCAACCTCATCTCCCCTGTTGCTGGCTGTAACACTCGCAATGCCGTCGCGATTCGACTTGCTGGTCATCATCGCTGGCGATTGATGGTCTTTGATGAAGGCCCGCCGAGGACTTCGATACCGAATGAAGAGTCTCAGTCTTACCCATCGGCAAGGAAGTCACCACACACACCGCCAACATGTCCACGGCAGGGACAGAGTCGCCAGACACCTCCCGAAAACCCATCGTCAACTTCTCCCGACCGCGGCTAGCCAGCAACGCCCAAGCCGAAGAGAATGAATTCGGCATCAAGCACCAAGAACCTCCCAACGGCGGCCATGTGAAATCCGTCTCAGCCTTCCACAGCCCCAACTCCGCCGACGACCCCTTCCCCACCGAACCGCGCTTCTCCACCGACTCCGAGACCCTCTCCAACACCGCCCGTAATACACGCACCGCGCCCGTCGGCGGCCTCAATGCCCAAAGACACCCCGGCGCGAAGAGGCTTGAGAGCACCAGCACGACCTCTAGCAATACCGAGCGGCCGAGCACAGCGGACAGTAATAAACCGCTCATGCCTATAAAATCCATCCTCAAACAGACATCTGTCGAAGTCTCCAGCGAACGGGCATCGAGTGATGGTGGGGAGGATGTAAGGAGTCATCATACAGTCAGTGAGGATGGGGAGGGGAGCGTAGGGTATGAGAAGAATGGGAAGTGGAGTAGTAGTGATTATGACACGAGTGGGATGAGCGAACGGGAAGTACAGAAACTGGAGAAGAAGGGAAAGAATCCGGCGTTGGTGGCTGAGATGAAAGCTGCAAGGAAGGGGAAAGGGATTGTGGGGATCATGACGGGGACGAGTTATGTTAGTTGACGATGGAATGTATAGGGCGAGGGTGTTGTAAAGGCGTTTTGGGTGACGGGATGATTTATGCGAAGGATACCAGATCAAGAGATGGATCAAACGACAGATAGAGAGGACAGTGGTTTTCTTATGAATGCATTTTGAGCTATTCAATGCTTGTAGCTATGCTGGCTTTCCTGCCTATGGGTTCCCATCTCCTGGTCCAAAAAGTGACCTTCATCTGTCTTTGAGGTCAATCTCATTCACAGACTTGTCGTGTTGAACGACGGTGAAGCACTATCGTGGTGCCTAGTCGTGAAGTGGACTGGGTTGTTGCAGGTTATGACTTGCCGTGAGGTCGGAGATGTGGTTCCTGGGGCAGAGTCTGCCCTTGCGAAGAAACCCACCAGTCCCATCAGAGGAACGTAGTACGCTTGGCGTACGGGATGTCAGGGTCGTCTTCGTCGTCAAACAGCTCGGCAGCACGACGCTTCTGCGGGTTGAGCAGCTTGTCCACCGCACTCTTGCTTTTCTCCAGAATGTCCTTGTAGTGCTCGAGTCTCGCACGCTGCCTCGTGGTACGCTTGGACTCCACGGCAAGATCGGCCACGATCTCGTCGTCGTAGGCCTGCACGATTTTGGGGGAGAAGGTATCCTCTGCGATGTTCTTGAGGAGGTTGCGCTCGATGACTTGCTGCGTGACGTTCTCGGCGAAGGTGTTGAGACGCTTCTGTTATCTTGTTAGCATTTGTTCTGTTCGAGAGGGGGATTGTGACTTACGTTGACAACGACAATCATGTGGTCGACTGCTTTGCGTGCGGCGAAGATGTTGTTGTCGAGCAGCTTCGTCTCCTGCGGTGCTTGAGCTTGGTGCTGTAGTCCAAAGACTGCTGTGGATGTTGCGTTGGCCGGAGGATTCATAGCCATAGACTTGGCTTGCTGCAGCTCGTTCTGAATCTTGTGGTCATGGAGGCTCTGCACCGTGGCAGCGTAGTGGGGATCGTAGATAGTCAGAGGACCGTTCTTGTCATCGATGAGCTTCTTGAGCTCACGGTGCGCATTGCCAAAGCGTTGCTTCAGCACGAGGGCCAGGCGCTTCCAGATGTTCTCAGCCAGGTCCTTGGGTGCCACAGCGAAGATGGCGGCATTGACGAGTCGGCTGCACAGCTCGTCGACAACAGCAATGTGGTCCTGCGCGATCTTGAGCCAGTGCTCCGACATCTCCTGGAAAAGACGGCCAACCAATGCTGAGTCGAACGTGCCTGGGAGATCGAGACCACGTGTGCTGAGATAGATTTCCATGGCCCAGTCGACGACTGCATCGTACTCTTTCACTTCCTGGTACTGCTTGGCAGAGTCGTATCGCTTAGACAATGCCGGCGCATCTGAATCTTTCTTGTGAGTGCCAGCGGACTGTGGCGTCTCGTAAATGCGGAACTTGGTGCCGTACGTCTGCATTTGTGCAGTGAACTCTTCCTGCACTCCGGCAACGGTGGACCGCAGGAACTTGAAGTCCTCCCTCGACCGGTCTTGGAAGAAATTGCCCTTGAACGATCCATCGTAGGCGTTTTGAATGATCTGGAAGAAGTCGACACTGGTGGAGGTCAAGACTTTCCGCTGCTCATCGAGAGTTGACCGCTGTTGTCCCAAATCCTTCAGCTCTTTGATCGTCCCATGATATTTGGCATCGGCCTGTTCAAGCAGCTTGGGAAGCTCTCTCTTGAAGATCTCGTAGACCAGCTCGCCAACACGCTCACCCAGAGCTTCGATGCCCTTGGATTGTGGAGGAAGAGTCTTGTAAGCGCCGCGCTTGAAGAACTCCTTCTCGATCTTGTTGCGCTGCTGAAAGCTGACCTCACGTTCTTCGTAGGACCTGTCAAACGTTAGCTTTCATACGATGAAGATGACATGGGTAAAATTACCGATTTCGAAGCATGTGCCAGCCAAGCTCTAAATGAATGTCTTGGTTCCGGGCAACCTGAAGCCAGTCCTTCTCCGATTCAGACCCGAAGGGCACAGTGTCTGGCTTGGTGATAATGCCCAATGTACGACTTCCGTCTGGATCAACCAGCTTACATTTCGTCAAGATCGTCTGGGTCGCAAGATCACTCTTCGCGGAGATGACTGCGAGGATGATGGTCCTCTTTTGCTTGATGTAGCTCACGATGAGCTCCTGGATCATTTTCACATCATCTTCCGAGTGATGCAGCGTAGACGTATTGATCCAGCCCGGGAGATCGACCAGTGTCAAGGGGCGCCTCTCCGGTCCTTCGATCTCGATGCTGAGGACATTGCGAGAAAATGCTTTCGGAGTTTGCTTCTTGCTGTTGGATGTACCGTTCACTTGAGTAGGCTTGTTGAGGCCCATGTGCTCAGTCGCAAGGTCGATAAGCTGTGGCAACTCGTCGAAGTCTTGGATGGTGCGATCGAACTCCCTTAATCGCATCCTCTCGCTCTCGTTGAGCCTGTCGTCTGGGTTGATACTCGTGCGAATAGAGTTTGAGCCTCCGCGTCGAATGACGATCTGAGTGGCGAATCGTGTGCAGAGATTCTCCTTCGTCGGGAATGGGACTTCAGTAAGGGCTTCGAGCACCGAGCTCTTGCCAGCGGACTGGTCACCGCATACGACAAGCTGCGGAAGCTGGAAGATCGTGTCGAGGCCGCAGGATCGTAGCTCGTCAACGAGATCCAGAGCGGCTACACAGTCGTTGTTGAGAAGATGGTCGAGTGACATAGTGGCCGGCGGCGAGGCGCCGTCACCGTCCAGGCTTGCTGAACGCTTCGTGCGCGTCATGGCGCTGGTGTTGGATGCGGTCGGTGGAGATTCTCGTCAGCGGTGCTTTCTTGGAGGGTTCGCCTTGGAAGAGGCCGTCGTCGATGGTGAAGAGTTGAGGAAAAAGAAAGAAGAGAAAGTCGGTCTTTAACAGTCGCTGTCGCTGTAGGCAGCAGCGCTTTAATATTAAAGTGAAGCGCTGGAGTGAAGGACAAAGAGCATGTGAAGTTGCCTAACTGCATGTCTCAGTGAAGCTGCGATCAAACGGCGCATGTGATCGCGGAAAGTCGACTGTTTAGCTTCACTTCTTAAGTCTTGGCAGCTGCAGTGATTTGCATGTGATAAAGAGGATGAATAAGCTGCCACGTGAGCTCGAAAGTGAATAGAAAGCTGGAGCGGTGGATATGACCATCCTGCAGGTATAGTCGTGTTGCCCTGATGGATTGCTGAAGTTCCTGATCGGTACCTGCTTGAGCCATCAGCTCCTGTGTCCATGTGTTCGATTGCGAAGATTGCCATCCACCAGATGGTATAGAGGGCCAAGCCTACGCAGGCGAGAGCAGCTGCTGTCCGCAACCTCATCATAGAGCACCTTCATGAACATGCCATGCACTCTTGATAGAGTCAAAGACTGGGGGGCTCCCGGAACAGGGCATGCTCGATCCCTGCGCTGCGATCAAGACTCCAGCACTGGGACATGCAATAATGTCTTCCTGCTTGGTGAACCGCAACCCGGTGTCGATGATGGTGACAACGAGCTTCGACAAGCATAGACGGGCACGTGTCAGGTCCCTTTTCCTTTGGTCTCTCGACATCACCAAGTCTCTGTGATGTCGTCCGACCGGCCGGAGTCCGAAAGCCTTGGGGACCGGATAGTCCTCCGAGATGCACTCCAAGAACGACAGCAGTTCGGCAGCGGATCCGACGACAGTCGACATGTTTGTTCGGCCAATTTCCAAGGGATGGATATTGCGGCCTATTTTCGCGGATCCTGACATCTATCTGCATGGCAAATGGTGGTCAGCGAACCCGTCCAGGCGAAAATTTCCCTATACGAAACTCGACATCCCCAACCAGTCGTTGCCTCCCAAAAGTCCCTCAGCACGCATCTTCAATCTGGCAACCCGGCACGTAGCCATCTGCAGCCATAAGACATACCGCCTGGCGGTGTATCGAGTCCAGAAGGCGGTTTCACTCGAGCCTCACGATGCAATGCATTTCGAGCCGGCATTCCGGTCGGTGTGATTCGCACGAGGCAGGACGTCCAGGAACGCTCGTGCTAGCTGCATGCTTAGCGACCGCCGTGCTTGGCTGAGTAGGTAGTTGGGAAAGAGGCCGAAGTGCCCACCGTCAACGGCAGCTCAATGGACGCATCATCTCACCATCAAAGTGATCGCGAGTGGGTGAGGATGGAGAGAAAACGATAGCGATATCTCTTGCAGGGTACGTATCGCGGACCTGTCGTCGGACAACGGGATGGTTTCAATTTTAGCTCCCGATGCGCCGTGGTCTTGGTGTGGCTTGCGAGGTGTTCGGGGGCCGTTGGCCGCATCGTCTCTCATCAAAAAGTCTGCTTGGCGGCTTGTTCTGGACAATAATACAGGTACGGTCAAGAGAGACATGTTTGATCGTGAACAGGACAGAAACAGACTCTCTTGGTGCATGCAGTAGTGGAAGAAACAAGCACCAAGTCTCATGTCGCTGCTGTTGGCTGATCCCCAAAAATGCGGGGAGGAGAGCAGCTTCCTGAGCTTCTCTGCCACTTCACCTCTCACCCATTGGACGGACGCACAGATACACCGCCCTTTGCCAGGATTGCCTGCGCAGACAACGCGGCCGGGGATGCAGAAGCCACAGCATCGACATGCACAAGACGAGTGAGATGGAGCGATGGGCTGAGCTAAGGACGACCAACTCGCAGCACGCGCCTCGTTGACAGGCGTCGTGGAGATAGCCACAGCCAAAACGCCATCCGGGTCGGGATGGGTGAGAGCTGGTCATCAGTGCTACCTATCGCTGTGCAACCGTCGGGCGAATTAGGACGAGCCGTTGTTTAAACGTCCGCGTACTGCAGGTATTACTACTACACTCGTGTTGTTGGTATAAAGTACTCCCTCCCACCTCCGACACCTCCCTGTTACCTCTTGCTTTCCCTACGAGCTTATATCTACTCACCTGAAAGGTCGCTGTTTCCTCCCCAGCTATCACCCTCAACAAGAACACCTATACTCAACCTACGACACCTAATCGTTCTCAACGAATACATCTCGCAATGGCCGCTCCTCGTGCTACCCAGTTCATCGCTCTCCGAAATCTGGCTCGTGGTAGCCACCAAGTCCGCAACCTCCACATGACCGGCCCAGCGACCTACGCCTCGCCCGTCCTCACAAAGGCCGAACGACCAGTGCTCAACCTGCCCCGAGACATTGCAGGCCTTCGTGCCGAATGCAAGAGGAGAAAGATCGATGCCAGCGGTCCCAAGAGCGACGTACGCCCTTCAAATTCCCTCTCCTCACTCGTTCCCAAATCTGACAACATTCCTAGTTAATCGCCCGCCTCAACGCCGACGAACTCGCCCACAGCCGTGCCTTCAGCACCCTCGCCGAGAAGCGTCCCGTCCAACCCAAGAATGAAACCCCCAACGCAGCCCCCGTCCGTCACTTCAACACCTCCCGCGAGATGAAGCAAGTCAACGATACCTCAACCATCGACTTCGCCTACCTCCCCGACGTCATGTCCCCCGAAAACGTCGACATCTACTCTCAAGTCCGCGTGCCAATCCTCCCGACCATGGACGCCTCTACCTCGAACGTGAACACAGCGATTGAACCGGAGGAAGTCGTAAGCACTCCACATTTCACCCACCCGCAAACCAACCCCTGCTGACACTTCGTTTTTTGTAGGTTGTAATGAAACCCCAAATCTCCAGCATGTCCGCCGACGCCGTGTACCTCCCCATGTCCGACCTCAGCGACGGCCACTCCCTGAACATCGACTTCCACGCCATGGCCGACCGCGTCGCGGCTAATTTACGTCGTATGAGTGTCCCCGTGGAAGAGCAGGCGAGCATTATGAAACAGATTTGGAATGATATGGTTGATGATGCTATGGGGTTGAGGAAGTTGACTGTCTAAAGCACCAACATACCGGGTTGCGAGACTCGATAGTGGGGCCAGGGGGTGTGGATATACTTTGAAGTGCTCAGAAGGACAACACATCTCTTGCTTTGCGACGACGATGATTACTTTTCTACTTGCTTGAGGCAGCGACATGGAAGCGAGCGTGATATACTTGACAACGAACGGCCTAGCATGCGATTATATCTACTATCTATTTTGTAGTCTACAATCAAGCACAAGGCGGACGAATCTGCGTCCTTTGAAAAGACATTAATACATCATTTTCCGTTAAGATTTCAGAATATACTCATTCAAGTCATGACATAGGTCAGGAACTACGACTACAGCTAACGAGCTACTAAAACAATCACATAGGGTATCATCTATTCAACAGCCAACCTTCCGCGACAGAATCCAAAACAAGAGAACACAGGTTCGCAACTCCATCACATGTAGCCGCGAAGGCACATTTCATGCCTCCAGCAGCTGTCAATCAAACCCACTGCAACCCAGCAACCGGCGTCTCCCGTCCCCTCCTCCGTCTCGCACAACCATCCTACTGATTACTACTCGCCCTCCTCGCCGCACTCTGAAGACTCTGCGCCGTGCTCGCCCGCTCCTCATAAAGGCGACGCAAGTCGTCCACAGAATTCTTCTTCAAATTCAACTTCCTAGGTTCCAGACTCCCCGATGCCTTCCTCGGTGGACTGTCATCCACTTGTCGAGAGGAGTTCTCCATACTCGACATGCGTTTCAGGAGACCGGGTGATGGGGCTCGGGGCTTGGGGACGTTGGGGGCGGAGAGGTGTGAGTCTCCGCCGGTTATGATGGGGACGGTGTGGGTTTTGCGGACGGGGACGATGGGTTTGGCGAGGGATTGGATGTTGGGGGCTTGGCGGGCTGCGGAGGCTGGCCAGGAGGGTTTGCGGAAGACGCCTTCGCCTTCGGATGAGGCGCTTACTGGTGATCGGACGAAGTCTGCTGGCGCTGAGTTGATGGCATGTGGGTCGTTGCTTGTTGATGCAGCGTCCAGCGTGAGACGTTGGGCCAGGTTGTTGGCTGCTTGTTGGGCTGCCATTCTCGCAAGAACAGCGTTGTTTTCGGAGGACTTCCTGCTTGTGTCCATCGCTGGTTCGGCTTTGTTTGAATCGGGCGAAAATTTTTGTGAGCCTGATGAAACTGCTTTCCGTTGAGGTACGGCAATGTATGGGTTCGTTTCGGTTGGCGTTGGTGGAGATTGAAGGGATTGTCGCTTCTTCTCGTCTTCAGCAAAGCTAAAGTCTGCCCTTCTCGGAGGACCAAAACCATCGACCGGTACGTGGGTGGAAGGCGAATCTGCCACATGTATGCTCCTGCCGTCCGAGTCAAAGACTGTAGAGTATCGAGGAGGTTCGGACACTGACGTATCAATCAGCTGCGCATCAGGAGCATCGTCCATGTACGGCGAAGGCGGATCTGCGTATCGTGGTGGCGGCTTTCTTTTGGGTAGACTCGGCAATTCGATCTTGGGCCTAGGTATTGATGGTATATCAATGTTAGGAATATGTGGAGTGAGTGCATTCTTCAATGACGTTGCTCTCGATCGTCTTGGTGGAAGTGCTGGCTTCTCTCCTTCCGGCGACAGAAGTGGTGGGCTGTCAGCATCTGTCATGATAATTCGATGCCCTTCGCCATCCTCTCCAGCGTCGACTTCCTTCACTGTCTTGGGCTGCACATCCTCTAGCGGGTCCTCGTACTCCTTGGAATCTGCTGGTGGTTGGAGGTCAGCAAGGAAAGCCTTCGAGTCGATGCCGAGTCCAGTCCGAAGCTGTGGCCAGAATTCAATGCCTGCTTGAAGTATCCTTCTCACAATGGTCGACATCTTCCCATCTTCCATTTGATTCGATCCACAGACCAGACACATGGAAAAGCAAATTGCCAAGTTCTCAGCGTTCATCTTGTTCTCAGATTCATGCGACGCAACCAAGGAAAGTAACGGCAACAGGTGTCTCGTCATGATTTCCCTTGCAAGAGGAGTCAAAGGCGAAACATTCGAAGCAGGCAAGATCATGTCGACCAGCTCCTCGGGCGTAACTTGCACGCTGGGATCTTCATACTTCTCCTTTAATTTAGGGTAGCTGGATTCGGGGAAGATTGGGTCTCTGAGCTCCCGATACCACGTTTTAATGAGAGAAGCCGCGAGGTGGACGCCATATGCATCTTCTGCATTCACATCAGCCACCGTTTTCGCATTGAACGTTACATTCGAATACTCACCAAGTCGGACCTCGTCCAGTAGCTCTGGATCCATGCCCGGTTGCACGAATGTGGCGTTGTTCTCCTTCCATACGATGAACTGTTGGCCCCGGTCGTATGCCTCCTTGAGCACACCAGCAAGAGTACTGTGAGGCGGAATGCGAAACAGTCCCTCTGTAGTGATGTTTGCAGGCACCACGACGAAGCTGGTAGTCTCTCTCAGAACTCGAGGCAGTCTTGACTTGCCGGTGCTGATATTCTTCGGCAATGGATGTTTCACACCGAACGCCCGTCTACCAGTAACGAAAGGAGCGTAGATGTCCGGAACGGCCTTTCTGTCCTGCAAATATGCACTTGGTGGTATCAAGAGCTTGTCGATTTCCAGATGCAGGGCCAGTTGTGAGAGACAGGTGACATGGACGATCTTCCGTCGAAACTTGGGCGACACTATCGTACCAAATACACTGATGAGCACTCTCACCCATGTCCGCGGATGTACAATGTATAGCTTCTGCAGCTTCTTTCTCGTAGCTCTACTGAGCACATGGTAGGCCTGGAGGTACCATCCAGTGCTTGGTCCGCTTTTCTTCTCTGCAGTCGCATTGTCTGGTGTTCCTCCAGCGAAGAAGACTATCTCGTAGTCGGCCCCCGCAATCAACTCATCTTCACCTGGCAGACGTGCAAGTACGTAAGCCAGTAAGCTGTCGTAATCGACTTCAAAGGCATCGGGAAACGCAGCAGCGTTGAGGATATAGACAGGCCGACCTTCCAATGACGGCAGTGGAGATTTGTAGAGTATGGACGCTGCTATCGCTGCCAGTTCGGGCAAGTAATCCTCATCGTTCTCTGCTGGTGGAATGGTCGAGAGGGAGTGGCTTCGATCACGGCGAGGTCGTCGTTGGGCAGCCGCCGCAAGGGCAGCTCGCATGTTTGGCATGGCCGTTTGGTGAGGTCCAGCAACTGGAGACGGACGGTTCAGTTGGGGGTGGAACCCGTTTTCGTCATGTCTCGCACCCCGGCTCTATCTCATGGCGGGATGGTACACACGCGTCTCCGTGGCGTCAGTGGTGCTCCGAGTAAACTGCCGCCTGGTAACACAAGACGTCGGTGGTAGTAAGAATAGCAAAAGTTTGGGGGTGCCTGGTGACGCCAACGTCCAAGAACAGGCAGAGGGCGTGGCAGACGTGGGAGAGTTGATCATGTGAAACGAGAAGATGCTTTGCATCCCAGACAGCAAGGCCGCAAGGAATCTGGCTGCAGGGATCAGGCATTGGCTTTGACGGGCCGAACCTTCCCACGGCGAGATCGGCACCTCACTTTTGCATTTGGAGGGGCTCAACTTTGGATGAGTCCAATGCCTGCTTCCTCGGCGAGTGAGTAATAACACGCTTGACTCACTGTCGCCAACACCATAAATCGACTTGTACTTGGTACTGTTGCTTCTACAAACATACACAGACAGACTCGAACACCGCCAAAATGTGTGGCATCTTCGCTTGCCATTGGTGCGTGACTCTTCACTCGCACACGACCTTCACATGCTAATCCTGTGGCAGCCACCCCGATGTCCAGAAGTTCCGCCCCACGGCCATTCGCATGGGCAAGCAGGTCAAGCATCGCGGCCCTGATTGGAGCGGAAACCACACCGCCAACAACACCATCCTCGTCCACGAGCGTCTCTCTATCGTCGGTGTCGATACTGGCTCCCAGCCACTTGTGAGCGACGATGGAAGCATTGCCCTCGCAGTCAACGGCGAGATCTACAACCACAAGATCCTGAGGAAACAGCTCAAGACTCCATACCCCTTCAAGACACACTCTGATTGCGAGGTTATCATCCCGTTATATCAGGAGCATGGCATCGATGCGCCCAAGTTCTTGGACGGCATGTTCAGTTGGGTGCTGCACGACAAGACTCAGGACCGATTGATCGCCGCGAGAGATCCAATCGGAATCACCACCTTCTACATGGGACGATCGTCCTCGACACCAGGTACATGAACCCATACTCCTCCACGGTGACTGTATACTGATCTTGCCAGGCGCCGTATACTTCGCATCTGAACTCAAGTGTCTCCACCCCGTCTGCGACCAGATCGATGCCTTCCCGCCAGGCCACGTCTACGACAGCAAGACCGACACCCTCACGAGATATTTCACACCGAAATGGCTCGTCGAGCCAGACAACATCCCAACAACCCCACTCGATCTGAAGCTGCTGCGAGAAACATTTGAGCGATCAGTGAGAAAGAGGCTGATGGCTGAGGTACCATACGGCGTGTTGCTTTCTGGAGGATTGGACAGCTCGTTGGTCGCTTCGATTGCTCAACGTGAGACTGTTCGTCTGCAGAAAGAGTATGCGAAACAACAGGCCTTGATCTCTGGAACGAGCAGCCCAACAATCAACGGTGTGGCCAACGGCGCTCCTCCAAGACCTGAAGGTACTGAGGAGGACCTGGCTGGTATCGACGAGAACTATCACCTCAACTCCGTGCCCGTACTCTCACAACTCAACAGCTTCTCGATCGGTCTGCCAGGCGCACCAGACACGAAGGCTGCACAGGAAGTGGCCAAGTACTTGGGCACCCGGCATCACTCTTTCACCTTCACCATTCAAGAAGGTCTCGACGCGCTCTTCGACGTCATTTTCCACCTCGAGACCTACGATGTCACTACGATCCGTGCTAGCACACCTATGTTCCTGCTCTCCCGCAAGATTAAGGCTATGGGCGTGAAGATGGTGCTCTCTGGTGAGGGCTCGGACGAAATCTTCGGTGGCTACCTCTACTTCCACCAAGCGCCAAACAAGGAGGAATTCCACAAGGAGACTGTTCGCCGTGTGAAGAACCTCCACCTGGCTGATTGCTTGCGTGCCAACAAGAGTACCTCGGCATGGGGCGTCGAAGCGCGTGTCCCATTCCTCGACAAGCAGTTCCTCGAAGTCGCCATGGACATCGACCCGCAAGAGAAGATGATCACCAAAGACCGCATCGAGAAGTACATCCTTCGCAAGGCCTTCGATACCGAGGGAGAGCCTGGCGCCAAGCCATACCTGCCCAAGCACATCCTCTGGAGACAAAAGGAGCAGTTCAGTGACGGTGTTGGCTACGGCTGGATTGACGGTCTCAAGGACGAGGCTAAGAAGATGGTCACCGACGAGCAGATGGTCGAGGCCAACATCCGGAAAGACAAGCCACACTGGGGTGACGATATCCCTGATTCGAAGGAGGCCTACTGGTACCGCTGCATGTTCGACGAGCACTTTCCGCCATACTGCGCAGGCACCGTGCAGCGATGGACACCTACGTGGAGCAAGCAGACGGATCCCTCGGGTCGTGCTATCGCGGCTCACGCACAGGCATACAAGGAAGGTGAAGGCCAGTAAACTATGGAGCATCAGTTTGCTGGCAGGGAGTGAAGACAGCAGCTAGATAGTTACGAATAGAGATGTAAGCATAGACCTATGAGCGAATGAACTCTTCAGGCTCACGCCAATCTACATCGCGTTGTGAGATTTTCTAGAAGCTGTTGCTCGTGAAGTAACTCTGCGAGACAGATGTGAAGTGTGTTTGTTCTGATAGCTTACGCGGTAGATTCCATTGCCGTCGCAAAGAAAATGCACAAGGGATCAAGTGAAGGGAATTCACCTCACCTTTCTGTCGTTAAGTGAAGCTGGCTCACCTGTGAATTTCTCGGATCCCCCGCTTGGGTACGTAAGCCCCCGTGAAGCCGACCGTCGCGGAAACGTCCCCGCGAAACCATCTCCATTCACACTGCCCACAACTCCATCGCAGGTCGAGGAACGACATTGCCCTGGAGATCGCAGAACATGGCGCCGCTGCCGCCCCGACCGCGCAAGACGGCGCGATGGGAAAGGACGGCGCATCCCAAAAACCCGGCCTTTTCGACATGGACGAGGCAAGGTGCGGTCCCCAATCCTGAAGCCTTCTCGAAGTACGCGGTTGCGCCTCCAGTGCCCCAGTACGACGACGAGACCTTCGAGAAACACCTCACTGCCACCGGTTGGACTCAGCAAGAGACCGACTATCTGATCACCACCTACTCCGAATGCAACGGCAAATGGCCAGTCATCGCCGACCGATACGACTTCCCCGACTCTGAACGAACACTCGAGGACCTCAAGGCGCGTTTCTATGCCGTGCAGGCCACGACTCTTCAATTAGCGACGCCGATCACCTCCATGACCGCGAGTGAATACTCGCTGTACGAGATCCTGACACAATACAACCCCGCGCAAGAGACGTCCCGAAAGAAGCTCGCAGAAGCGCACCTCTTCCGTCGCTCTAACGAGGTGGACGAAGAAGCGGTCCTGCTTGGAGAGTTGCAGCGTATTATGCTCAACCAGGCTACTCTTGATAGTCAACGGGAAGAGCTACGGCGTCGCCTCGACAGTCCATCGCCGTCCACGAACGGCTACTCATACACAACTTCACAAGCACTTACTGGCCTGTGGCAGCAACTGTTGACCCAGGATCGCATGAAGAAGCATCCTCGCCTGCGACCGACTGGTATATCCCAACGCTATCCCATCAAACAACTTGTCTTCTAACCTAACGCAGGAAACCCAGCCATGGACGGCCTACCGTCAGCCACGCCCACATCCGCCGCACCTCGAGAACAAATCCCACCCCGCCGCCCCCGAGATTCCCTCACATCCGGCCCCACCCTCCCTGTCGACCTCAGCAAAGCCGACCAAAAACGCTTCGGCGTCGTGCTACAAGAGAAACTACCCTCCGGCATCACCTTTGCCTACGACAAGACATCCAAGCCACGGGTCGCCAAATCCACAACACAAACCGAGAGGATCCAACAGATACTGGCTCATATTGGCGTGCCTGAGGTCTTGGCCCTTGCGACGCCTCCGATTGTCGAGGAGTTTGAGGCGATTATGCAGAAGGTCAATACACTTTTGGATATGAGGAAGTTGAAGGAGAAGGAGGAGCATGAGTTGAAGACTAGGAGGGCGGAGGCGGAGTCTTAGTTTCGTATATGATACCCCTGTTCTATTATTTGAGAGAATCGATGATTGCTTGGATGACCTAGTCCATGGTATCGTTAGTCCCATTGCTCCTCGTATCTCATGACAATCGTCTGACGAGGCCCATGAACTTTAGGTGGACCTCTCCAAGGTGTTGTCCTTATTCCTGCCTCTCTCACCGAGTGCATCTTTGCTCCCGTACGCCAATCTACAGCCCTTAGAACTCAGGTCTGATAAGTGCAGCTCCGTGAACGAACCACGCCTGCATGTGAACGCCAAGGCGATACATCCATGAACAATATGAACCTCTATCCACCCACAAGCACAGTGGCTTTTGGAATTCGAATACTCAATTGCCATTGTACATCATCTCTATCTCACTCCCTCTAAAACCCCTCCACACTCCTCCCAGCCTTAACCTCATCCCTCCAAATCTTCCTCTCCACCTCCGCATTAACCCCCGGTCCATTATAAATACTCCCATACTCATTCCCCGTCGCCCACTGCGCGCCCTCTCCCTCCTTAGACTTCTTCGTCGCCCGTCTCCTGAACCACTTCCCATAAACCAGGAAATAATAACACCTAAAAGCCAAAAACGCAAACTTATCCCTCTCCAGATCCTCCGGATATTCCGCGCCTAGATCGACAGCGGCGCTGATACCGCTTATACAGGCTACTTCATGCGCATTGACGAGCGTCCAGGACGCCGCGTAGCGTGTGTGTTTTTTGCCTTGTAGGAGCCACATCCAGGGGACGACGAAGAGGTAATGCGTGAAGCTGTGGCAGAGCTGATGCCACCAATCTTTGCGGATGATTTTCTTTTCGTCGATTTCGTCTAATGTCCAGAGATGTCCATCACGCTCTTTGTTCAGGAAGATTGTTTGGAAGACGTGTTTCTCAAAAGGCACCTCAGGGGGGAACTGTGCTTGGTAATTCGTGCAGTCGAAGCACATTTCAAGTTTGGTGAGGTCTTTGGGGTACATCCGGATGAGATACATGGCTTTGAAGTTCTCTTTCGCCCAGTCGTTGCGGGATTGCATGTTTTCGCCGTTGATGCTGGAGACGGCGAGATCGGGGGAGTAGAAGTTTTCGTAGTGCCGTTTCATGTACTCGTGGTCTTGGTGCGTTACGGTGATGTCGTTGGCGAATTTTGCGGAGCCTAGAACGCGGGATTCGAGGCCTGTGATTGTTTCTTTGAGGAGGCGTTTGGCGGTGTCGGTGAGGACGCAGAGGACGATTTCGTCGTATTCTTCGGTGGTTTCGACGGCGTCGGGGTCGGCTTTGGAGCCTTCGACGTCGTCGGGGACCCAGGCGCTGTTGGGGTTGTGGCCGTCTGGGGCTGGGGTGCGGCCGATTATCTTTACTGTCACGCCGGTTTTGTCTCTGCGGACTACTCGCGTGACTTCTGTTGAGAGGCGGACGTTGACTCCTCTCTTGATTAGGTTCTTTCTCCAGGTCTCATAGAAGTCGCTTAGGTTTGGGAAGACGACCATTGGTGGGAGGTTTGAAGCCACGCTATTCTTGTCCGGGGGATACCACATGCCATACGTAGGACTCGTACAAAGCCTCTCCAGAATCATCGAAGGCACCTCCGGCGTATAATTCCCCGTACCCAAAAACAACGCAACCATAGGCAGCGTAACAATATTCGCAAACTCCGCCGAAAACCGAAAGATCTTGATCAAGTACTTGATCGGCAGAATCGCAAAGAAGATCTCAAACATCCGCACAATGCTCAGCATCGTTCGGAATCTCTTGACTTCGCCGGCGTGTTTCTCGAGGAGTTTGGTGGGGTATACGTTGCTCCAGAACTGCTCGCCTTTGCCGAAGGAGACTTGGAGTTTGACGGGGTCGGCCCAGTAGCCGTTGCGGGCGAACATGGTCATTGTGTGGTGAAAGATGTAGGAGCCGCCTTGGACTCCTTGATTGAGCCATGAGGCGCCCGTCTCTTGCTTGTTCAAGGGGATGGAGTAGGCTTGGCCTCCGCAGTAGTTGACGGCGTCGACGAGGGTTACGTCGAATTTGTCGGGGTGGTTGGAGAGATGGTGTGCGCAGGACATGCCTTTCAATATTGTCAGCTTGATTCGCGTTTCGAGCATTCCTCCTACTCACCTGCAGCACCAGCACCCACAACCAACACCTTCTTTCGCTTCTGACCCTCCATGTTCTTGCTCATATTGAACCTCGTCTGAGATCCGTTGGACTCCAGCAATGGTCGTGGCTCGTCAGTCATCTCAGTGTGCGGTCAAGCAAGGGAGAAGGAGGAGAAAACGTGAAACAAAGAGATCATGACATCTTGCTTTCCTACCTCTGGCCTGCCAACGACAGACAAGCATCCGCGTACCTCACAATGAGCAGGACAACCGTGTCGACATCGTCATCGAGAGCTCTAGCGCGCTCGATTGGCGCGGTCGAGATTGAGTTTCATGGATCTCAGATCTGCGCTAATCGAATATGGCAGTATCGTTGTCGATCAAATTCCAGTCGCTCGAAACGGCGGAGTGTAGAATAGCACAGTAGGCCGTAGACTGCAGCCATATAGAGCTGGCACCGAAGAATCGCAGCATCAGATGTGCACACCAGGGACCGAGAATGTTTCCAGAATTTGCTTGTTGACCAAAACCGACAGGGTGTCAGCTCGTTTCTGCCTCAGTAGACGATGTCGACTGTATGGTAGGCACAAGCATCTCTCTATCAGCAGTAACGACATCTCAGCGGCTTCGAGCGAAAGGAGGAACAACCTGCCTTGCAACTAAAGCGTTTCTGAGGAACAATCCATGGTCCTGTGCATGGCAAAAGCGTGCTTTTCAGCTGCAGTGCAGCATCCTGATTCTGGAGAAGAGTTGTTTCATTTCATGCAGAGTCAAATGTTCTCTCTGTCAGTACATTTGGCCATGAAGGTCCCTTGACCATCGTAGTGAGGCTTGCAGTATGCTCCATTCCGCATGTCTGTTGATATCGAATTGGACCCAGCGGTCAAGCATGCTCACCGCATCTATGCTGTCCCAGATCGAACGATTCTGAAGCGGGCGGTAGTAGACAGTGCAGCATCCTGTAGCGGTCTGCTCTCGGGTAGAGGAGCTGGCCAGGGATGAAGAATCGCAGCATGATACTGAGAGCTCTCGTGATTCCCTGGGCTCCACGCCCACTCCCTGGCGCCAGAATAGATGGCTTTGTGGCCCAAGACGATTCACATCCATGTAGAGGCGGATCAGCGCCTCTTCTGTCCACTTGGAAGATGCCAAAGTCCAACTTTTGTTCTCCTTAGGCTTTTGCATATTACAGTCAAGCGGCCACAGCGATTCTGTCGGCGGTCTCCTGCTTGAAAGGATCGTTCTCAGCCAAAAGCGAGATCTTCTCGCCTCCCTCAGGCTGTATACTCCACTCAAGTGTATCAAACTGTTCAATAATGGTCAGCACATCCATTCTCAAAGCCTTCCCAACCTTCCCTCCTCCCAGGGCAGACTCACATAACCCATCCTCGTCCTCCTCTCACTCTTAAACCTCATCAGCGCCCTCCCCCTCGTCCCCTTAACCCAATACGAAATATCAATCCGTCCATGCAACTGATTCAACTCCCCACTAATCCAAGGAATCTTACTCGCAAAGTAAATCTCATCGCCCAGAATCTCTCTCGCCGCGGGGTTCGTCCTCAAAGCATACAGCGTACTGCTCACAACAGAGCTGCTGGTTTTTTGGTAGTTGAAGATGGCGAGCATGGAGCCTATCATGATGACGGCGAAGATGGGCATTGTCTTTAGCCAGCGGTTCGAGCCTGTGCTGATGGTGGGGAGGGCGCGGTCGGAGCGACGTTCCATTAGGGGGCCGGAGCCGGGTTTGGGGGCGGCGATGATGGTGCGGCGGGAGGCATTGCTGAGGAGGTTGCGGACGGTGGGTGTCCGGAGAAGCGGTCGGAGGATCATGGTTGATGGCGATGGGTTGGAGAGTTGGAGGTGCTTCGAGGATGCGAAGTCGAGCAAGCTTGATGCCAAGACATGGCGATCCTCTGCGGCAGGGATGGTCTTGTACGGCAAGGAGGTCGATCAATCGATCAGCAGGCACAAAGAGGTACGAAAGTTGAGAGCACAAGAATTGCAGGTTTCACATCGATTCGATTTGATGGTATCTACAACCTCCCAAAAGCTCATCCCACGAGCTTTCACCACAACTCCAACGCTTGAACGCTTTTGTTCGGGATATCTCAAAATCCAAAATGCATCGCTAAAAACGCCAGATAGTTGTTAAAACCAATGCGCCATGTCCTCCTGACTAGGCCTCTCCGTCAGTCCTGTTTTCAGCGATGCCTTCTCTCAATCAGCCGCTCACTCGGCGGCGAACTCTCCCAACGCCGTCGCTCAGACCGACTTGCAGTGAGCTGCTGTATGAATGTATGGTGAAATACGTCAAATGTCATGAGACTGCCAGCACATCCAGTTTATGCTGGTATGAGTCTCGTCGGATGTCAAATCAACCGATCATGTCGACGACTTCTTCGCCGTCAATGATGACCGTGTTGGCGTCGGGTGTTGAAGTCGTCTTCATCACAACCCGAAAGCTGTTGAGCACCTCCAAGTAGTGTTGCCGAGAAGCTTTGCATCGAAGATCGCGACGGTGCAGCAGTGTCGCATGGTTGAACGCGATCTCTTCGTCCACGGCGGGAATGGCTCTCCAGTCGATATCATAGTCGCCGAAAATGAACCTTTTGATCCGGATCTGACTCGAGTTGTCGCGGTCGGCATGTTGACGTCCGTCCGTCGACGTCGAATCCCATGTCGATAATAGATTGTCCGGTGACGATGACAGGACCCCTTCGGAGGATTGTTGACTTGCAGTCGCCGGTGACGTTGATAGTCCCGAAGCGGCGAATTTCGATGAAGAGTTCGAGAACGTGCTGCTTGGACTTGATGACGATGCCCAGATCGATGGCATTCTCTGAGGTTTGATGGGATCTGGAAGTCGGCCAGACGACGAGGGGGCGGTAGTAATATGATCAATCCACGGTATGATGAGCAATAGCGCCGTTGTGCGTGACCGTTAGGAGTCCGAAGACAAATTCCGAAGGTGGGGCGCGGCCTAGAACGTGGATGGCGTATTGATGAAAGCGTCGGCCGATTTATTTTATTGCCCTTCGTACGAGACGTGACGTTTCGTGTTACATTCACTGGTTGTTGATGTTCATCCGATCATGTCGACGTCCAGTGAATGTCGTGGTTCGCTCGACGAAAAGTTGCTTAGATCCCGAAGTCGGCGCTCGTAGTCGGAGGCCCTCTTTCGTGCCACGTCGACGGCAGAGATGGTCATGTCGATTTCGTCATTGTAAAACACCTGGAAGTTTCGCCAGTCGCGGCAGCCTTTCGTCTTCTTCATCGAGTCGACGATGTTGCTGTACGTCTTGGGGTGGCTCATTCGTAAACACCGGCTTGGCCTTTCTCCTTCCGTGGGGACCGGCATCATCATCGCTTCAATTTTGGGATCGGATTGCCGTTTGCAAGGCGGCAGCTTGGATATGCTGGAGTTCGTAGAGGCAGTGCTGCATCGGCTGCTTGTTGATTCGCCAGTACCCTGCCTCTTCAGGCCTGTCTTCTTCCTTGGCAGTCGAGGCGCCTCGTCTTGGTCGGCCAGTGGGAGATTGGCCGGCGCGGCGCAGAAGCAATTGAGTCGCATCGTCGAAAAGGGTGTCGTGTATCAATTCGTGAGGGAGCGGTCGAAGGTCTAAATGTATAAGGGCGGCTGTTGACGTCGAATCCAACGGCCGTTAAAGACTGCTCAGCCTTGGCTGTTGGCTGCGCAGCGACCCGGCTAAGTAAATCGAGCAACGAGGGAGCGCGTACTGCACAATGCCTGTCTCAGGTAGTGCTGTTGTGGTGACCAGATCTAGGATAAGTTGGTGAGCAACTTGTGTGTCGATGGAGCTCGTCCGCACATAGCCTTCGTCTGCTGGTCCATGGTAGAGATGTGCTGCAATGGAGGGGTCCTGGAGTAGAAAGAGGGCGTTGAGCAGGTGGAGAGAGATATGAAGGAGACGCACGCGCCGACGGCCACTCTGCCACTCTCGACAGGGTGGGAGCGTGCCCACATCGAGCGCTCTAGCTTCGTGGTCAAGACTCTTAGCCAAAGGCTATGCAGGCCATTTCTGCCGATCGAACCGAGCTCGGTTCGGTCTCTGACTGCAAGTCGAAAGCCCGCGCCACTGACAGCCAGGCCTCGCGGATGCTGAGTGACGGAATCGTCTGTCTGATCCACCGATCGTCCCTTTGGCAGCAGCATTTGGAGGACAAGCCTTGAATCACGCAAGTAGCTGCTTCTTGGCCTCCACTGCGCATTGCTGCTGTCTGCCTGAGTTGCCCCAAATATCCGGCCTGGTACGAGGGCTCTTGGTATGGCGCGGCGGCCGTCATCCGCGCTCTTGCGACAGGAGAGCAGCAGCAGCGACCTTTGGCAAGCCGGCGGAGCGTGAAGAGACCAGGAGCTTGCAGCCACCGCGACACCCGCTCCTCCAGTGAGCGAGCACGCTGGCCATGTCGGCACTTGCAACAACCAGCCTCGAGTGGCCCGTCTGTAGACGCCGCGCACAGGCCTAAGGCGCAGTGAAACAACGACCCCACGCTTCGAATGCAGCGCAGAACAGTACGGAAATCGTGGAGAAACAGCATAACACCACTTCAAACCCACCGTCCTTTCCAGGAAGTTGCAGGAAGGGTCTGGAGAAATCACGTCTTACCACCCATCCGGACCATGCCATGATACCATGGGAAATCGGTGTTTTGCAAAGCGCTGATGACAATGCGAATGACGACCCTGGCATCTTCTAGCATCTCGCTTGACTGCAGACGCGAGCACCCGATTGTGCGATCATGTTGTACTCGACGGGTGACACGGAAAGGACGGCCAGATTTGCCGCAAGCGCGTGGACTGTTACATTGTATAGCAGCACCACGTTTTTCCGTACTTCAACATCAGACGCCACGACCATGAGGCACTTGATTAACAATCCCAAACTCAACATCGCGATTGACGGCATGCTGACTTTCAAAGTGCTCTCGACGTTGCGCGTCCTTCTCTTTCGGACGAAACACTTCAGGCCGACCGACGATCCGATCGATGTCCAACCCAGGATCCTTCCGCATTCTTTCCTTCGTCCGTGATGATGGTCAGGCACCGCGGATATTCGTACAGTGCCATGCGACGCTGAGAGCTTCGCCACGATCCTGTCATCCCCGGCTCCATGTCTGTTCATTCACCGGCCAGGCTTCTTCCTTATAGTACAGCTTGGTGCCAAGGTCAGCGGAGGCTCGTAATAGGTACCCTGGCCAGGCTTACAGAAATATGTTTTCCCGCGAATAGCTGTCGCTGTCGGGGTCGTCCGACACATCCTCGACCAGAAACGTCTTCTTGACCGCCTTCATGAAGTGCATATCGGCCCTCCGTCTGCGCTTGAAACAAAAGTAACAAACGGTGTTGGGGCCGATTAGGTCCTGCAGCGTCTGCTGCAACAGAGGGAATGCCGGCTCGAAGTAGACACAATCTGCTGCAAGCACGACGTCTGGCTGCGGGATGCCTTCAGGACGCGGAGTTCCCCAATCGTACACGGACGCCTTGACAGCATCCTGCAAATTGTTGTGCGCGATATTTTGCTGCATCAAGGAGTGCATGGGCTGCTGATCTGTGATGTGAACGACATGCTTGGGCCTGCACCCCACGGCGATGGCTAGCCTAAACAATACATGAGTACATGTTGTGGTATGGTAAGGATATTTGCTCGCGTGCTCACATACCCACAGAGCCCACCGCCTGCTCCCAGTTCCACGCTGCAGTCCTTGGTCAGCTGCGTGCAGTTGCATACATTGAAACAAGAGCAATCTCGAAACCAACATTGAAGCATCCCGCAATTCTTCCCGTTTCCGCCGCAGGAGGTATTTTCCAAGTATCATGCCGGCAGGCCATGCCTGGCCACCGTTACCGGAGGCGAGGTCTTCATGGAGTATCAATGGGGGCGTCAGCAGGCCGTCGAAGTCCACCGCCTTTGTGGAGGCGGCCTTGTGCGTCGGAGACTGCACGAATTCTTCTGAGAGGCCAAATGCCACATCCTTCTGCTCGGACTCAGGCTCCGGTGAAGACATTGGTGGTGATTGCACTCTTTGACAAGACCGTTGTTGTCGTCGATTTCTGCCCTGGCAGATCGACAGAGTTTGCTGGGCCGTTGATGGTTCGGCGGGAGGCGCACGTTATTGGCACATGCTTGGCCTCGTGCTTGTCGCTGCATCTCGAGGGGATCGGTAACGAGCAATTGACCTTTCGTTAATGAGCAATTGACTGAATCAATTTCAATTAATTCTCATTTAATTCTCATCAATATAGAATTCCCACCCCCTAGCCCTCCGCTGCACCTAGGGCCTTCCGAGAGATCCTCCCTCCCTTCGGGGGGCCCCTCCTACCTCGGGTCCCTCCTAGGTTTGCTTCGACTACGGAAAACATCTTAAATATCAACGCCTCGCCGGCGAGGCATGTTCAACTTGGAGAGAGCTGGGTAAATTCAATCAAAGTCCTAATCAAATGGGTGGAGATTAATTGCTCATTAACGAAAGGTTAATTGCTCGTTACCGATCCCCCATCTCGAGAGCTTGTTCCGCAGCGTCGACCAGAGAAGTCGTGGGCTGCAGTGTTGATTGCATCCGCGCTTGCGACAATCTATCTCCAATGCATCTCCGCCGCCAATCATCGGCCCTTCTCAAATGAAATGCATCAAACTTGATGCAGCGCGTCTAATCAGGCTTGTACTAATTGCTTTCTCAAATACTAACACCGCCGTCATCGAGCTGCGACTTTCTGCCAGCGCCACGCCTCCCGATGTGGACAAACAGCGTGATCCTTCAATCGCCTTTCTTTCCTGCGCAAAAAATGCCGCAAACTGCGTCGTCAGTCAGGAGATCCAGACCAACAACAGCACCAACACACGGATTGTAAATTGCAGGAAGACGCCTTTACCGCCCTACTCCGCGTACTCGCCGCTGACTGCGAGGAAGATGGCTGTCATGGCACGCTGGGACTGATGAGCTTGAAGCGGAGAAGCCAGGAGCCGGATACCTGGAACCGGTAAAAACACCATCACGGGAGGGAGTACTTGGAGTACGTACTTCGTGTTCGTCCGTCTCGAACACCCCATTTCCGGGAACTACGTCTGGAAGGGATGTTCACTGCTCGCCTCGTCGACGACGATGGCAAAGCTAAAGCTCAATTCTTCCGTCCCTACGGAGAGCTCCATCACGAACTGCTCGACCTTGAGAGAGACCGAGGCATTGTTGTAGCAAAGTATAGAGGCAGACGGACATCGGCGCCCAGAGGTCGGACGTACCTTTGTACATCATCACCCTCTCTTCGAAGGCATCTTCCAGGGCGTGACGTCGATCGAGAAATACCGAAAGCTTCATGCTTCTGGAAGGAAAGCTCCTCCTTCTACTGGTGGACTCTACAGATCCGCTACCTAGTCGGACCTCTGATCTACCGGGACGAAGGCTATTGCGCACTACGAGTCTTGGGATGTGAATGTTAAGAAGACCAAGATCTTGGAAGATATTCACGTCGGCTGCCCACCTCTGGCAGCAATCTCGAGAGCATGAAGCCTCGGTGACAGCTATAGCAAGGGAACATGCCGCTCAGGAACGAGCAATGAGTTGAATCTCAGACGTTGCGGTCGCGGCTCGCAAGAGACGCTTTGTAGGCGGCTTTGAAGACGCACCCCTTGCGTCGACAATCCGATTCTTGGTAGGAGGTACCGGTAGGAACGAACTCCATTCTTGTGAAGCCATCTCAGCAAGGGAATTCGAATATGGCCACTTTACGCGTAGAACGCGACTCCTCGCGTATCGTAGTGAAACTCCCATGCTGCACATCGATCATGCGAACTGTCTCCAGTACGACTTCGGTCAAGCACTGCTGGTAGGTGAATCTGCATGAAAAACGGGATGCGCGACATGATCTAATGCGCTGGATGCAGGATGCCATGGCGATTCGAGTCGGAGCTCTGTCAATTGCGATTTGGTCCGCCTTGATTGGGATCGTGACAGCAACACCTGGTGCTGCGTTTCCTTTCAACTCGCAGGTACCGGCTGTTGCTCGCATCAACGTACTCTACAGCTTTCAGATCTCGGACTCCACTTTTGCGCCAAGTTCGACCAACTTCACCTACAGTCTGTCGAATCAGCCGGCATGGCTCGCGATCGACAGCGCCACGAGGACGTTGACAGGGACGCCTGGACAGCAAGATGTTGGGTCAAGTGGATTTACTCTGACAGCGGCCGACAACACCGGGGCAGCACATATGGAGTGCACACTGGTAGTATCTCAGGACAGAGCACCTCAATTTTCAGGGGACATCAGCGACCAATTGTCAGCTACAGCGAACCTCTCCAGCAGCCATCCTCCAGTGGTGACACTGTTACCATCGACGACGTTCCAATTCGACTTCCAACAAGAGTCATTCATCGACATCGTCCAGCGGAAACTGTACTACTACGCCACTTTGAGCGATCACACTCCTCTGCCTTCCTGGCTCAAGTTCGACAGCAACCTTCTGACGTTCTCCGGCACCGCACCGTCCCTCAGCGCCTTTCCACAATCTTGGAACATTGAATTGATCGCTTCCGATGTCCCGGGTTTCAGCGCCACCACTGCCTCTTTCACGATCGCCATTGGTACTGAACAACTCGCATTTGTTCCAGAAGAGCAAGATTTGAATGTCACAGCTGGCAGACATATCAACTTCACAACACTTCAAGAGCAGCTATTTCGAAACAGTGAGAGGCTTCCATCTGAAGACTGGGAGAGTGCTGAGGCTTCCTCATTGCCCTCGTGGTTGAGTTTTGATTCAACTACGCTTGCGGTTGAGGGCGATGTACCTGAAGATGTGGAGGAGCAGAACTTCACTGTGACGGTGACTGATCTGCTGGGAAATACGGCAACAGCTGTGATCAACCTGGTACCCAACAATGCGTCCCTTTTCGATGGACAAGTCGGCACAGTTGTCGCTGAAGCCGGCAAGACTCTTCACTACCACTTCGAAGATGGACTGTTCAGTGAACCAGATCTTGATCTGACTGTTACGCTTCCGACGGATGCCCGGTGGATGCACTTCGACGCAGAAACACGAGAACTGGTTGGGACCGTGCCTTCCAGCACGGAGTCGGCGGCAATGAAGGCCACCTTAACAGCGAAGCCAAGCAATGGAGGCGAAGGCCAGAGCCAGGTCTTCACCATTGATATCAAAGCAGCAGCAGCAACGACACCGAGCTCTTCGGGACTTACTACACGAACATCTCCAACGAATAGCTCAACTTCCACACCAGGCATTGGACTTGCAACTGAGCGTCCTGAGTCAAGTTTGAGCGGAGGCGTTATTGCAGCAATCGTTGTCCTCAGTCTTCTCGGCGCAGCGCTGTTAATCGCAGCCTTAATATGGTGCTGCAGAAGAAGACGCCGCCGAGGCTACGAAAGACAGTCCCCCACGCCCTCCAAGAAGCCCATCTCACGACCAATCCCACCTCCCGAAGGTGGTGATACAATCACCGTAACCACCGAACTGCAAAGAGATGTCGAAAAGAGCGCGGGGAGCGTTCAAGAGATAGATCCAGTACCTCCACCACCATCCAAGATCGTGGAGCCTCCGCCAAAGATCTCCCTCAATTTGCCGTCGAATTCGAATAACCGCAAGTCGAGATGGTCAAAGCGATTCTCACGTATGAGCTACGCTTCGTCGATTGGACAGGGAGATGCGGCTATTCGAGCAGACTCAAATATCCCGGAATGGGGACAAGATGTCTCTGCACTTCACACCCCACATGATAGCTTCTCAGTGCCGGCGGAGATGGCTCGCAACTCGAGAACCCTCTCGCAGCTGTCTCCTAGCAAGCGTGCCAGTCGTCAATCTCGCGAGAAGCACCGCTCCAGCGATACCATCGGCTTGGGGATCACATCCAACGCAACAGGCGGCCTAGCTCGACACTCCTCCAAACGCATCGACAAACACCGGAGAGGTCGCAGCAGTTTCGGGGGACTTTCCACAACAAGAGAAGCCAGCAGCATGGCCTCCATAACCACAGCACGAACAAGCCTCCTCTCCACTCGACCCTCCGAATTCCCAGTCCCTCCCCAATCCGAGCCCTCAACGTCCTTATCCGTCCCAGCGCTCTCAATAGCCACGGCAGACACCCTTCGCGACCCCAAACGCCGCAGCATCAGAATCGTGCAACGCAGCGACAGCGTTGCAGACACCAGACCGGCAGCCGATAAACGCCTCTCTTTCATCAAGAACCGCGACTCATTCGTGATCAGAAGTCGATCTCGGGCTAGTGTGCAAAGTCCCCTGTTCTCGCATGGGTCGAGATCTTCTGTGCATAATCGAAAGGACAGCCGTTCTGGCAGTGGGAGTCTGAGCCATGTGAGGAAGAGATCGAGGGCTGGGAAGAGTATGCTTACGACGTATTCGGAGTCTTCGTCGTTGGAGCCGAGTGGGAATCAATTGCGAATGTCGAATACGGAGGAGGCGAAGGGGAAGACCACCACCAGGGAGTCGAAGAGATTGAGCCAAAGAGTACGAACCGCATTCCCGCCAAACTTCCCCAGAGTCATGAGTCGACCAACAATAGACGGCGAAGACGAATATCCCACCTCCAAGAACGTAAATCGGAACACAGCGAACAGCAGCAGCAGCGGAAACTGGACAACAGAGTCCTCTATGCTCAGCGACGACTGGAGCGAAGAAATCGCAAAACCAGTTCGATACGAGAGACATAGCTGGAGAGGCAATACACCCATGGAAGAAGACGAAGAAGCCTGGCTCAAAGACCTGCACAAACCACGGCATGAACGGAGTTGGAGACTTCCAGGGGAGGCATCACCTACACCACCCCCGGCACCGCCTGCGTCGAGGCAGCAGTCCGCTACGCCTTCAGCTCGCCAGTCCTGGCGTGATCGTAAGGCCGACAAGTCTTCCTCGCCTCTGTCTTCGAATGTGCAGGTCATTGAACCGACCTCCATCTCGCCGACCCGTCGCGGAGGCCATCGCAATAGACTCAGCGAGCCGATTAGTCTCGTCAGCGCGGATAGTATGCATAAAGGCCGCCCACGCCTGGCGCAGACGAACTCGAAACGCCCGGTCAGTGTGGAGGATGTGCAGAGGCTGAGTAGCATGCGTGCTGAGCGGGATGAGGCTACGACGGCGGGCAGTGAGCGGTGGGAGGATAGCGAGGTGGAAGGTGCTGGGTTGGCGCCCAGGATGGGAAGTGGAAAGGTGGGCACGCAGAAGAGTGATATGAGTGGCCCGGCTTTCTTGTAAGGCTACGAAGATAGAACAAATGGATGAGTGTCGAAGCTATGAGCAGCATCTGAGATTCTCGTCCCTGCTCTGATCAGTGGTTGCTGTACGAAGAGTGTCAAGAGTCTGAATCGGGTCTAGTTGTCGCCCCGCTTGTGCAAACGATAAATGCCTCATGGTCAGCACGTTCTCGTTCGCGAGATCAATTCTCTTCGCCCGTCATGGTGATGCAGTCTTCATGTCCTGGGGCGAAAGCAGCTTGGTTCGACGAAAGCCAACATCCCGCCTTCTGTCTGGGCTCGACACCGATTCCGGCTCTAGTCCTCCCGCTGGGTATCTGCTTTGCCCTGGTCTTCGCTAAAACGTGGCAGTCAAGTAACCCCTTTCCACCCGGGTATATCCAGCAGACGAGACGACAGAACGATTTGCATCCGCGTCTGAAGACCGAGATCGCACGAACGCTTGCCTCTTTGATACCATTCTGGACGTGTCTGGCCGGCACATGTTATGTGACGTCTTGCGTTGGTTGGCGTTTTGTGCTCAGTACGAGATCTGCCCAGACGCCTTCAGTTCGAGGTGGTCTGCCTGCAGGAATGCTTTTTGTTGGGGTTTGGATTTGGATGGATTGGTATTACCGCAGCGGAGGTCGAGAACAGGCGTTGGTGATGGGACCACTGGAGACGTTTGTGCGAGAGGTCCGGTTTGACGTCGAAGTTTTGGCGTGGGTGACCATTGTGGAGGTTATTGTCTGGAGCCTTTTGAGAGGGAGTTTGATGTTCTGAAGGTTCGCTCGACAGCAAAGGACTGCGGTGTTGGGTACTTGTTTTGAATCGAGGGTAGAAAGATGGCTTGATAGCCGAAGCTTGTGGACAAAGTCCAAGTTCGACCGTCCACTACCGTCAATCTCTGCCTGGCAGTCTGGTTAGTAGGTATAAGAAACGACAAACCGCAAGACACTATGGACAGCTCATATCCAGAGACAAGCGTTGCCCTTGGCTTCCATCTTGTCAGCTTCGGGCAGCAGAGCCATTCACCACCTCTTTGGAACCACCTCAGGCTGGAAGATCGATTCCAGACTGAGCGAAGCCCTCTTTCTCCGAAAAAAATTGCGATCTTGCAGTCATTAGGAAGGCAGCAAATGCATGCCAAGCAATGTCGTCTCTCAGGTCGTTGTCCTGTACTTGGCTGCCGCACTAGCCGCCTATAAGGATGTTTTCCCTGCAGCAGATGACCGGCATGGAGTCGACTTGCATTCGAGATGTCGTCAAAATGGTGATTGCGCTGACCACTGGTTGTCGTGTTGATGGGAGAGGTCAGGTCGTCTGATCCTCGGGTTGCTGGATCGGTACTCCCTCTGCATTAGCGGCCGCTGCAGACCAGGCCCACGGCTGGGACAGCACGTTGCGGCGCTGGCAGACACGATTGGTGGCGGTGACCAACGCGTGCCTCGCGACGTGTGGTTGTTGGCAGAAAAGTCGCCCACGAGCCGGAAATTTGGCGTGCTGCTGCTGTGCCAGCGCCAGACGCCAGACCCCTCTTTGGAGTTTGCGTGCGAAGGGCAGAAGCTCCCATCCTGGCCCCACCGTCCGCCAGCAGATTTTATCGATAGACCACGGGAGAGCTTGCATGTGACTGCCGCCGCCTCCCTCTTTCACTCCGTCCATGCGGACGTCTGGACGACATCATCGCCAACATCTTCACATGCTACGCGCGCTACTCTGTCTCACTGTCGCCATGCTGGAAATCTAACTTCCGCCGCTTCGTGTCCAGAATGTCGACCTCGAGTTGGAGCCTCCAGCAACACGCCCTTCCATCCACGAGCCTCAGAAAGCAATTGCGCCGGGCTCGTAGGTCGTCATCCGAATAGAGCGCCGAGACCGACCAACACGGCTCTTCGACATCCTTCGCCAACATGTATGTGGGATAAGCGGTGGCGAATGGGAAGGTGACGCTGATAGGAACGTAGGAAGTTTGGCAAGCACATCCAGAAGCGCCAGCTGGAGATTCCAGAGTATGCGGCGAGTTTCGTGGACTACAAAGCTTTGAAGAAGGTGCGTCGTCAACATCCAGAGCAAAACAAGACGGGAAGGTACTGATTCAGTACAATAGCTCATCAAGAAGTTGAGCGCAACTCCGATACTCGCCGCAACATCCACTGGCAGCGATGGCGAGCCGCTACAGGACTCTCAGGCTTCGCTACAGGCGAACAAGGCTACGTTCTTCTTTCGCCTCGAGCGAGAGCTAGAGAAGGTCAACACATTCTACCTTCAGAAAGAAGCTGAGGTTTGCAACTATAACAACTCTGATATTGGACGTCCATCTGACTCGATCTAGCTCAAACTTCGCTTGCGCACACTACTTGACAAGAAGAGAGGTCTGCAGTCCAGGGCCAATGCAGGCTCAAAACTGTCTTCCAGCTACGTTCTCCTCGACGAAGGCTTCCGACTTTTCAGCAACGATCTCGACAAGTTGCAGCAGTTCGTGGAGGTCAACCAGACGGCGTTTTCGAAGATTTTGAAGAAGGTCCTGAGTATCCTACTGCTGTGATGTGCGTTTGAGCTAACTTGTGGCAGTGGGACAAAACTTCAAAGGTGCATCCACCTCCGTTTCATGGACTTTCTGCTGGAGTGCTGATCTTTCTGTAGTCGCGGACCAAAGAGCTTTATCTATCCCGCGCCGTCGATGTGCAGCCTTGCTTCAATCGAGACGTCATCAGCGATCTCTCAGACCAGGCCACGACTGGCCTTCTGGAATTGCAGGCTTGGGCTGAGGGCGAGAAGATTGCGTACACTCCGGCTGTTGAGCTCGAGAACAGGCAACAGCCCGCGGGTCAAGATGACGAGGTTGAGAATCAGGTGCTGCAGGCCATCAACGCTGGCAATGCTTCCCTGGTGAAAGAGTGGTCGAGCAGGATCGCTGGCAACGAGGAAGCGAGAGAACGTATCAGCCGAGTCTTCTTGAACACTGTGAACACCGCAGCTCCAAACGCACAGGAGGTCCTGTACCAGACGAACTTGGTCGACTTCAACTATTGCGATCCGATCAACGAGCGGAATTGCATCCACGAGGCAGCTGTCTTTGGCAAGGTGAATGTTCTGCAGGCGGCCCTGACGAACCACGCAAACATCCGAGCGCAAGATGTGTACGGTCGAATCCCACTACACTATGCGTGTATGCATGGAAGAGTTGAGATGGTCAAGATGTTGGTTGCGGCGGCACAAGATACCGTGGACTCCAAAGACCTGGACAATTTCACGCCTCTGATACACGGCATTGTCCATTCGCAGGCTGGCAGCGTTCAGGAGATGCTGCAGTACGGCGCTGTGGTCAATCCTACTGGATCCACGGACCACATCCCGCTCAATCTGGCTTGTCAATACGGTTCAGTCCCTATCGTGCAGCAGATTCTTCGATTCCAGCCAGCTATCGTACCTGATGCCGAAGGACTTTACCCACAGCATCTGGTCGCGCGCTTTGGCAGAAGCAATCAGATCATGACCATGCTGAAGGCATATGGAGTCGACATGGACCAACCGGATAAGTTGTATCAATGGACACCAATCTTTCATGCCGCTTCAGAGGGCCATCTCGATTGTCTGCGCCAGCTACTGGAATTTCAAGTCGATCCAGTGGTGGTTGACGAGAAGGGCCTGTCGGCTGTGTATTATGCTGCTTGGGAGGGCAAGCTTGACTGCATGCAATTGCTGGCTCAGGCTGGGGCTGGAGCCGCTCGAGATGGAGCTGCACGGGGCACCATTGATGTACAGATGGAGCCTCCAGCACCGCCGACTGCAGACTCGGCCGCCATGTTGGATCCGGATTCGGAAAACATACCGTCCCTCAGCCTTCCACCGCCCATCATACCACTGAGAAGATATGGTCACAATTTCCTGGACACCACTAAGACGTACATATTGCTCTCGTTTGACGGGCTCGACGACGAAGCCATCGAGTTTTACGGCGACAGCAAGTATCCGGCCGCACGTCTCACCATCTCTTCCAAGTCCTCTGACTTGATCCCACGCAATCTACCGCTTCCGGTCCAGGACGACTTTAAGAACATATCCTTCACCATTGAGAATCTCGACACCTTCAGCATCGACTTCGACATCTTCCCAACATTCGGCAGCAAGGTCATCGCCAGGGCTGCTGCATCAAGCCGCGTTTTCACCAGCAAGGCTAGCAGCTCTGGGAAGTGGCATTTGGAACTCTTCGATCCTCGGCTTCGCTCGATTGGCCGTATCAGTTTCCGCTTCCATGTGGTTACTCCCTTTCATGGAATTCCGCTTGAGATCACGCATTTTGCTACTTACTGGAAAGCTACGAGCCAGTTTAGTGAAGACCATCCCAGCAATCTCATCACGGGAAGCAGCTTGTCTGGTGACTTCATGAGGGTATTCGTGCAAGTCACGAGAGATGGTGTACCTGTGCTCTACAACGATTGGGCTTTGCCAAGCAGCCGTAACGACCTCGTAAGCAGAATGACATACCGCGAGTTCGAAGCAGCAGGCTTGCAAGCTGGACGGGGACGTGGAGTCATCCAAGGCATGGTCGGATCTGGCATCGATCGCGAGGACTTGGGCACTGCGCAGAGACAGGTCGCAAAGTCGTATGCTTCTCTCGCCGACGCCTTGGCTCTGCTACCGCCGGATCTGCACCTCGAAATTCACGTCTGCTACCCTACCCGTGCCGATGAGGAAGCTCTGCAGCTCGGTCCGACTCTCAATATTAACATGGTGATCGACAGTGTGCTCAAGGTCGTCTTCGATCATTCAAGGCTACTGCGTGAGGCGAAAGATCAACCGCTGAGGAACTTTGTCTTCTCGAGTTACAATCCGGATGTTTGCACCGCGCTGAACTGGAAGCAGCCGAACTGTGAGTAGTATCTCATTCCTAAACACCTCTTGGTTGCTAACGTCTTCACAGATCCAGTCCTTCTCTGCAACGAGCTTGGCGTAGCACCTTCCAACAGCAAACAGACCTCAGCTCCGAACATGGTGGCTAACTGCGGCCGCACCGACATGTCCATCAAGGAGTCCGTCCGCATCGCCCAGACCAACAACTTTATGGGTCTCATCTGCACGTCGCGTCTTCTCGAGCTGGTTCCTGCTTTGATTTCATCGGTCAAAGAGGCAGGTCTCGTCCTCATTGCGGATTACAGCAACGACTCGACACGATCCCGGCCGGCGAGCGTTCTGAATTTGCAGCGCGGCGTTGATGGCTTGTTGATGAACAATGCGGTCATGCGATTCAAGGAGGCGATTGATCAGTAAACGAAGGAGCGTCACGGAGATGTCCAACATCGTACCGGGACCAGCAAATGGGTCTAGATCATCGAAAGAGTCGTTTTCGTCGAATGGGGAGGCGAGCATTGGAGCGCGGCGTTGGGAGGCAGGGTGGATACCAAAAATGCGTCTTCTGGGGTGGTCTTTTGTTTCATGTCCTAGCTCGCAACGAGGGAATAGTCTCCCTCTAATCATACAGCGTCAAATGGGTATCTCATATCCAAACTGCCAAATTGAAATCGCATCACATGCATATCCCACGTCTTACGCTCCTTTCAACTCAAACCTCGCCCCTCTCAGCTCTTCCAAATCCACCGGCGCCAACTGCCACCTCACAAACATACTCAATCCGAAAATCACCGCGGGCAACGATTCTCTCCATCCATCTTCCGCCTCGCCTCGACTGAAACTCAAAAACGCGGCGAGTTGGAGCAGCCCCACGAGACCTCCATTCAGCGGTATGAGGTATTTCTCCAAAGGCCCTTTCTCCGCTTCAATTTTGTAAATCGGTTTCTTGCCCTTCCGATCTGGCTTTTCTAGCGGTTGGAAGTGGAGGATGTAGGCTGTGCATAGCAGGCTCGATAGACTGAGTAATGCCAGCAAGCGCTGTTGTGCTGTTGCGGAAGCGAAAAACTGATACAGGAAGAACAGTGCGCCGGTTATGGGGATTGAGAGGAAGGCTTTGGAGTATAAAGCGTTGGAAGCTGCGTCTTGCGTTTGAAGGTCTTCGATGAGCTTTTCTTGGTGTTCTTCGTCGAGGTCGGAGGTTGAGTCGTCTTCTTCGGAGGGGTAGCGGAAGGTTTTGCGGAGGCGAGATGTGGTTTGTGCCATGATTTGGTGTTGGAGGAGCGTTTGGGAAAGTTGTTGTTTGGACTTCAGAGGTGCCTGCTGATGGCGTCACATGCATGCAGGGCTCCCACGTGGAGCGGAGACGAGCCGGACCTTAACTCTTAGCGTCTTTTGGACTCGACCAGAGTGAATGACATCCCACTCTCCAGCCTCACGGACGACACGATGTAATGGCGAAGAACAAGAAGCGCAAGCTTCAACACCACGCACCTCCGAAACCATCCAAAAAGCCCAAAAAGCAGAAAGTACAACAGCGAAAACCCCTCGAACCAACAATCCCCTTCGACCCCCTCGACCGCATCCTCTTGATCGGCGAAGGCGACTTCTCCTTCGCCAAATCCCTCATCTCGCACCACGGCTGCTGCGACGTGACGGCGACATGTCTCGATTCCCAAACCGAGCTCTTCGAAAAGTACACCCCACAAGCGGAAGAGCACGTCAAGTACCTTGATGATGAAGGTCAGACGGTCCTCTACTCCATCGATGCAACGAAGTTGGATAAGAATAAAACCTTGGTAAAGAGCGAGCGCTTCGACACCGCCCTCTTCAACTTCCCCCACGTCGGCGGCAAATCCACCGACGTCAACCGCCAAGTCCGCTTCAACCAAGAGCTCCTCGTGTCCTTCTTTCGCAGCGTTACTACACTCCTCAAACCCTCAGCAACCATAGTCGTAACGCTATTCGAAGGGGAGCCGTATACGCTTTGGAATGTTCGAGATTTGGCGAGACATACGGGGTTGGAGGTTGTGAGGAGTTTTCGGTTTGAGGCGAAGGCGTATCCGGGTTATGAGCATAAGAGGACGCTGGGGAATATTGAGGGGGGAGGCGGGTGGAAGGGGGAGGAGAGGGAGAGTAGGAGTTATGTTTTCAGAGTAAAACCTGGGGAGGGTGGTGGAGGAGGAGAGGGAAAAACCGAGGCCAACGTCAAGGGCAAGAGGAAGAGGGGTGGTGAGAGTTCGGATGAGGAGGGGTGAAGAGTACCTGTGAGAATTGATGTGGATGAATATGATTCGGCGTCTGTCAGATCAGTGCAGGTCTGAAGACAAATGCGTCGCGAAGTTCTGATGAAGAATCAAGGGCAGCGAGAAGCGCTAGGACCAACGAGTCTGCCAGGCGATGCTTAGGCAAAGTGGAATCGTCGAGCACCGCTCCGTTGACGCGTGATCACATCGCGCGAGACATTGGCGATCCGCAGGATACGGCTTCGAATGGGAGCTTGACAGTGCTTCAAGCGCGGGAAGATATGGAGATAGTAGTGGTATACACAATGCTCGGGTATTGTACAAACTTCGTCATTGCTGAACAGCGGCCTCCACATTTCCCACCTTCGCCTGCTCCTGCGCGATGACCTCTCCAATCTTCGCCAACTGCTCTGACGACAGCTCCTTGGCTTGTTCCTGCTTTTGCTTCGCCCTGAGCTCCGCCAGCTCCTGCAAAGGTGTCCGCATCGTCTTGATAAGATCTTTCCGATCATTCTCCTTCGCCTCCTCCAGTTCCTTCTTGACAACGTAGTCGTAGTCGTGCCGTGTCCTGAATCTGCTGTACTTGTTCCGCAGCTCGTCGATGACTGACAGAGGCATTGGCGGCCGGATGAGGAGAGGTCGGAAGGTCTGCTCTTCGACTGAGATTCGCAGGGTGTCGACTTCGTGGTCTTCGTAATCAGGGTCTGCCTTTTCGGGCCAGGGGATGATCATGTTCGTGCCCGGAATGACTCGATCACCCTCATCCCATTCCTTCAGATTCTTGTCCCATCTTCGATTGACGGGTAGGAGACGCTCGATGATCACATCCCTCGGGGCGCCAGTCGCAGGGTCAGGAAGTGGGTATACCAGCCTCACATCCTCAACAGGCACAGGTCTCGCCTGGGAGACCACATCGCGGTTATTCTGATTCTCTTGCTTCATCCAATCAGGTAGACTGATGTCAACCATATTCAGCCCCTCAACAGTCACAGACCCCTTATCCGCATCCACACTCCGCACATTCCCTATCCGGCCCTTATCCCTCCCCTTCAACATAACCACACGATCACCCTCCGAAATATGCATCCACTTCCCCGTCTCCTCAGGATGTCTATCCGGCATCGACCAACTATACACCGACAACGTCGCATAGCTCTTCGCCAGATCTCCTACATCTCGCCGCGGTGCTAGAGGTCCAGTCTCCCAGTCATGGATGCGGTTTTTTCGTTCTTGTCGTATGAGGTCGTTTTGTTCGCGGTAGAGACGTCGGTGGTTTTGGTTGCGGTTCCAGGTCTCTTCTTGCTCTTTTTTGAGGTTTGCTTTGGCTTGGCGCCGGTCGGCGGTTCGTTTTGCACGCGCCGCGCGCTGCAGGACTTTTTGCATTGTTGGATGGGGTGGAGATGGGAGGGGAGCAATGGTGCTGGTTCAATGGGTGGTCGATGGTCGGAGAACTCGGGGGTCTTCTTTGGGAAGGCGCGTCTGTCTTGGCGCTGGAGACTTCACTCCCTTCTCCTGGTCTCACTTCTTTGCTCTTTGTATTCCATCCCAACTCTCCTCATCGTCCGGCAGCCTTTGCAATCATACCCACAATTCAGTAACGGAATATTGCCTTTGGAAAACTTGTCGCTTTTGTGGGCTGGCCCAATGGCCCCGGCATGTCTCAGCCCCATCCGGGCGGCTACACAAATCTTCGACTGGACTCCTGGGTGCTGTGCCGCATGCAGGTCTACAACATTCGACCTGGAGCCCCATAGATTCAGTAGGAATCCGCTTCTATATTCAGACGACTACCAATCAGCATGTATTCTGTCTCTACTAGCTGTTTCAAAGGCCATTGGACTTAGCATTTCACTCAATCTTCCTTGCCATGTCAGGCGCTTCTACTTTCTTGTACCCTCTTGGCTTCCTGCAATGCTGCTTTAAGTCTGCTGTCTTTCGTCCGCAATGGAATAGCACTCGCTGCATCCTTCTCTCCTTCGGCGCCTGAGTACAGGCCGTACATGAGCAACCGCTTGTTCGTGCCTCTTCATTGCATGTCTGGCGTCCTTCACTTGTCTGGGCTTCTTCGCTCGTCTTACTCGTAATGCTTTTTACTTTAATACTGGCCGTCGCAGACTGCGCAGCAGCTTTAGCATGTAAGTTGAACCAAATACAACATTGGATCTCCACCTGCTGACCTTCACGGCCAGATTATCCTAATACCACCCATATACGACGTGATGCACTGGGCGCGTACATACTTCGAGGTCTCGGCGAGGAGACATCCATCAGTGGCAATGGAGCTGGAAGGCCACAATATGCAACAGGTGCACCTACTGGAAGCGCCATAACATCGGCATCGAGGTCCTCGAATACTACACTCTCGTTTGCATCCTCTACTTCGGTCAAGATCTTCCATGAAAACGTCTTCAAAGAGTCCATAACCTGGCCACGACCAAGTGAAGTGCCTCGAGCAACGAAATGCTGGTCGGACATCGCAGCCTGGAGCAGCTCGAGTATTTCTTGGTACAATGCACACATTGCAGGTCGGTCCTGGCCCGTGACGAGCTCCACTGAGGTTGTTACCTGGCATACTTCGAAAACAACCACTTTCTTCCCCACCGACACCAGCAGTACATATAAGCTCTGTGACGGGAGCGCTCGGGTGAATGTTCGTCCTACCACGAGCACCCTTCGCTGGATCCACACGTCCGGCATCTACACGAGCACATTTCTAGCAACCCCAACGTTCCGCCCGCAGCCTTGCCATCCCTCGCCACAGGACTGCCATATCTGGTACAACCAGTCGAGTATCCTCCAATTCAATGAGGACGCATTGCTGGACCAATGTGGCAATCCAGCGCATGGGGTAGATCAGCCCTGTGTATTTGGCATCGACGGGGCAGTTGAAATGATCTACTTCCCAGTGAGAACAGCCAACACAAACGCAAGTCTGTGCTCCGGAAATGCATCGACAATAACTGCATCGCCGACCGGCAATGGGCCAAATGTCATTACAACACTGGGTCGCACCTTCACGAGTGGCGCCGTTTACTTATCCATCAAAGCGCTGTCTGCCTACGTCGACGGATTCCACTACCTGGTCGGCCCTTCCTTCACTGACCTGATCGTCACGCTATCCTCCTCGGAAGTCTCGAGTCAATGTTCCGGAAACAAAATTGCGACACCTCTCAACTTCGCCGACTTGAATTGGCCGGTACCTGCCAGCGCCTACAATTGCCAGAATCGCTGCGGACATTTCAATATTGGAGACTACTCGTCTACGCCTCCAGAGTGTGCTACAATCTGGAGCGATGTGAATCCCTTGCTGGCCATCCCGACCAAGATTAAAGATTTGTCGCCGCTCTGGGCTACGTGTGCTTTTGAGGTACCTTCGCTTGCGAATTACTGGTTTGATCCTCCGATTGCACTGCAGGAGCAGGAAGTGATGGCTACGCCGACGATGCCTGCATTCTCGACGACGATACCTGCGGCGCCCTCTTCGAAACCTCTTGATCCGACACCTTCCAACATGGTGGTGTCTACCGAACCTTCTGCTTCAGCCACCCGTGCTTCGCCCACCAGCAGCTTAGCTGACGAGCCAACAATCGCATTCAGTCCGATTGTACCCACTTCGAATGTTCCCCAGGCGACTACGACTGCTCAACATGACCCAGAGCCTACGGATCTGAATTCATCGATGTCCCAAACGCGAGCAGATGACCCTGCGGTGCCCTCACCATCAACTTCCGACGAGCCACCAATCCAGTTCAGCCCGATTGCACCCACGTCGACTGTTCCCAAGGCAACGACCTCAGCTCAAGGTCACCAAGAGAGTCCCCAGGCACCAGATCCAGATCCATCGGTGTCGAAAACGCACGCAGATGACCCAGTGATGTCGTCACTATCGATTTCCGACGAGCCAAAAAGTCCACAAGAGACCGCAGACCCTGAACAGCAAATACCAGCTTTGAATACGGGATCCGACAATGTACCACCAGCAGTATCGGTCTTCAGCGAGGCACTTTCATCGTTTGAGGCACCTTCGCCCTCGACTGCTGCTACTCGAGATCCGATCCAAAATGCTTCACCCTCTCAAGGACCTATTGAGAGTAGCAACTCGTTCTCATACGATCCCGACGAGGCCTTAGAATCGTTAGCTGTGAATACAGGGGCCGTCATCAGCTTTGGCAGCGATTCAGAAACCATCATACAAACGAGCGGCGACTTCATAATCGGTTCTCAGACTCTCCAGGTCGGACAAGCCACAACGATCTCAGGGGTACCGATCAGCGCGCCATTTTCTGGACTCGTTGTTGGTTCCGACACTCTACAAATGTCCGCCTTACCAGTCGAGAATCAGGACCCGACGGAAACACTGATTGGCGCAGACGACTTCACCGTCCAGGTGTCCGCGATCGCTGGCAGCTCGCAGGCTGGGGTCGTCGGAAGTCAAACAGTCGTCGCTGGTGGTCCCGCAGTCACGATCTCAGACCATGTATTGACACATGGTTCGAATGGCATCGCGATCATCTCCGACTCGAAAACGATCGCTTTGACCGAGATCCTAAACACAGTCGCCGCAGGAAGTCCGACTTTAGCAGCCTCCTCTGTTCCAGGCGCAGGCGAAGCAACTACCATCTCAGCAGAAGAACCAGCAGTAACAGGCTCAAGCGACCTACACCTTCACGGATCAAAGCCAGCCCCCGGCGTCCTCGTCGCAGGGAGTCTCACAATCACAGCATCAACGCCCACAGGGACCGTGACGGGGTTGGTCGTTGATGGCACGACGCTCTCTCCTGAAGGGCCTGGGATTACCACCGACGGACGAGTGATTACGTACGGCTCTAGTGGTCTTGTGCTTGTAGGTGCTGGCTCTTCATCGCCGGTTGAAACAAGCAGCAAAGACTTGAACGCTACGCAGACTTTGCCTTCGCTCGTGACAGCAGCGACATCTACGTCGTCCGATGAGCCAGTTTCGACGCCGCACTCTGTATCGACCGCGACTTCATCGACTGCGACTTCATCGACTGCGACATCGTCGACTTCCCCTGGATCGAGACTTCCCAGGGGTTTCGGCCTGATGCTGATATTGACGCTCTGCTGGACACTCTATAGCGCGTTCCTGATATGAAAAAGTCGCAAGTGATCATTGATACATACAAGCTCATTCGCTTGTTCCTGGCCCCAACGACCCAGTGCGATGGTTTGACTTCGATACAAATCAACAGATCTCGTGGCTTCGTGGCCGCCGTACCTTGGAAGCAGCATAGTCAACAAGCGATAGTGCCGATACCGAACCAGATCTCGAAAAAAAGTTGAGACGATAAAAATAAACATAGACATCACGAAACGAGAAATCGATGAGAAGTCGACTGCGTGGTCATCTCAAATCAAGAGGGTTCGATAAAGCAAGTCTATCAACAAGAAGAAGAAGAGTAAGAATGTGACGTGGTATCGACAAAGGGGGTTTCATGCCCTTCCATGTGCAAACTCCGCGCCAGGCTCTGCCAAATGCGACGCCAGTTCCATTTTGTTTCCCTCCATCCCAAATTTCTCCATCATGATGTCGTAACTTTCCCACGCATTTGGTGCTGTAAATGCGGAAACTGATGTGTGTGTACCCATATGTGTGTGATGTTCCTGTGCTGAGATCAACTCCATAAGCCGGCCGAACACCTCTCCCTTTTCAGAACAACGCTTAGTCGAAGGTCCACTTCATGCCGTGGGCGCGACCGTCGGCGTGGTCGGTGATCTCGTTGAAGTAGGTCTCTGGGAGATCCAGATCGGCTTCGGCGCAGCCGGGGCAGCGGTCGACGATCTTGGCAGAGTACTGTTGGCCGTTGGCTCCGGTGATGCTCACGGACTTGCCGCAGAGAGGGTTCTTGTTGGGGTTGCCGTTGTCGTAGGAGTCGAAGATGGCTTCGGCGATGGCGACGATCTTGTCTCCCTCGGTGCTGGTGATGCCGCATGCGCCCAGGCCGACGGCGTAGTAGGTCAGGTCACCAGTATACGAAGTGCCAGCCTTGGCCATGCCGTAGCTGAGACCTGAGCCGCCAGAGGAACCGGAGCCAGAGTCAGAGGAAGGAGCTGGGTAGGAAGCCGGGGCAGCAGCAGAAGTGGTGGTTGGCGCAGCGTAGGTCGTTGGCGGTGGTGGTGGGACGTAGGTCGAAGTTGGGGTTGGGGCAACGTAGACAGACGTGCTGCTGGTGGTTGGTGGGACATAGACCGAAGGAGTGTCGGGGCTGCTCTCAGCTGGGCTCTTGGGAGCCTCAGGAGTGTAGGCCGGGGGAGCAGCAGGCGCAGTGGTAGCGGCTGGCTCGACGTCTGGGGAGGAAGAGGCAGCTGGAGGGCTGTATCCCTGAGGCTGCTTCTCAGTTGGAGGAGTCTCGCCGGGCTCGATCCACACAGTCTTGGTGACTGGAACGGTCACGACAGCCTCTTCGGTGTGGGTAACCCAGACGTAGTCGCGCTTGTGGTGGTGTTGGTGATGCTCGGCCATGGGCACGGCAGCGACGAGGGAGAGGAGGGCGCCGGTCACGGCGAGGACACTGTTGGTGTACATGTTTGATGCTGGCGTATGGATAGTCTCGAATTCGTCCGGGTTGGGAAAGACCGTGGGGTGGATCGACTTGCGATGCCTGTTGTTCGTCTCTTGTTGATTGATCGGGCAGTCCAGACACAATGAGTGTGTGTATGCGATCTGTCAAAGATCAGGGAGGGAGCGTTGCTTGGGGGGTAAGGAATGTGAGGGACGAATGTCTTCAAGCCGGTGAAGCGTGGGAATCAGGAACGACAGGAATGCGGCGGACGACGCTGTTTCTTGTAGTAGGGGGAGGGAGTAGGAGGAGCGTCGTATTCCGCCAGCGCTGGACACTGGGCAGCGCACCAAGGCCGTGGTGCCGATGCTGCAGAATGGTCTGTGGGCTGTGGGACGACGGCGAGGTGGAGCTAGCCATGGCTTGGAGAGCCAACCACGCACCAGCACCGCACCAGCACCGCACCAGCTCTCGCCAGCCGGCATCCCCTCGCTGCTTCAGCCTGCCTAATCAAACGCCAATCGCAGCACGCTGCTCTTCTCCGCACCGTAGCCTTATGCTGCGCTAGAAATCTCAGTCTGCAGCAAACCCACTCTTTGGAAGAATCCATTCAACGTAGTTTCTGTCCGTGGTTCTGGGCCTGCTCTGCGATCGATTCAACTGTCTCTGTTCCAAAGACAGCACCCGTATCGGTTTCGGCACAGCCACTGTGCACGTTTTGTCCGTCCCCTTTCGAGCACACGCCCGGACCGTCCTCCAGTCATTTGTCCTACTGCACCGTTTCACCACCCGCAAGCAGAAAGGTGCGTGGAATCGGGTGCGGGAGTGCCTGAGCAACACACCAATAGCAGCGCGGGCGCATGCAAGGAACAGTGAGATGAGCCGCAGGGATGGGCCGCTCCTTGCCACGTTGGCCTACAGCCACAACTTCTCCTTTACCAGCGAGAAACAATCCTGTTGTCACGGCGCGTCGCATCGCACGCTGCACCTCTCGCGCATGCTGTGGTTTGCTGAGCTCCAGAAATGCCGCATCTCCATCAGCACGCAGCAGCAGCAGCAATCCACCTCGGCCACGACGACGTCCCGGCGACGTTCGGAGGTGGGCGTCTTGGGTCGCTGGCGGGCTAAAGGCGCGGCAAGTGGGCTCTGCACGCACGCTTCAAACTCCAACCAGAAGGTCGAGGAATCCGCTCTGCTCAACTCCGGTCCTGTCTCGATGCTCTCGTCGCCGCAGTTTCTTCCTGGTCACATCCTGCAGGCGTCCATCGAATCAACATGCAAATGTGACGAAGAGGCAAACCTTCCCATGCAGTGTTGCAGCGCCGAAATTTGCTCTGCGCTGCCGACCTGATTGGTGCGCATGGAGCCATCCCGAAGCCGATCGGGTTCTCTCTTTCCAAGATCCTGGTATTGGGTGCCTGAGGTTCTGTCGATCTCTTCTCCGAACATTCACTTGACATGTGAAAATTCTCAACGGTCACGTCCGAGGACGGCAATTGCTCCCCGAATCCAGACTTTTGGATCACGCCTTCGGCTTGTGGGTTTCCGTTGGTCATTGCAAGACCTCACCATGACGGTGCCTCACTCTGTGTCTCGTGGCGTACGCCGCTGACACTCAAACCAGAAGCACCGGAGCCTCTGTCGAACGTTGGACCAGCACGTGGATGACATCGACATGCTTGTCATACTGTGCGAGACACGGCACACCTCTCCCACGAGACGATGCTGATGGATTCTGCATTGCATGATGGATGATCTTGGCCATGCTGAGCGCGAGAAAAAATCATCCACACCTCCCAACCAATACAGCTCCATAGCTGTTGGAGCAACATCCCAGAAGACTGCACGTCTCTCAACATGTTCCACCTCCCCGCAAGCGGGGCCCAGTCTTGATGGCGATGGATTCATCCGAACGAGCCTTCGGCCCGTGATTCGAGACGACTCGGGCAACACTCCGACATGGCCAGAGGCGTTCGTCGGCTAGACAGCGTGAAAGTCATCCAAGCCGGCATTCTTCTGGCTTCTGGGCGCCAACAACTCCCGAGGTCATCCACCAGCTATTTGCAATTGCCAATGCTGCGAGACTGGCTTCCAGGTGTTTGATCCTGCAACGCGCGTTCTCTCTCCAGTAAAGAATTCTGTCTTGAGCACTGGACGGCGCTCTGTTGTGGTGATACACCAAGTCAGGCATCCAGCTTCCAGTAAGATGGCTTCGCCACACCATCACGACAGGTCTTGGAACCCAACGCGGCCACCGCAAGTTCAAAACTTCGGTCACTGGACGAGAAAGAGCGGTCATTGTCTCAGCCATGAAGCAAGGTGATATAGCACACGTGTGGTGCGGCACAGTAGGAGTCAGCGCTTACACGTGCGTCTTAACATGCAAGTCCACAGCAAGGAGGTCAGTATAATGGTTCCTCTTGTTTCATGTGTCTGCAGCGCCAGCTTGGGCGCTTCGCTCTTTGTCTTACACCACGTGAAAAGACACATTTTTCGTATTACAACATCTCTCAAATGACTGACAGACACTTCTCGTCACTCGAGAATGTATTCGCGATTCCACATCTCAATCGTACCTGCCTTCCAGTTCAAGCAAAGCAACTCGAGATGAGAAGCAGCGGCTTTACGTAAGCCCAGAGAAAATAGGCTATCGCGATGCTGTAGCTACGTCGTAGCTGCTGCATATGAAGCAGCTCTTATGTTGCTCGAGAACACCACGACAAGCTGCAAACACAGAACGCCTTTTGTTACGCGACAGGTGGCTGAAACACGCTGCAGCACCATTGAACCGAGCTGACATGTCTTTTCTGGGAATCGAGGGCTGCCACGCCTTTGTGACGGGTGCACAGGGTGGTATTGGGAGAGCTATTGTGCAGGAGCTACGAGGTATGTTGAGTCTTCCTGAACTGGGTGCAATGGAGCGAGATACGTGCACACGATCTTGGAGGTCGTGGCAGGTTATCAGAAGCCACCAGGGCTTGGAGTGGTCTCTTCACACCCAAAAGGCCCAATTTAGATCTCAAGTGAGGGTGTTTGGCGGAGTACCAGCTAACATGTGAATAGCAAACGGATGTAAAGTCACGGCACACGACTTGAAGCCAGCCACAAAGTCAGACGATCCCAACATCTACAACGTCTCCGGCGACATCTCAGACGAAGACTCCATCTCCAAAGCCATCCAATCTGCCGTGGAACATCTCGGACCTATCAACATCCTCTGCGCAAATGCAGGCATCACGAACGAAGCCAGCCATCCCAACATCTGGGAGATGGACCTCAACATATGGGAGAACGTCTACCGAGTTAATGTGAGGGGATGCTTCCTCACAATCAAACACTTCATCCTCGCCGCCATCCGCGCCCAGGAACAAATGGGCTCCGGCGCCGAACTCCCCAACCTCGCCATCGTAGTCACCGGCAGCGAATGCGGCAAATTCGGCCAAGCAGGCCACTCCGAATACGCCAGCGGCAAAGCCGGTCTCCAATACGGCCTCGTGCCCACGGTCAAGAACGAAGTCGTCCGCATAAACTCCAAAGCCCGCATCAACGCCGTCGCTCCTGGCTGGGTTAATACGGAGTTGATCGGGGAGAGGTTGGACGATCCGAGGGAGCTGTATTTTGAGGGGCAGGCGACGGCTGCTTTGAGGAAGATTGCTACCCCGGAGGATGTGGCGAGGAGTGTGTGTTTTTTGGCGAGTCATCGCGCGAGTGGGCATGTTAGTGGGCAGGTGTTGAGTGTTGATGGGGGGATGGAGGGACGGGTTGTTTGGAGGGAGGAGGAGGTTTTGGGGAGTGAGTTTGCTGGGAAGAAGGTGTAAGGTAGGTGATGGAGGTTGGAGCTGAGCTTGTGTGGGTCTGGACGCCACTGGGCATTGTAGATGTTGTACAGCTTTGTGTACACTTCTTCTCAAGATCATATTCCATCAAGGTGAGGAGAGTATTTTCTATTCTGAGTGCGAACTGTGCAAGAATGTCTCAATCAAGATCGAAGGCGAAGGTCAAGGTCGCTCTCAGCGTTGACTTCGATGCCATATCCGGCTGGGTACGTAGATTAACCCTTCTCTCTCCCATCACTCAACCACCAACTAACATGACCATAGCTAGGAACAGGCGCCCATCCCAACAACACCACCTCCGACTACAGCGCCGGCTACTTCTCCGCTCACGTCGGCGTCCCGCGCCTCCTCGCTCTCTTCAAACGCCTCTCCATCTCAGACAAAGTAACCTGGTGCATCCCCGGCCACTCCCTCGAGACCTTCCCAAAAGAGACCCAATCCATTATCGCTTCCGGCGCAGAAATCGCTCTTCATGGGTATGCGCATGAGAGTGCGAGGCAGATGACCGCGCAGCAGGAACGGGATGTTCTGGTGAAGTGTATCGAGCTCGTGGAGAACCTCACCGGCAAGAAACCTAGGGGCTATCGAGCTCCGCTGTATCAGTTGAGTGAGCGGACGATCTCCCTCCTCCAGGAACACGACTTCCTCTGGGACTCCTCTCTCTCGCACCACGACTCCGTGCCATACTACCTCCCCTCCAACCCAGCACCCATCGACCCCATCGACTTCTCCCCCTCAGCCAAAGCCTCGGACTGGATGCACCCCTCGCCCTCCTTCACCTCCCTCCCGAAATCCTCCCTCGTCGAAATCCCGTGTAACTGGTACGCGGAGGATATGACACCTCTTCAATTCTTTCCAAACACACCGAATTCGGCGGGGTATGTGGATGTGGGGGTTGTGGAGAGGATGTGGAGGGATAGGTTGGAGTGGATTTTGAGGGAGGTTGAGGGTGAAGGGGGACGGGACACGAGGGTTTATGGCTTGGTGCTGCATCCGGATACTAGTGGGATGGCGCATGTTATTGGGATGGTGGAGAGGTTTCTTGGTTGGGTGAGGGAGTTGGAGGGAGAGGGGAAGGTGGTTTTTGAGAGGTATGAGGATGTTGCGGAGGGGTTTAGGAGGGAGAGGAGGTAGGTGGTCCAGGGGAAAGACTGCAGAGATAGATGGAGGCAGATGGAGGGGCTTGCTGTGGGCCAGGGCGAGTCGTGCTGAGCATGACATCGCAGAATACATAAGTCCACCCATCACAAATAGTCCGATACGAGACTTCCGACGTCATGACGACCTACGTACCGTTACGACGGCTCCTTTCTCCATCAATCAAACAAACTTCGTCTCGCTTCGGATTGGACTTCTACCACCGTGATCTTTTCTCTCCGCCATTAACTTCACCAAATACGACATGGAAATCGTCTGATGAGGATGTCGCAGGCGGTTTGAAGAAAGCCGATAACGCCTAGACTTTGGAGGCCTAACTTTCAACCTGACGTCTCGTGATGACTTTGCGTAGCGCTATGATCTGACATCGGATTGGATGGATCTCCAACGGATGGGCTCAATTACCGAATGGAGAATTTACGACAATTAGACTGGAGGTGATCTACTGGAGACCCTCGAAGTAGCCATAGGTCAGATCGAGCTACTGCGAATTCGTCGCATGAGTTCCAGAAAGGGCAACGACTGTTCCCACGAGGCTGAAGCTACACAATCTCGACTTTACAAATCCCGGATGGATGGAGCACAACGTCGTGTCTTACTCGGGCCATCATGGAGCTGAGAATCAGACTCAACCGCGATACATTCAGCGCTACATGATTGCAGTCCTGCTCCAGGGCATGGGACGAGGGCGTGTGTCGTTCGTTGACTTTGTTAAGATCAAGTGAATGTTCGACCTGTGACTGCCAAGACCACTTCCCGTCCCTGTCTTCCGGGAACTTTTGGCTGCGTCAGCGCCTTCCCTCCTCTACAAACTGAATCGTAACCTCTTAGAATTCCGACTGAACACTGTCAGATTGTGTTGGTCCTGATGGAAAGTTCCACATCGTCCAAAGCATGTCTTCATCTTGCGACCGTGCAGCCTGCTGTACTCAGCACTACCGGCCTAGTTCACGCCGCTGTTGTTCTTTGGAACTTTGATGCTTTGGAAACAAGATGCGTCTTGCGTGGGTTGATGTTCTTTCTGGCATCAACTCCCGATAGAGTAGGGGACCACGCGACCATATAATGCAGCGCAATGTCCCTCCAGACTGCATCCCCATCCTCAAGCACACCATTGCAACAAGAAGACCTCGTCACTTTACTCTCCAAACATCAAACTTCAAACATGCAATTCCTCGCCCTCGTCCTGCCAATCGCGGCGTTCATGGCCTCGACTGCCTACGGCTCCGAGTGCTACGCCCAAAAGGGGGCCAAAGAATGCCTCAATCGCAACGATCTTTACAATGCACGCCAGGTTAGCACTGCATGATAAATGTCCACGCTACTGTACCAATATCTAACACTTCCCTCGCAGGACTACTGTGGCAGCTTTCGCTTCCAACAGAACGGAGAACGGGTAAGCATGGCGGGCTCGTCTTCACCTCGGTCATTGACTGATCTGGTATGTTTACTCAGGACTACTTCGGCCAGAATGGTTGGAAGGGAGCCTTCACTGGTACCAACATCCCAAATCAACAGCTTTGCTGGGACAGCACCGACAACGTACGTTTTGATTTCCAGCCGAGCCCCTGACAAGGCTTGTAGAGGGCGAGCGACTGACTCTCTTTCAAAGATCATCAATCAGTGTCTTGGCCACAAGAATGGAGGATCTTACTCTCAGAACGGATGGAACATGAACATCAACTTTTGCGCTTAAGCAAATCTGGCCTACAAAGCCATCACATGGCAATGCTTCGACGGTTGATCGAGGATCGACATGGTGACTGCGGGAGGCTGCAGACTCTTGCATTTGCTTCCGATCCTCTGGTATCACACGTCGTTCAAACGAAATTTTGGCATGTTGTTTATCTTCGATGGACCGACCCCTGGACGATCTTTTGCGATGTATATACTATGAAAAGCAGTTGCGATCGCTACTCTCAAACCCCGTTGAAAGCATTCAACTCCAAGTCTTATCAACGTTCAGAGATAGTGTCCTCAGATTTCCTCCTCTCTCAGAAACGTAAAAGAATGATGAGCTCATGTCAAACACTATATTCGTCCTCGTAAGCATTGAAACCTTCATTGTTGCGGGCATCATCTGGCATCCAATCATTCAATATATAATCAAACCTATCTTCCCGGGAGTCAGGAACTGCATGACCCCAATCGCTGTTCTTAAGGGAATCGGCGACGTTTGCGTCCATATTCTCAACCGACAGCAGGTGGGCTTTCAACCAGCGTCTGAAACCGTTCTCTGGCTGCTTTTCCCAAGTGGCCTGACGGAACGAATGTGTACCCCACGCGGTATCTGTGGAAGTAGATATCTTATTAGCAGATAATTCGGCCTTGGTACTTGTCTTTTGAAACGTTGCTGATACGAGTCGGCAACTCCGAAGAGATCACAGAAGAGCATTGCGTGACTCTGCTGTACTCCTTCGCAATTGAAGATAGGCAAAAGAAACTTCGGAGGGCGCCGAGGCGATATAGTGCGAAAAGACCAAAAAAAACATACAGCACCCGGTATTCCCACGTGGTCACCCACCGTAGTACTAATCAGGCGGTCACTTGCTTGAGTACACGAGAGCGGACGGGATCGTCTATTTTCAAGTGCCTGTGGCCGTATGTACTAGAGAAACAATCAATTGCAAATACAAAGCTCACATTTTCCGGCATTTCTGCGGGCTTGGCCGGAAATTACAGCAAACACATACTGCACATCATGACTGATTTACAGTGTCTCTTGCGACGGTGGATATGCGGAGCGTGGCAACTTGTTTGATCACCGTACTTCACCTCACCGGAGAATCACATGCTAACAAGCGCTAGTGTCTTGCCGCTTTGGGACAAGACTTCGGGCTACGCACAGACCTTTTCGACCTCGAGTCTGTATAATACAGCAGCGTCTACGCCTGTAGCAGTCGTGTTGGAAGTGCGTTTGTCACGTGGCATTGCAAATAGCACTAATGAAGATGCCGTCTTTGCTTGTAGGGTCAAGAGAGGCAGGTAAAAGGCGAGCAACGCTAGCCAGAAACAGCTGAGCAACGTCCTGATGAATACTTACAACTGCGCGCTCCTTGCGACATACAAGGATGGTACCTTCGGCATTTCGCCGAGACTTCCGAGATATCGTAAAGGCGGCGAACTCCGATAATCTTTCCCTGCTCCCCGACAGCACTTCACCTTCACCAAGAGCCGACCAATCCTGAACATGAACTACTCCACCTTCCATAACCATGCCGGCTCAAAGGCAGAGAGTCACACAGAGAGCTCCAAATTCATGCGAGCAATGCCGTCGCCGCAAACTTCGCTGCTCCAAGACGATCCCGTGCTCTGGCTGCATTGATCGTGGCATCGAGGACGAATGCCACCGCGAATCTGTCATTCTGACACGACAAGCACCATCGCTCAGGTCTTCCAGAAGATCCAACAATAATCTGCAAATTCAAAGCCCCTTTGGTGAGCCAGGCGAACGAGGTGGCGGAACATCAAACACAGATGGTCAATCACCACCTACTTCAGAGATCCAGGTCTCTGGACCGGGTGCTTCTTCAACACCAGGCACAGCAGTCATGTCGACACCGAAAACCCTCAGCAGTCTAAAGGAGAGCAATATATCCGAAGAGGCGGCTATGGGTCTTGAGTCCCTCGCCTGGGACGACCACCGGCAGCAGCAGCCAGGTCTGAACAAATCTGGTCCGTCTTCAGAGACTTCGAATACACCAATGATGTTTTTGACACCACATACGGCTCAGGAAGTTCTTCAGTTTCACCAGATTTCTGTCGCCTGGATGCACAATGTTCTCTATATGCCGTTTTTCACCCGCCGATGTGAGGCCTACTGGAGTGGACAACTGCAGCCCGATGCGGCTTGGTTGACACTGTACGGTGCCGTTCTCTGCGTATGTATCTTCGATATGAGTACATATGAGTTTAATGTAAATTGACGAGCTTGGAACAGACCAGTTTGTACACTATGGATCAAAAGGACCATGAAAAGCTAGGGTTGGCAGACGGTTATGAACTGGCCACGACACTCTACGCGAGGACCTTGACACTGATGAATCAATCGGACTTTATGACTGTGTAGTCCAGTAAGTCGAGCCTATCACTGCGGATGAGGCCATTCTGATTGGTCTTAGTACATTCTGTCCAAGCCATATGCATCCTGTTGTTGTGCGCCCATTCTCTCGGGTAGGTTGTCTCAATGATCTTGCGGTTTTCGGTCGTCAAGCGAGATACTAATTCCACGATGGAAAACTAGGGACGCTCCACGAATGAAAGCATTGCTTTCATGCGCAACGCTCATCGCACAAAATGCTCCCCATAGGCTACATCAGCAAGCCTGGCCTAATCCTAACTCAAAATCATCTGAGCCTTTTCAACACCGTGTTGATCGAGAGGTCCGCAAGCGCATTTGGTGTTTCTTATGCACTCAGGATTGGTATCTGATCTCATCACGAGATGCCTACACCATTTCCCCCCGACAGGTAGCGACAATTGACCCCTCGAACTGCCGCGAGGACTACGACGATGCCACAGCCGACGGTACTTTTGAAGATCTTCCTCTTCAGGTACCAACACAATCCACCTATTCGATATGTCTTCTTCAACTTGCGTCTCATTTTCGAGACCTTCACGATCGCTTGTGCGAGGCTCGAGAAGCGGACGATTCCATTGCAAGCGCCTTCGAAGCTGTTCTCGAAGCTGACAGCAAGGCTGAGCGATTCATGGCTGATGTCGTTGAGAATGCCTTGACAGCCATTGGTACTGGGTCGATCCCAAGCGAGATTGTTTTATCGCAGAAGAGGGCATTGGTTATTGCGAGCTGGCACATGAGATTGAAACTCCATCGGACCTTTTTTTGCCGGAGCCTCTCGGACAAGAGATATCACTACTCTCACTTCGTCTCACTAGTCGCGGCACGAGCCATTTTGCGATGCTTTCTAGACATGCCAACAGAGGCGACGACCGACATCTGGACTGTGCCAGCTCACGCAATCAGCGCATGCTTCGTTATAACGCTCAACTTTACCTTTTCCCAGGAGAAGATATGTGTCGACAACGATGACATGCACCTGTTGCAACAGTCTCTGTTGAGATTGAATGGGATACGTCGGCCCAATGTAATCGTCAAGCGCGGCTCCCTTATCACAAGACGTTTGCTGGACGAAAGCTCGCGGCATCGTTTCGTGAAATTGGACCTTCATGACATATCGCAATTAGCTCGAGAAATTGCAGAGCCACCGGAACAAGGTCAAGACCATTCTACGAGGGAGACGCCCGCAACTACGCCTACTGAAACCAGCATGGCCGACTTCCTCGCGGAGAATGAGCAGTGGAACGGCGACGAGTTTTGCATGTCTTACTTGACGGATCCATTTTCGCAGGAAACGTGGTCATGGAACTCGCAAGGTTTCTGAATGTTTGGACTACCAATTTAATTACTTCGTTGCAAATTTGGTGGCAATATCCTCCAGACTCATGGACAAAAGATCATAATCCAGCTCATCTTCCGCCAGATTCAGCTCCTTGAGTTTCTTCAGGAACGGATGATTCGGCCGATTTGACATCACTCCCTTGACAGTCCTCCTGCTCACGTTTTGCGATTCGAACTTGGGCTTTTCACCATTCTCGAGCAGCTCTGGACGAGGCGCGATGATTGATTGTGGATCGGGATTGTAGAAGAATGGCAACGAGAACCTTTCGCATCGTGGGTTTCCGAATGCTCGATGCACCGTCGCGGGAAATCGACCATTGGAGAGAACCTCCATGTAGCTTCCAGTATTGACGATATACGCGTGACTCTTCGGCGGCGCCGGAATCCAGATACCGTTGGCATTCAGCACTTCAAGGCCACCAACGTCGTCTGAAGCAGTGGTCAGTTGTTGGACCGGAGACATTTGTCGGTCTTACCTTGATAAAGAACAGTAAGTCCTCCGTAGTCTGCATGTGGAGTGATTGATGACTGATCTTGGGGGTCTTGGACGGGATAGTACTGGATCGTGATGTCGGTCATGGGGAATTTGAACGTCTCATCGAGGGCTGTCTCCTCGAGCCCAAGCGCGAGAGAGAAGATCTGGAGAAGGTTCTTGGAGAATTTGAACACCTCTTGGTCTTCAGGATCCTGTTAGCGACATTGCAACTGATGGTTTCACAGACGCGCTTACAGTAATCGTACAGTGTGATTCGAAATTCTGGTAAGGCTTCCTTTGGAAATTGGTTCATCGAAACGGTTCCGGGGTCGGCTTTGCGGACAATATGCTGCTCTGGATTCGTATAGTCCCTGCCAAAGCTGAAAGAGGCACGGCTCGATGTTCCATCCTTGAAGATAAAGGGCAGATAACCCTTGACGCCTTGGCTGTTGTCCACATGCATTTTGAGCTATTCGATCATGTGAGTTCAGTCCTGACCGAATCAACGGCTTCGAACTCACCAACTCTTCTTGCGGTAGGCTGAACAATTTCTTGACCATGTCAAGAGCCGCATCTGCCACCTTGATTAGATCGTTGGCATTGAAACGTCCGAATGCATTACTCACCCATCTTTTCGGTTGGGACTGGAGGATTGACAGCATAGAAGAACCCAACCTCGGCCGCAACTTTCGCAATCTTTTCGGCAATGTTCTGACGAGCCACGGGATCACTGGAGTAGATCTCGGAGACGTCGACTGTGGGTATCTCCCCAAACGTCTTTTTCGCATGTGGTCCCGTCAAGACAGGACGGGACAAGCGATAACCGCCCGAGCCATAGAATACTCTGCTCTTGTCGTTTTCTGGCTGAATCTGGCCAAGAACGCTCGAAACACTGGAAGTCGTGAGAGTCGCCATGTTGGAGAAGTATGGACAATTGCATTCAACTCTGAAGAGTCTCTGAGTGGGCATTTAGGGTTGTTGACGGGCAGGAAGCTCATGGTCTCGGAACCGCAGCCTCGTCTTTCGGGCGGGGCCGAACATAATCCGCTCTCTATCTCGACCGCGGGATAGAAACTCGGCCGAGATTGGAAACAAACTCAGCCGCGGAGGCCAAAGGAGTGACCCTGTTTGATAGCATCGATCAGCTCCGTCGATGGTAGAGCGAGGTATGCACGTCCTGGCCGCCTACATTGCTCGAACTTCGTTCCTTAAAGGAGGCATGAGATTTTAATGACATCCATCAAGGACGCTGATTTGACCAGATTTGTTTTTCTCCCTCCTTCGACGTAGCCAGACCGACGCACCCGCCGTCCGAAAGATGCGGTTTCCTCGCCCTTCAGGTGCCACCATTGCGGCACGCCTGACCTCAGTGTCAGCCTGGCGTCTGCCAAAGCAGTCTTCAGCTTTGGCTCCAGAGCATGTCTGGTCCAACAAGGACATGGACCCAGTTCCCCACGAGGAGCAGACATGGTCAGTCTGGACTTGGATGATGTATTGGGCGGTCGAGAGTTTCAGCCTTGGCACATGGCAGACTGGTGGCAGTATCTTGACGAAAGGGTTGACATGGTATGAGACTCTGCTTGCTGTAAGCTACCTCATCATCTGGCTCACAAGGCGAATGAGCGGACAATCTGCTGATGCAATCGCAGAGCTTCTTCGGATCTGCTTGTACAGCCGTGCCCATGGTACTGAATGGCAGCCTTGGTGCCGACTTGCACATCCCCTTTGCTGTTGCCATTCGCGCATCGTTCGGATACTACTTTGCATACTTTTGCATTGTATCTAGATGCGTATTGGCGATGTTTTGGCTAGGTTCAGTCACCAACAATGGCTCGACAGCAATCACTGTCATGATCACGGCCATATGGCCTTCATATGCCGACATCCCCAACACGATTGCGTCAAATATGGGAGTGACTACGCAAGGCATGATCAGCTACATTATCATGTTCCTCATCCAGATCCCGTTGTTCATGATTCCGACGCAGAAATTGAAGTGGCTATTTGCCTCCAAGTTGTGTATCACGCCAATTGCAGCTCTCGCAACCATGGCCTGGTGCGTTCACACTGCTGGAAGCACTGGACCTGTCTTCAATCAGCCTTCGACTCTCAGCGGATCAGAGCGAGCCTGGCAATTTCTCAGCTCTGCTACGGCTGTCTCAGGGAGTCTGTCTACTTTGGCCTGCAATATACCAGACTTCTCGAGGTTCTCACGCTCTTCGAATGCGCAGTGGGTCCAGTTGCCGTTCATTCCTGCCATTCATATGACAGGTACAATAATAGGAGTCATTGGTACCTCGGCTACCCAGGTTATATACGGCGAACTGCTCTGGAACCCTTTGAACATCTACCTTCGATGGATTGAGACAGGCTCTAGCGGAGGCCGGGCAGCTGCGTTTTTCTGCGGATTTGCATGGGCTCTCTCACAGATATGCACCAACATCACGGCCAACTCAATCTCGGCAGCAAACGACTTGACAGTTCTCTGTCCGAGATACATCAATATTCGACGAGGATGCATTCTCGCCTCGATCATCGGCTGTTGGGTATTTGTGCCTTGGAGGATCGTAGCAGCTGCTTCGAATCTGCTTTCGTTCCTGAGCGGCTATGCTATTTTCCTGGCACCAATTGCTGGAATACTTTGCTCTGACTACTGGATTGTTCGAAGAAGAAAGCTCGACATCCCTGCGCTCTACGACCCTCACGGCCGGTATCGATACTGGTATGGCATAAACTGGCGAGCTCTTCTGGCGTTTTTGGTTGCTCTGGTACCGACGTTTCCTGGCCTTCTATACGCAGTCGCTGGTAACACAGGTAACTCTGCGATCCACATCTCACATGAAGCTCAACACCTCTATTCCTTCAATTGGCTCTATGGCTTTACCTCCAGTATCTTTGTATACTCCACGATTAGTCGCTTCTTCCCAGCAGTGGAGACCTTGGTCAGCCATACAATCACATCGTTTGATGTGATTGATGCAGTATCCGTTGATCACGAGACAAGGGCAGAGAAGGGCCACATGAACATAGAAGAGAGTACTGTGACTCAGGACGGCGATGTCAAGGCTTGAGGCTTCAGCATGGTGCAACGAAGACGGATGACGTTGACTTGAAGTATGATTTGATTTGACAATCTCTTGATAGAAATCGACAAGTGAAATTCTTTCAGCTGCTCTCCAACTTTCATCACGAGGATTCTCATCCGAATCGCTTGGGCTCATCCAGAATGACTCTAACGGTAGATATTCAGTCTCACTGTTGTTTCGACTGTTGATATATCACTCAGCACATCTCTTGCTTCATGACATGGATCGATCGAACATTGGTAAGTCAGAAAACGGATCATCAGTCGGGATCTTGCAAGTAGAACATGTCTTCAGCGTAGGTGGAGTTTTGTACACTGCTCGGAGATTGCTCAAATTTATCGTCGATTGTGTCATTTTCTACCTTGGCTCTTCATGGCTGACCTAATTGCACCCTGTCGTCTCTTCCAATCCAAGCAACGAAAGGACCTTTTGATGAAAAGCTTCAGCTCCAGGGCTTGTCGAAGCCTTCTCGATTCTGTTGCCCCTGATAGCACTCCTCCAACCCAAAGGATCCTTCTCAACCTCAGTCATGCCCAATGAGCTAGCGTTCGCATACCCTCGCCGATCAACCACATTCATACCTGTCGTCCATTGCCCGGTAGTCTCCACACGAATGTCTCTTGGATCATCGATTTGCCAGCTTGGAAGTTGGCGTGTGAGTGCGTACCAGACGGTAAGCGGGTCGTGGAGTATAACGCAGTCCTCTTCAGAGTTGACATGGATGCCGTGTATGAAGGTGTATGCCAAAGCCGCAAGTGGGCTGCCGGCCTCGAGTTGCGGCTTGATGGATGCCTCAAATCTGTCGTACTGTACGCAGTGTGATAGAGTTATGTCCAATGGAAACATCTTGATCGGGATCGTTGAGTTCAGACTGTGCGGGTAGATATCGATGAATTCGATGGGTAAAGTGCTTGAAGCATTCTTCGACGAGAGAGCGTAAGACCTTGCGGCGGCCAAAGGGTCGTTGGCTGTATTAGCCTCTGCGTTTGGTGACACGTTCCCAGGGACGTCGACTGCGCCTCCCATAACCAAAAGCTCTTTCATTCGGAGGAAAGCAACGGGGTCCTCCGCAGCGGCGAGTGCGATGTTGGTCATGGGTCCAACTGCTACGACCGAAACGCTGTCCGCAGGATTCTCTCTAAGCACGCGGAGGATAGCTTTGTGGGCGGGCTCGCGTGTAGCATTGAAGTACTGATAATACTCTGGCTCAGTCTCAGGGGCTTCAACACTATCGTTGAATAGAGAGCGCCAGGAGTCGTCAGGCGAAAATTGCGGATACTTCGATACTGTTAGCCAAGTATATAAAGCGTGATTGAGAGACCGACAAGAGCATGGAAGTTGTGAAGTCCATCGACGCCATCTGAAAGCCATTAAAAACATTCAAATGAGCAGCTGCAATTGCGATACTCACGATGTCCAGGCGCAATCACCTCAACTGGCTCTCCAATTGCGGACGCAGACCCCAAAGCGACCAATGGCCTGTATTTCTGAAAAGCACCAAACCCAACAGTTCTGTTGTGTTCTCGACGCCAGCCCATTTCAAGGAACAAGACTTTGAACATTGCAATGGCGTTGCGGAGTCCTTTTTCGACATTGACGTTGCCAAAGACAGTCGTAATGAGCAGGACTTCCATGACGGCCGGCATCGCAGCCATGGCGAAAAGAAGTCCCGTCATGTCGTCGCCACCTGCGCTTGTCAGATATGATGTAGTGGAATGAATTGAAGCACTGACCCATATCAGTGTCGAATATGACCTTGGTCATCGCATTCGTGACGTTCATGTTGTCGATATGTTGCAGATGAACTCGTGAGGACTATCTGGGCTGTCGAAGGATCCTGTGTAACTATTGGAAACGCCTCCCACTTACTCTGCAAGTTTTAAACTTCTTCGTACACCTCGCATAGCTGCGTAGACTATCTCTGATTTCGGTCCTTGTAAGGCAGAATCGAAGATCCTCTCTCTAATCTCGGCCGAGTTTATGGTTGGAGGTCGCGATTACGATTAGATACATTGAGGCTTTTCTTCGGAAGTGAGGGGACGCTACAACATGAGATATCCTTCAGTTCATTTTATCGGGGTCCCCCGTGAGAGTTCGGAGGGCGGCGAAAGTACAATCTTTTTCGGATCTTTGGTTGATGCAGATTTGACGGGAGTTTCGGAGCGAATTGACGATGCAGCACTGCCGTAAGAAATCCTGAACTTTCCCGCATATTCACATCGCTATCGTTATAGCAGTCCTCGTGACACTGCTGGGCACTGAAGTTGCAGGTTGAGGATTGGGTCGGCTGAGTTGTCTGGAGAAGCAGCCTCAAGAATGGCGAATTCTCCGCTAAGACTGCTACATCTACTGCACCCCTCGGTACAGCACGACAGAGCGGAAGCAAATAACTTTCATCTGAATGTACCGCGAAGTCGAATGTACACTGTCGTTCAAGATCTTGTCGCCGAAAACATGGATAGGAGAGAATTAGTAGAGACGAGCGAATATCGGATGACGCCACAATTTGCATAGACAGAGAGGCGAGTCCATCTAATGTAAAACAAGGTCAGCTTTGGGATGCTGTAGCGACAAACTTCTCGGCAATGATTGGGTTGATCGGTAGGGCTGAGCTGCCAAGGATCACATGCCAAAGCGCTCCTGCCGTTTTGGGAAAGGCGGTAGCGGCACTCATAGGCCGGCTACTCGTCGCTGGATCACACCCAGAAGTGCAAGCGCAGGGCCGGCGAATACGATCGTGCAACACCTTCGCACCCTACTTGACACAGATGCACATCCGGTAGGTTCTGAACTGCGTTGTCAGCTCAGCTGTGGTGGGATAGCATCGGCCACAATCGAGGACTTTGATCAAAACGGCGATCCATCACTCCCACCAGTGAGCGTTGAAACCCTAGCAGCTGCTGTCGTGTCTGACAAGGAGCCTGGCAGAGATTTGACGCAGCATCGTGAACCTCATTGGAGGCTTCGTACCTGGGGGTGTCGTGAACATGAAGATGAGGATCAAGTTACTCTCAGACTACAGTACCTCAAGTTAGCAACGAGAAGACACTGGCGCATTCCAATAATTGTCCAGATACGTGACCTCTGAGTCGTGATCTTGAGTGGTTGATTGAACGACCATCGTTTCGCTAAAGAATGAACGGACGACTTCCATTGCCGAAAAGTCAGGCTAAATCATTGATAGAGGTAGTGCCGGAAGGAGTGGATTGATAGATATCATTCGACTGGAATCAAGATCGGAACGATGCATGAGCAGGCCAAGGACTCAATTCCAACCGCCTTCAACGGTCTAAGCTCATTCAATGGCTCACCGGCCCTCCCTGCCCTCCAGGTAGGCAGTGAGGCATCATTTGCATACGAGTTGTGACTGTATATAAGTCAGCGAGATCCACATTTCGGCACCATAGATAGTACTTACCTCTCAAACTCCAGTCTCTAATAGTGACACTGCATGCTCTTAGCATGATAATAGTAGTAGCAATCAATCTCCATCGGAGGAGCTTTCGGATTCGTATGGTACGCGAAATCCTGACAGTTATCGTCCTTGTACACGACGCAATAGACGCCCTTCGAGTTGCCGTATTTGTCGACAACGCCGGGAACAAGTTCGATGGCGTCGAAGCTGTCGTATCTGTAGCAATAACCCGTGCCACCTTTTTGCGGCCCATACTCTCCGAGCTCCTGGAGATTGCCTTGACAATTGGGCCCGCCTCGCTTGAATTTCACGCATGGTTCGCTGCCGCAATCGCCGTAGACCGTGAAGGGTGCCAGGAGTAGTGAGAAGAGGAGGCCGTTGCGCATGGTTGCGAGGAGTGGTCGAGACAGATTCGCAAGGAGCTGAATGAGTAGGTCTTGGGCCTATAGTGTCACCAAGGGCTTCAATGTCGGACAAGGATAGACTCGAAGACGGATGCTTGAGCAGACGGTTCAAGAAAATCCGTTTTATAAATGCAATTCCCCGGAAAAGTCTTCCCCACAAGTCAGTACAGATCTAGAACAAATCCTAAGAGACCCCATGGGGGCTGAAAACGCGGACGTTCTTACGCTTGATGAATGCAAGTGTTCGAAAGGGGAAATCTCAACCGCAAGATGGGAAAGACGCTACCGCAAATGGGACATGCATTCATGAGCTCGTTGGCTCCTCAAGATCTGTTCTGCGCCTACATGTATTTGTCTGCCACAACCAATCCTAAATGTCTCTGATGGAAACGGCGGTGATTTGATCCTTAGATCTGACTGTGGCACATCGAGACCACCTCTACACTTCGCAGGTCCAGCTCCAGAACGGTGAATGGATTCATAAGAGCGCCGAGCCATCTACATGACTTTTTTCGGTGCCAGTGCTGCTATCAAACATGAATGCTCCTTCGGAGCTCGAAGGGTTGCGAGGACGGTTGTATCTGAGTGCTTTGCCTACGCAAAACTTAATGACCGACCATGTTAACAAGAAGCGATTGCATCTTCGCATCATACCATATACGCAACGATTCGGACCATCGGACGAGGTGAGCAATTGATCGCTTGTTCGATACTACGGCGACTGAGGACATTGAAACATTAGGTGCTGTGTGCTTTGCTTTGGTCTTTGTCTTTTGAGATCTCATCATTCGGTCTGGCTGGGATTTGTGGGGAGACTCGCTCCATGACTTTTCAAGTCCATGAAGAATGACCAGACAAGCGGCATCGTGGAATCTAGGAACCTCTTGGTCGTCACATGCTATTGGGCCGCTAGTCTCCTGCCGGATTGGGAATCCCTGTCGAATAGAAGTTCGTCCCCGTCCTTCCCCGTGGAGCCAAGGCATGGGGCCTTAGCAGAACATGGGAGCACCTTAGGTCCCACTCAGTCTCTCGCGGTCGATCGAACATAAAGCAGTAGACCGAGACCAACAACAACCAAGTCATTGCGACAAACTCCAAAATGCCATCCCCAAAACCTCAACCAAACTTCCTCATCATCCTCGCCGACGACCTCGGATACAGCGACACCAGTCCCTTCGGCTCAGAAATCTCAACTCCAGCACTCGACCGTCTAGCAAAAGAAGGTCTCCGTCTGACGAACTTCCACACAGCCTCAGCATGCTCACCGACGAGATCGATGCTCTTCTCCGGCACCGATCACCACATCGCAGGTCTGGGCCAGATGACCGAGCACATGTCCAAGAACGTCGACTATAAAAGCCATCCTGGTTACGAAGGCTACTTGAACCATCGGGTCGCTGCGTTATCTGAGATTTTGCAGGATGCTGGGTATCATACCATGATGTCGGGGAAATGGCATCTGGGTCTGGATGTTGAGACGGCTCCTTGCTCGCGGGGTTTCGATGAGAGTTTTGTGTTTTTGTCTGGATGTCATAATCATTACAACTTCGAACCGCAACTGGATGAACCGAGACATAGCCTTTTCACGCCCATGAATGCCGGGAACTTCTGGATGCGAGATGGGAAGTTTCTCGATCGAAAGACTGAGCTCCCCAAGGACTTTTACTCCACGGATTCGTTCACAGATGGACTGCTCGAGTATCTGCAGAGCTGTCAGAAGGATGCATCGAAGGCGGAGAAGCCGTTCTTTGCGTACTTGCCCTTTACTGCGCCGCATTGGCCGCTGCAGGCGCCGAGAGAGCTGATTGAGAAGTATAAGGGGAGATATGATCAGGGTCCTGCAGTGCTGAGAGAGGAACGTCTTCGAAAGCTGACGGAACTTGGTATTATCTCGCCTGAGGTGGAGGCAGCTCCCATGACGGGATATAGCGACAAGTATGCGTGGGAGAATATGTCGGCGGCTGAGAGGCAGGAGTCTGCTCGTAAGATGGAAGTGTATGCTGCTATGGTCGAGTCGATCGATACGAACGTCGGTCGAGTTGTTGAGTATCTTGAGCAAACCGGAGAACTGGATGATACTTTCATTCTGTTCTGTTCGGACAATGGTGCTGGTACGTATATTCAATCTCGTCTTCTCCTTTCCGTTCTTCGTCTGCTGACAGAGAGCAGAGGGTGCCCTGCTCGAAGCTCTCCCATTGATGGGTGGCACGGAGTCTGTAACGCAAATCATAAACAAGTATTACGACAACTCGCTTGTCAACATCGGCATGGCGAACTCGTTCGTTTGGTACGGTGCAGAATGGGCATGCGCATCAATGGCTCCGTCACGAGGCTTCAAGACCTGGATCACCGAGGGCGGTATCCGATGTCCCTGTGTTATCAGATATCCCAAGATGATGACTCCTCCGGGAAGCTGCACAGACTCTTTTGCGACGGTGATGGACATTTTGCCCACAGTACTCGACCTCGCTGGAGTCGATCATCCAGGGACCAGCTTTCGAGGGCGAGAGGTTGTTCCTGTTAGGGGCTCATCCTGGGTGCCGCATCTCCAAAGCCAGAGACAGGGCTTCCATGACGAAGAACAGGAGATCACTGGATGGGAATTGTTTGGTCTGCGAGCGATCAGGCAAGGTCATTGGAAGGCACTGTTCATGTGTGCGCCGAGGGGCAAAGATCGCTGGGAGTTGTACAATCTGGCTCAAGACCCTGGTGAGCTGAACGATCTTGCAGATGCTGAGCCAGAGATCCTGGAACGACTCAAAGGGCATTGGGAGGAGTATTACGCTCAGACGGGTATGTTTGAGCCAGAGCAAGATTTTCCGATGGTCAAGATCCAGTGATAGATCTTCATGTTAAAACATTCTTGGCTTGGCTGGCAGCCCTTGTGCACAGAAAGACCTTTTCTAACACCTGGTGCATGGCTTCGATGTCGCGGACTCCAGGGGCCCATAGATTCAGCGTGTTGACAGCAGATTGCACAAGGTATTCCCAGTCTCCGGGAATCTCCAAGTGCTCGAAGGCGAGTACAGCGGCGACTAGCATCATTCCACATGCGAATACCCCGCGCAAAGCGAACCATGTCCCCCCATGACGATTCATTGCGCTCGAATGTCTGATGTACTGAGAACAGCAGAATAAGCAGTCTTGTGCGAGCTTTGTCGCACCTTCATGGAGCGTTGAAGATGTTCCATGGACGACATAATAGAGGAAGGGCCGCAAGATGAGGACCTGGCACTCCACGAAGCGACCTTTCAAAAAGAAGGCCAGCTCATGTGTAGGAATGTCGACGTCACCGGAGCGAAGGCCTTCGGGAAGGTGTTTTTGCATCTCGATGATCTGGTGGTGGCATTCTGCATGTCGTCGTACGAATACGGCGATGTCATCAAGCCATCGAGTCGGACTGCCTTCGTACATGAGATCGAGCATGTCGGATAAAGTCCTCCGGATCGATATCTCCGCAAGGTAAAAGTACCAGCCATGTTGCTCGGGCTCGGTCTCCTGAATGCCAAGTGCCGTGGAAGGTGAAGACCCCAGTGGAGATGTCGTCTCCGTCGGCGGCTGAGGAAATGATGCAGTTGGCTGAAGGCCTTGGAGACAGCTAGGTTGAAGACCGACTTTGGGGAGCAGCTCACTCTCAGCCCGAACGGTTGACCAAAACAATCGGTCGACCAATCCGTTTCCGTCCGTCGAAAGACCTGACTGTGCCATGTGGACTTGTAATCGGAGCGACGCTTGCTGGATGTAATAGGCAGCTTGAGTCGCTTTCAAAGCGCATTTCTCGTAGACATGAGCGAGAAATAGGCATTGGATATCGATGATCGCATCGCCTAGGAGGCCGATCCTCTTCTTGGCTGCAACGTAGTACGCGCTTGCGGCTCCCTGGTCGATCTCGTGATTTGCTGATATATCGGAGGCTGGACTGTTGGCGTTATTGGCAGGAGACCATCTCTTCGTGTAGTGTGCGAGGGCGCAAATGAGCAACTAGCAGCTGGTCAGATGTGAGTCCTTGCGTTGACACATACCCTGGCTTACGACTAAACACGACTCGCTGTCCCATCCGAAGCCATGTTCAGCAATTCTCGTAGCAGTGGCCTTGACCGCCACAGCATCCAGTATTGGATTCCGAGGGTTGATGTCATCGAAGAATCTGTTCACAAGAGGCACGACTTCCTCCTCCATCAGGGCTCGTCTCGAACTGGAGTCGTTTGTATTGCTGGCATGCTGGCGTCCCGTGGCGATGGTGTCGGCGTCCAGAACAAATGAGCGAAGGCATCGCTCCTGCTTTGACAAGAAAGCTTGGAAGATTGGCCATTGTAGAAGGCACTCGCAGCGGTGCGGCACCCCGCCTTTCTCATGCGGGGCTTCCGGGCCCCCACATCCGCGTCGCTCAGACGCCAACACCTCCACGACTCGTTTCAACTCATCCAGCCTCCTCAAGATTGCCTTCTGCTCATCGTCCTTCACATTCTCGCCCACTTCCGCATCATCGTAGACACACTTGGCTCCATTTACTCTACAGAATCCACAGACCGGCCTCTGATTATCGCATTTCGTTTTCCGGAGCCGGCAGAAATGGCATGCCTTGGCGGCTCTTTTGCGCGCTGCGTAGGCCTCTGCTCCAGAAGTAGTGCGTCGTCGCTTGCGAGGAGCATGCCGAGCGTCTGGATCTGGGGAGTCCATTCCGAAGTGCTGTGGCGGGGATAGACGGGGAGACAGGTGTTAAATGTCCACGTCGTGCGGAGTCGTTCTTGTCTTGCCGACAAGCCGGACAGGGGAAAAGCGGCACTTGGGCCGTCGGGCCTGGGGCGCGTCCAAGGGTGTTGGAGCACATCATCGAAGCTATACTGTTGGCAGTTGAAGTATCGCTTGGATTGAACTCGAGGCATGGCTACTTGTATGAGGCCTCGGAAGGCGCAAAACGGATGGAGGTGGCTATTCTTCTCAATGCGAGCCGACCACATCGATGCCTCAGACCACCATGGCGACGACATCTTCGAGAATACCAGAGTCTGATGGAATCGCGAAACGTCTGCGACGATCCTTCAATGGCCGCCTTCTCTACTCGGTCTGCCTCATAGCAGTCTCCCAAGTCAACTTCGGATTCGATCAAGGCGTCTTCACCAATACCCAGGCAATGACCCAGTTCCAACGAAGATTTGGATCGTACAACGAAGAGACCGATAATTGGAAGATCCCGCCATACTTCCTCTCCTTGCTCAACAGCTTGACGTATGTCGGCTTCGTCTTCGGCCTCTTGAGCGGCAGCGCGATCAGCAAGCGGTATGGTCGAAGAGTCTGCATGTTCACCATGTGCCTTTGGGCGCTGCTTGGGGCGCTTATTATGGTGACTGCCCAGCACAAGGCACAAGTCCTCGTTGGGCGTGTGGTTGCATACGTATACATCGGGATGGAGCTGGCTGTGGTGCCTGTTACTCAGGCGGAGCTGGTCCCACCTCAAGTCCGTGGCCTTGTCATTGGATCATACCAGTTGGGAATTCTACTTGGATCGCTCCTGGCAGCGCTTGTCTGCCTGGGAACTGAACATGCAAAGGGAGATCCAGCGTGGCGGATCCCAATCGGTCTGCTGTTGATCATTCCAGTCATCGTCGCTGTTGGTATCTACTGGGTTCCGGAGTCGCCTCGCTGGCTGATGATCAGGCACCGAAACGACGACGCACGGAAGGCGCTCTACTTGTTGCGCCAAGGCAAGTTCTCAGAGGAGGAGATCGAGCTCGAGCTACAGGATCTCCACAATACACTCGATCGAGCGGTCGACAAAGGCCAGTTCCGTGAGCTCTTCCAAGGGACAAACCTGAAGAGAACACTTATCGTTGTTGGTGTGAACGTCTTCCTTCAGCTCACAGGCCAGAACTTCATTTCGGTGTACGGCACGATCTTGTAAGCTTCAATTCCGTCGGATCTGTAGTGTGGAGATTTTGCTGACCTTCTGATTCTCCGACATCCAGCCTCAGAGATTTGCAGACAGTCAATCCATTTGGCCTTGGGGCAGGCTCTACAGCAATCAATATCGGTGTCGTACTCCTCACGCAATACCTAACGGATACAACCGGCCGCAAACCCCTGATGACCGCTGGTGCAATCATTCAGTGCGCCTGTCTATTCACAATGGGCGGCCTGGGTACGGTTCAAGACCCACCGGTGAGCATACGTCAAGGGATCACGGCCATGTATGTCGTCTTTGGAGTTGGATTCTCCCTTGGCTGGGCACCTCTCTCACATGCTGTCGCGGCCGAGATACCAACAACGAAGTTGAGAGACAAAGTAAGCAGGTCTCTTCACGTGAGGTGGCCTGTAGTGTTGGGCTAACGAACATGCGATCTAGACTTATGCCTTCGGCGCCGTCTTTAATATCGTTATCCAGTGGGCCGTCTCCTTCAGCATCCCATACCTGATCTACGAACCCTACGCCGCTCTTGGCTCTCGAGTGGGCTTCATCTTTGGGTCCACGGCCTTTCTCTGCATATTGTTCACCTGGCTGTGTATCCCTGAGTGCAGCGGCAGGTCGCTTGAAGAGATCGACGAGCTGTTCTTGAGAAAGGTGCCGCTCAGAGACTTTGCGACCGCCAAAATTGACATGCCCGGGCAAGAGGCGGTAGAGCTGAAATGTGGTTCAAGAGTCGAGCAGGTCGAGCGATCGGATGTGTGAAGTCGTGTGGTTCGCACGGCATGTTGACAGGCAATTCGATGATTACATTTACTAAAACTCCCACAGGCCTGGACGTTCGCCGTAGCTTATGTGCTTTGTCGCCTACTTCTATCGAATGAGGACCCCAGAAAAGACATTAATACGTCCAAAAACTGTCAAACTTTCCGCGTACCAGCGTTTCCTCACGGAGCTGGTAAGCAAGAATTTTGAAAAATCACCATGGCCGCCTGCGATATAAAGGCTCTTTGCTCTACATTCTATCTTGCTGGTCTCTTACTACACACACCCAAACTTACGATTTGAGCAAAATGAAGATCACCGCCATCCTCACCGTCCTCGCCCTCGGCGTGAGCTGCCTCCCAGCACCTGTATCAAGGTCCCCATTTCCGTCAAATACTGCACAGTCACTGACGCAAAGCCAACAGTTCAACAAGACCGATGGCAACGCCTTCGAAGGCATCGACAAGCTCGGCGCCAACATCGAGACGTCTCTGGTCCGCCTGCTCGCCGACCCTGAGATCGGAGAGATCAAAGACAAGCTCGAGCCAGCCCTGATCGACATGCTTGCCAGCGATGAGATTGCGACTATCAAGGAATCTGTTGAGCAAGCTGCCCATGATGCAGGGAAAGTCACTACAGATGACAAGGCCCTCGACTCCCTCGACAAGCACGGCGCCGCCATCGAGACGTCCCTGGCCCGTCTGCTCGCCGACCCTGAACTCGGAGAGATCAAAGACGAGATCGAGCCGGCTTTGATCGACGTGCTCGCGAGCGATGAAATTGCGACTATCAAGGAGTCGGTTGAGAAGGCGGCTCATGAGGCGGGAAAGGTAAGTCGTGCGAGACTGTATTTTGGACTGCTGCTAATGTCTTCGATGCTCCAGGATGTCAAGGATCCAAAGGCCATGATGCAAGTCGCCGAGGGGATGTATGAGATGCTTCCTGCCGAGTCGAGGGATGAGATGGTGAAGAAGCTTGTGGAGGCCTACGTCTCCGTCAAGGGAAAGGTTGCGTAGAAGGGCACCCGGCAAGAACGTTGTGATTATTGGGAATTCTGCCATACTTTGGGAAAGAAAGAATTCTGTCGGAGAAGGACACACGAGCACCTTTCATTCTCAACGTTGCCTTGCCGTTCTCAAGCCTGGGCATCAGCTTCCTTTACTCGTCACGCCATCCTCAATACAGTCGCACACGCAAATCGCCTGCTCTGGACCACCTGCTCCTGTACAATACCATGATGGCCATCATGATGAAGCTGATCTAGCAAGTAGCACATGCAAGTTCGCTAACCCTACAGCCTCCAGGATGGGCCCGAGCTCAAATGCAGCGGACTGGGTAGCATTGCTGCACTAGCAGTACTAGATTTCCTTCCAAAAATGGAATGCGCCAGCCACGGAGCAGAGACCGCTCCAAATCTGCATCTACTACTGCAGAGAAAGTCTTACCGGGTAGCTGAACGCCACCCCTTTTCGTGGCATTGCTTGGCGCGGAAGACTATCTCACTAGCGTGAGTTTGTTTCGACTTCCTTGGACGACATGTGCTTGCGTGGACTTGGTCTTCTTCAGACAGCCACATTTGATACCGCGTTGCTATCATGACGACGACATGGACTAATACGAGCTGAAAGATGGACTACGGCAAGACAATGCCGGCCAAGGTTGATCACTGAGCTCCCAAATGCACACGTTGGCTCCTAGTTGCATGCCATGGGACACTAATCGATGCAAATCGTTGTGGGGGTTTTCAATCAGCTAGCCAGGAGAAAGACGAAGCCTTTTTGTCAGGCCTGGATGCAAGAATTTGGAAGAGCTGGGAATGGTGGCTGGCTGAAAGGCAGGGGCAGCGCAGACAAGTTTCCCACCGCGATGAGGTTCGATCCCCCCTGGTGCCTTCCTCGAGTGATATAACTCCAACCGCTCAATTCCAAATTCCAGAGCAAAGGGACAACATTATCTCCATAGCTGACTCAATCACAACATCACTTCCGTCACCACAATGGACGACACAACACCACCCGACAACACTGGAACCTTGGAGGCAGGCGGCCAAGCCACCCAACCAGAGCTCGAACAAGCCGCCTCAGTCCTAAACCCAGGCGCAACACCCCAAGTCATGGCCTCCGACATCAAACTCCAATTCCGCGCAATGATGCCCAGCCGCATCCCCACGCCCACGGGCCCAATCTCAACCGGCGGAGGCGCATCCTGGCGCGGCGGCCGACTCCCACCACAAGCTCCCATCTGGGAGTTAAACCGCACTTTCGCCATGGGCGTCGGTCACTACACCTTGGTCTTCTTCGAAACGAACGCTGCGAATGCGAATCCTGTTCTGTTGAATTCTGTTACGGTTAAGAATAGTGCGTTTGAGAATCCGGAGAGGACCACTGTTGCGCAGAATACTTGTAGTTGGTTTCAGAGTTCGGCGCCGACGGGGGCGAGTAATTTGCTGATTACTGTGAGGAGAGGACATGTGGCTGCGGATAATGGTGGTGCTCTTCCGCCGCCGATTTATTGCAAGTGTTATTTTGCTGGACAGAAAGCTGTGGTCTAGCAGTTGGGTGATCGAAGAGTCTGGCGGGTGATCGGAAGCAGGAGATTGAAATTCCTGCATGAATTTGTATCTATCATTCGTCATGACATATCCCGTTCGCTACAAGACACAGGACGCTGCTCCTCGGGGACCCAGTATCAAGATCCACGTATCTACTTCATACTCTTTAACAATTCATTCAGTGCCATCAACACACTGTCCAGCGCCGGCTTAATCCTCCCAAAACAAGCCACTGGCTCCCCTCCCTCCTTCATCACAATACTATCCACCTCCTTCCCCTCTTTGAAATGCAGATAACACCTCAAAGCAAACACCTGCAAATACGTCCTCCGCCAACTCAACGCCTCGGAGCCACTCCCAGCATACAAAAACAACCTCCCAAGCGTAGCATTCGGTAAATTATTCTCCAAAGGCTTGGTTGGTAGCTTATACGCATTAAATATCGCCATGGACTTCTGGAAGAAGGCTAGAATACGTTTAATATCGTATTCTGTGGTTCGGGTCTTGTAAATTTCGTAGGCGTCGCTGGTGGTGAAGCTGTTGAGCCCTCTGGTGGCGGAGAATGAGGGACATTTGGCTTGGATGCTCGGTCGGAGGCTTTGAAAGGCTTTTGTGTAGGATGGTGTTCGTCCATCCGCGGGATGCTCGTAGACGGGGAAGATCTCGACGGTTTTGTGAGCTGCGTTCAGGGAGATTTGGTTGACGAACGTCTCCGGGCTGTAGGCTTTTGATGGAGTTTCGAATGAGACGTGGAAGTTTGCGGGGTCGAATGCGATTAGAGCGGTTGCTGCACGAGCGAGGTTGTCTGCAAAGCGTTCTTGTATGATATTGATGTTGGCCTCATCGCATAGGACAACTACGTCGAGGTCGCTGAATGGAGACATTTCTTGACGACCGAATGAGCCGTAGGAGCAGAGAGCAAAAGGCGGTAATGCAGGTCCACTGCTGTCCTGCTGCAGAGCGATCTTGGAAGTCAAAGTTGCCAACCACGATGCGGCGCCCTTGCTGAACTCGCCGGTTGCAATGGCGAAGGTTTGCAGGTCTTTGTCATTCTCGAGCTGCAGAAGCCATCTGATGCCGCCCCGGGAGGCTGACGAGCAAGATGATTTGAAGCGGCTGCGCAGAGACTTGGTCAGTCCGGTCAGAGTTGTGACGTCCGGCTCAGATAATCCGAGCTGCGAAAGCCGTCGTAAGGCACCTTCTCTTGTGGTCGCCATAGCGTGAGCTGAGTCTCAAGTACAGAAAGGGCAGCATCTTGGAGCACATCGGAAAATCGCCGCATATACTGGAGGCTGTCGACGTAGTCCAATCAGCAGAAGCAGTCTAATCGTTTCGCTTGAGCCAGCACGTGGGTTACGGATGCCAATGGCATCTTGCGAGAAGGTGAAAGCGTTACGACACTGTACGAATCTAGCAGGAAACTCAAAAGTGTCCTGCAGGGTCAATATGTTGTGGCTTGCGTCGTGAACACTAGCGTAAAGCCAAGAACGCAGCTTCCTAATCGGGAATGACATGTGAATTGCGCTTGCAAGAGCACTAAAATAGTCTGCGCTAGCTTTTGCTCTCGATCTGGACACGGAAATCGGCGAATAAAGTCTGCAAGGTAGTGGTGTGGTGTGTTCAACCAATTTACTGCACTACGCATCTAACTCCAGTATCCGGGTCTGTCTCGTAAATCTCGAGCAACTTCTTGAGAAGGGGCTCTCCACCATACAGCGTCGTTGACTTGATGGCGGCGCTCGTGCCTTGATCGTCATCTGTATCGCGCAGGCGCCACAAGACAAATCTCGCTGGCTCCCGCACAAGGATGGACTTCTCGAAAGATGCGTCTGAGAGTGCGATCAGGATCGCATTGGCGTACTGCGCCTTTGATAGAGCCCAGTCCGTTCTTGCTGCGTCGTCCTGCACAGTCTTTGTATGTTCCCAGATACCGAGTACCTTGTCGAACACCGCTTTGGCGGCAACACGTCGCACCGCTGCAGCGTCGACTGTTTTTCCCATGTCCTCGAGGAGCGATTGGACTTCTGTAGTAAAGGAGTCTCCTCGACCACGAAGCTCTTGCAACCTTGCCAGCCGCAGTTGGATTCCTTGGATGTCTATCTCAGACTGCTTGATGTGGCTCTCGCTTTGCTCGACGATTCGCTGTTGGTTTGAGACGTCTTCGATGAGGTTCTTGCTGACAGTATAATGAAGGGCAAGACCCACTGGCCAGCAGAGGAACCAGGCTACGGTCTCCTGTACAAAGCATTGTCAGCGTCATTGATCTTTTGCAGCTGTACATGGACTGGTCTTACCCCAACCTTTGCACGCTCTGCATCAGATACTGCATCTTCGTAGTTCTTCTTCGCGATGCGCAAAGTTTCCTTCTGCGTTTCCAAAGACGTTTTCAAGTCAGCCAAAGTCTGCTGTTGCGCAGCCACTTCAGCATTCGTCGAATCAATCCAGGTCTTCAGGTCTGCATTGAAGCTAATGACAGCATCCTGAATACCATGTGGATGACCCAAGATGTCTGCATCACGCAGGTTGGCAATCTTGAGGTCACAATCAGCCCATTGTCTTAATCTGAAAGCAGAAAAAAGGTAGCCAACCTCTGCATCAGTGTGCATTGCACCCGTCAGGGTGGACTTGGCACTGTCCGATGCCTTTTTAAAGGCCTCCGAGCTCTCAGCTGTTCGCTGCTGCAGTTCTTTGGATAGAGAAGCCTTCTTGGATGGATCGAGAACATTTTTATCATAGTTGCCACCGATTGCCTCTGCAATTGGAGTCAGCGACTGCACAGCTGAACGTAAGTCTCGCACAGCCGCTGAAGTGAGCAAATCATATGAGATGTTGGATTTGGTCAGGATGTCACTGAGATTAGTCTTCGCCGTAGCCAAGCGTGTCTTCAAATCTTGCAGGCGGTCACCCGGCTTGTTTGGCACTTCAGCATCGGGATCGGTATAGGCGAGAATCTTCGGAGGGATGTAAAAGCCAATGTCATCAATGATGGCCTTGAAGCGCTCGTCCGAGGCCACGAAACGTTTCTTGATAGTCACCCAGAACGGATCATTAGGATCCTCGGGGATGGAGATGTTGTCTAAGAAAGAGGAAGAAAGTCAGTATCTTACGCACGCAGTAGATCTCCCACATGTTTTGCTTTACGTACTGGGTAGTGCCGCTTGCCAATCCTTGTTGAGCTGATCGAGGCCCTTAGTAAGGTCGCCGGCCGTCTTCAAGAACTCGTCCAAACCGTTCAAGCCTGTGGCCATGATCGCTGCGGCTGTTCTGATTGTTGATGTCCTTTTTCTCGTACGCTTTACAGTCACTCATGTTGCCAAATATATGCATGTGTCAAGCCCAGCAAAGGCGTGCACGTAAGGCAAGGAGACCGTTGATCATCTCTGGTGAGCCATTCACACCGCCTTCCGAGGCTGCGTGACGACGACAACCGCGCCGGCGATGGACTAAGCTGGCCACTGTAATGCCACATCGTGCGCACAAAGTATCGTGTCCGCTACGAACAGTCGAGATGACGCCAAGCGTGGTGTTGAGAGAAGAGCAAGCTCGACCTGCACGTCAACGAAGCCCTGGCTCATTCTGGAGGGGCCCGAGCTTTGGCGTCCCGTCCCGTTACGTCCCGTGCAGCGCCGCTAGCAGGCATTGGCGTGCAAGTGGAAGCGAAAGCTCCCGACTTCAGCTGTCCACTACCACAACCTGCATTGACAAGCGTATATGGCCAGCACCGGTCTCAACAAGCGTCTTGTTTTGTCTACCTTCAGCTACGACTACGCGCGGCGATCTTTCATGGACCACCACGGGGGAACTCTGTGGGCACGACATTGGCTCTACGACTATCGAGGCCTTGCGAACGCAGCCAGCCACAAGAAGACGACAATGCAACTCTCTCGGCGGGCCAGCATGCTACCAAGGCATCGACAGTCCTAGGGCAATGGTGTTGGAGGCAGCATAAAAGCGCAACAATGTGCGAAGATTTCACTCATCACACACATTCCACCTCAACAGCTGCGCACGCACGAACACCGCAATCATGGCTGACACATCCGTCGTTGCTGGCATGACCGAGCAGCAAATCGAAGACAATGCAAAGCAAGCCGTCGCACTGAAACAGAGACAGCATGACGCCATGGTGAGATCTGGGGGCGTGGCCACGTTTATCAACACTGCAAAGCGCTCGCTGCTCTTCCAGCCGAACTGCAATTGGAATGACATGTTGAGTGGCGCCCCGGTATCAATTTCCCTCATGGGCTCCATTTTCATTGCCTCGACGACCGAGCTGGCGCAAGGCATCACTTTGATTCCCCCGACCGGAGGCTTCAAACATATCTCGTGCGTTTCTACCTGCTCCCCTTCAGTCCGGCCTACGTATGCTAACCCTTCTCTAGAACAATTGCCGGTGCAAACAATGGCGAAATGGCCCTGTCTGGTCAGTGGCTTTCAGCATCTTTCAGGAGACTGGCATGCTAACATTCGTAACAGCCTGCCTGTCACAGGTATCAGATCTTGGCTCGATAGCCTTTGTCGGGGCCCGAACGGGCATGTCTGCTATCGCTATCAACAGTGCAGACATCATTGAAGACGTCAGTTCTTTGCTATCACTTTGGCGCTCATTCTCATGTTTTCTGCACAGGTCAAAACGGTAGCACGCCTGCTCCAAGATCCGGAGAGTGCGAGGATCTCGCTGAAAACCACCGTGGACAAGCTATCGAAAGAGGCCAAATACTGTGCCCAGAAAGCCAAGGAGATGGCCGATAATTACCATGTATGGCTCGCTGCTACTTGTGAAGTGCATGCAGCATGTTGTCAAGCCTCAACCGACACCACCGAGAAGCAGCGAGTGAACGAAGTACATCTTGCCGCGAAGCAAGTCGAATCCAAAATCACACAGGAAGCCGCCAATGCAGCCAAAGATACGATGGAGACAATGCGTATCTCGCTGCAACATGCTGACGAGGCATATCAGAAAGCCGCTAAAGAGTTTCCAAGTGGCTGGGAGCTGATCGCCCAGGAGGCAGTGAGCAACCTCGTCTCCACCGCGACAAACGCATTGAACCAGGCGATTCCCGCCGTTATCGATGCCTACACTGTACAGGGTAGAATGAAGGAAGCGAAGCAAGGCTTTAGCATCTTCAAAGACGGCTATGGAGCTATCAAGGGGGAGAAGCCCGCAGATCACAGCGATGTGAAGCCTGCAACGTCTGCTACCTCTCCCATGCCCAACGTCCTGCCCGACAACTACCAAGACCCGGCATATACGGTGATCAAAACCTCAGCAGGATGGGTGGATACTCTCAATCAGACCTTGACCTCCAACAATGGTGGGATCGACTGGAAATCTGCTGGTGGAGCTGCTGGTAGTAACCGTGGGGCTGGCTTCCTACAGATCATGCTGGACACTGACCTTACCACACTAAACAAGAAGTCTGCAACGACGCAACCGAGCACAGATCTCAAGCTCATTCTCACTGAATGCAAAGCCGTGGCGGCAGAGCTCGATAAGTACAGTGGTCCGTCTATGAATGACACACGACCTAAGAATGATTCTCCTGAGGTCAAGAAATGGATCGAGACGGTACAAAAGCACAATGTGAAGGCGGCGGCGATGAACGCCATCGCTGCCAACATTCCTGGGCCTAGTGCAGTGAGTAATATATGCCATGCTTGGTGGAAACCATGCTAACCAAATGAAAGGCACCAGCTGCGACACCGCCTTATCAAAAGGTCGAGGGAACTGGTCTTCGCGCGCAGATTATTTCAGCAGCTACGACTAAACTCAACACAACTTCCTCAGTCCTGACTGCTTCTCAAGCGAACTTCACAGAAAGCGGCAAGAATTATGCCCAAGTCATGACCTCACTGGGCCTCATTCAAGGGGAGCTGTCGAAGTTGAAGGCGGACAAGATACAGCTGGTCAGTATGACCTTTCAGAGCCAGCAGAGCACTTCGCTAACCAATATCAGGAACAAATTAAGGTGCTGCTGATGAAGTGCATTGAGCTCCTTGTTCAGCTCCAGGCGCAGATTAACGTGAGTTGTTCAATTTTCTTTATGATTTCTGACAACGCGCTGACCACTGCCCAGAAACTTGTCGCGTTCTTCGATTCCGTCCAACTGATCGTGGAAATCGCCGTTAACAACCAAGTTGACCCGTTGCTCCAGAGGATCAATGACGTTACAGCGCAGCCACTCAGGCTGGGTCATTACAACATAACCCTTTTCACAGCAGAGGTACGTTACCGCCGGCGTTGTACACCATATGTACTTCGTAACTAACAAGTCACGCAGCTGGTCTTCAATAGCATGCTCAACGTTCGGACATACTTCACTCTCTTCCAAGAGCTCGCTGAAGTCTACGAAGAGGTGCACAAAAAGCATCTTGAGCACGGTCTCGTCCTCGTTGGGCAGATGCAAACCGAAAGTCGTGGTGCAGACGCCGCCAAGCAGCTGAAGATCAAGCAAGACGAGTTGAACAAGTACACCAACACCTCTCTGCCGGCGATCAGAACCCTACTCGATACCGTGAGTCGTTTTCCGGAGCTATCACATGCTTCTTACTGACCATAACCCACAGCGCGAAGCCGAAGTCAAGACAGGAATGGATAAAACCGCGGCTGCCATTGCGGCCGACATTGATTTCCTGCCCGTGCCAGTTCCAGAGCCGATCAAGCAAGCCAACACCGACGCCAAAGTCGCCGCAATCGAGGCGGCCAAGCCTGGTCTGCAGGAAAACGGATCGTACTACCAGAAGCAGATTCCTGCGGGCACTTTCCCTGTAAGTCAGAATGAGCGCCTTGCAGTTCATGGGCTTTGTAGACTAATTATTGCGCAGGATGAGTGAGCGAGGAGGAGCTCGAAGCAGAGAAGACTGGTCTCAATTTTCAGCAGTTAGCTGCCGCATCCAAGAGAAGGTGGGGGAGGAAGTCTTTCGCCTAGACGATCATTCTCTCACTACACTACGATCTCGCCCCGTCCACCACCACTTCCGGCAACAGTCTCAGCTTCACGTTCCCGCGATACAGTTCGATTGAGAGCCTTGAACCATCACTCGCTCACATCATCACTCCTCATGCCGCCGCCCTCCTTGCCTCAATCCTCTCCACGAGCTCCTCAAAAGCACTCACAATGTCTCCCCTATAACCCGCCCAAAGCCCATCCTCCTTCTCCCCATCCAACCCAATCCTCTCTCCCCTCAAAGCATTCCCCCTGAACTCCGCCCCCTCAAAACTCATACTAACCCCCCTCTCCAAAACCTCACACCCAATAGCCTTCCCCAAAACCTGTCTCAAATGCTCCGCACACTGCAAACCCCCATGGCCCCCATATGTAACCAGCATGACCGGCTTGCCCTTCCACTCGTTGAACAAATAATCAATGGCGTTCTTCAACTCGGTAGGGATACTCCAGTTTCGCTGCGCAGAGAGGATTATGAAGGCGTCGCAGGCGCTGATGCGGCGGGACCAGATTTGGGTGTGTTCGTGGTGGTAGTCGACGGGGTTGTGGATGTGTTGGGGGATTATGGCTTCGTTGAAGATGGGGAGTTTGTGGTCGAGGAGGTCGATTGTTTCGATGATCACGTCGGAGGTTTGCAATCTTGAGGACTTTTGTTGGAGAGTTGCGAGGATGAAGGTGGCGACTTCAGGGGCGATGCGGACGGGTCGCTGGCTGCCGACGATGAGGCCGATTTTGGAGGGCTTTGGTGATGCCATTGTAGGTCGCGGAGATGGCGTGTTGGAGGGACTGCGGTCCTCGTCGCTCTGACCGCCGTTCAAAACCGTCTTGTCCAGATTGGAGGGGTCCAGGAATTTTCAGTCGTTCAGCGGTCCCTAGAGCAGTGAGCTCTCGGCGATATTGGAGATCTTCCCTGCCTTGTGTTTTTGCTGTGGGCTGCTGACCACTTTGCTTACTACTGCAACCTGAGGATCAACAAATGTGATTTCAAGAAGTCCACCGCCCCGTTATTGATCAACAAAATCGATGCTGTTGTGTCTCGGCGCTGAAACGAGGTCAATGATATGCGCGTGTAACATTTCGCCGAGCGACCAGACTGACGTTTATTTAAGCTCTTGTCACGTTCCCCGAAGCCGGTAGTGGATTGATGCAATGAAGTCAAAAACCGGGCCTTAAAGCCGCAAATGTCGATAGCTTGGGGTGGAGTAATCAGACCTTCACCACCTAGGTTGTCAGGCGGATTGTAAGGTTGTTGCCAAAATTCGTCCGAAAGCATTCCGGAAGCCGACCTAAGGAATCCTGCAGACCACGAATGCAGGAATCTGACGAACCTGACGAATTAGGCCGTTCTCGTTTTCGATGGCCCAGATATCGGCGTTAACTGAAAGAATGGACTTGCCTGAAGCAAGACCATTTGAAGTCGAAAAGTTGGACGCGATCATTTAAAGCTTGCTTCGTGCTCCCCATTGCTGCTTTATGCGCTCTATTTCCTCTTTCTCTTCTGAAGTAGCATCTATACTTTTTGTCATTCGCAGTAATCCGTCCTGTATAGCTGTCGCGACGTGAACGCCATTGCTGTTCCATAATCGACAATTGAATAGAGCTCGTCCACTGCCTAGTCGACTGCCACTGCCTTCGAAGGCGAACCATTTGCCGGCAGGGTCGTCAAGCTCAGAATGGTTTGCTAGCGATGGTCCAAACATGAGCGCTTTCATTGGACTGTGGAACATCACAGTGTGACAAAGGCTGGACATCTGAGTCCAGTAGTCTCCCAGCCCGAAATTATTCGCCACGATGTATAGGGAGTTTCTGTCCGAAGAGTAGAGGTGAGCGGCTAGGTGGAGATTGGGCTCAAGTGGCATGTTTCCAATGGTCCGGTAGAAGATTAGCTGACGTCGGTCGAGAGGATGTCTGTCTTTGTTGTAGTTGGTCATATCAACCTTCTGGCATTGCAGGCCAGGGAACTTGTCGTTCTGGCCAGTCTCCTTTCTTCGCTGCCAGTAGAAAGGTAGGTCCATTCCAGGCACCTCTTGGAAGTCCAGCGGGGTTTTGCCTTTCAGAACAGTACTATACTCTTTCCACAGATCGACGTGGTGTTGAGCCTCGACGTAGCTGGGCTCCGGCGTTTTGAAAGAGCAGATGCAGGTAAAGCAGATGCCCTTGCCTTCACTTTGGGTAACATTCACTGCTCGGGTACAATACGATTTGCCGTTTCGAATGGTCTGGACTCTGTACACGAACGGTACTGAGAGCTCGCCTGCAAGTATGAAGTTGCCGGAGATGTGCTGATGGGTGTCAGCATCTTGTTCGATCTAGATCTGGCTCACGTACGTGGAGCAGAAAGCACTTGTCTACTGTTTGACTGGCAGCCCATGCTGCTTGAGCGTAGACATGAGCGCCATAGGACCGTCCAACGCCTACAGGCCCACCGGGAGCAAAGGGAGGCGCTATCGATCTAAACGTTTCGCCATCAATGGTCTCGAGTTGCATGAGCTCCGCGAAGGGGCGATAGACATTGCCGGGATGAGGTGGAAGCGGCTTTGTACGAGTTGGCCTGCCGCCGCGACCATCCTTCATAGTGAAATGCTGTTCTGTTTGACCAATTGATGCAAGTGTGCTTGGTGATACAGATGCAGGAAGAGACGTTGGTTGTGAGTGGAGACCCAATCCCGAGGCTAAACTCTCTCGGATACTCGGTTATAGCCGTAGTCACGTGAATGGCAGGTCTTGGCTTTCGTTGAGTTTGAGGCTCAACGGTGAAACGATCGATCAGCTCCGTGCATTATCCGCGGCGCGACCTCACGTCGTCTGAAGGTACCGCGCGCCTGGCATTCTGCTGTTCGACCGTCGCAGCACCCGCTCACCATCGTCGACAGCACGCCGTACAGTGCGCAGCTCGCCGCGTTGGCCGCAGGATCGGTGTCGAGGCCACGCCCTTCGACCAAAAAAGCAGCTCCCATTCGCGAGGCGCCTCCGATGGCGGGGGAAGCAGCTACTGCACATGTGCCCCCAAGTGGGTCGCTTCCCGATGATTGAACGATGAGAGGCAAGCAGCAGAGAGACAGCAGCAGCAGTCATGTCGAGCTAACCGCAGCGTCTTACTCATTTTCTTTGCGCTTTTCTTACTGCCTTTCTCCTTCGATTCCTGCTTGCTCACCTTCCTTCTCAACACCTACGCCTGGCCCTGTACCTGATCGTCGCACCGCTGGCGGCGAGCTAAAATTTCGTATTTGCCTATTCTTTCGTTCAGATCTGGATCTGGAAGGAGCCCACAAGACGCCGATTTCAACTCCACCACGGTCCACCTTTACCCCGGTCTATTCAATGCCAGACTATGAGCTTGCCCACGCCTAAGGAACAGCCGGACGACAAGGCCGCACCTGTCTCTATCGAGCGTTCAGATTCGGCACAGAATGGAGTGCTCAGTGTAACTGCGACCCCGAAATTGGAGGGCATTCCGAAGAATCATTCTGATAGCAATGGCTTCCTCTCAGCACCGCTTTCCGGTCCCATCCGGCCGCATTCGCCAGACACATTATCGAACTTGTCTGCAGACGAGTATGAGCAGATGCATAGCGAGACGACTGCAACCCTAGAACGATCGTCCAGTAAGCCTGTGCCGACTCTACCAGGATGGCGAGGAAAGCTGCAGGCCTTCTGGATACACAACAAAGGCCTGGCGCTGATGCTCATCGCGCAAGTCTTCGGAACGGCAATGAATGTCACGACTCGCCTGTTAGAGGTTGAAGGAAACCAAGGCAAAGGTCTCCATCCCTTTCAGATTCTCTTCGCCCGCATGGGAATCACCTTCATACTGGCGACGGGATACATGTGGTGGAAGAATACACCACACTTCCCTTTCGGAATGCCAGAAGTGCGATGGCTGCTCGTTGCTCGAGGGTTTGGGGGCTTCTTCGGTGTGTTCGGAATGTACTATTCCCTGCTGTATCTGCCTTTGGCAGACGCGACTGTCATTACTTTCCTTGCCCCTGGACTGGCGTGCTGGGCGTGTTCTCTTCTCATCAGTGAGCCCTTCACTCGGACAGAGCAGATCGGAACTCTTATATCTCTGTTTGGTGTGATCTTTATCGCGCGCCCAACGACTCTCTTCCAAGCCCTGGGAGGCGGCAGCGATGGGCAATCAGCAGGGAGCACTGGCGATATGGTACCTGGCGCTGGGAATGGGACAGCGACTGCGGGACCTGCGGACGCTTCAAACTACGACAGCGTCACACCTGTCCAGCGCTTGAGTGCGGTCGGAATTGCATTGATCGGCGTTGCGGGATCTGTTACGGCCTTCACGACAATACGATGGATAGGGAAGCGGGCACATCCACTCATCAGTGTGAACTACTTCGCGGCCTGGTGTACGCTTGTGTCAATAATCATGATGTTCGCTTTACCGGGCGTTGGCTTCCTTCTACCTACGGACTTGAAAGAATGGGGCTATTTGATCTTCCTGGGAGTTTGTGGGTTCGTCATGGTGAGTGAAGTCCTCGATCAGCCGATTTGTAAACAGCTCTGACTTCCTCAGCAATTCCTTCTCGCAGCAGCCCTCGCCTATGAGAAATCTTCCCGCGCTACAAACATGACCTACACGCAAATGCTCTTCGCCCTCGCAGCCGATAAGATCATCTTCGACCACACACCAGGCATCCTCTCGATCATCGGCTCCAGCCTGATTCTCGGCTCAGCGATCGTCGTCGCACTGCAAAAGAGCACAGATACGGCGCCCAAAGAGAGCACCGAAGGGAGTCGCATGGTGGCGGATGAGGAAGCGCAGAGGGGTTTATTGGGCGGGCTGAGGGATGTTCAGACTGGTGAAGATCACGACAGGTTACCTTTACAGGAGGTGCAACTCAGGACACTTCGATAGGTGCGGGCGTCTTCGAATGGTTGATTGGCTTGGGTGTGGATATAGGTAGGAATGTGATACGTGTCATGCATTATGGGACTGAGGAAATAGACTGGGAAGCATTACGATGCGGTCAAGGCGTTGGGTATTTTGTTACTGCAGCTCATGGAATCGAGGGCTGCTCAAAAGGATGGGACGCTAAAGGCGAGGTGTTAGGCAATGTCACATGGGACTTGATATTGCTAGCTGGGTTCTACCCCTATTCTCAAAGATTTGACCACACTGACGCTTGTATCTCAATGTCGGCCGAACCCCGTGGGAATGACCAGTCTCAGGGCCGAGGCGGATCATGCATTGTTCGCATGTTGGCTTTCTTTGCGTCTGTCAAAGAAAGTCGGCTTTGTTCCGAGCATTGTCAACAAGGCCCCTTCATGAACAATGCGATTGTTGCAACATCAGTCAACACAACGCAGTTCACATCAGCATGGTGGTATTTATCTACCGTTCAATGGCATATCCCAACATCAGAAAGACCAGAAACCAGCACCAGGCAACCCCAACCACCATGTCGAGCCAACAGCAACCCGCCGATTTCAGTCAGACGAGGCAGAGCCTACGAGACTCAATGTGGTATGATGACGGCTATGATGATGACTATGAATATATTGCTGCGTACAACAGAGACTTAGATCGCCGTGCAGCAGACCAGTGGCGTCAAGACATGGCCCAGTGGTTTCCCGACACGAAGCACCACACCCAGAGTGATGATCAGTCGACCTGGGCACACTCTCGACGAGAGATCGAGACCGCCATCGGCGACCTATGGGCTAGAGGCACCAGATTGCGAGGATCAACTGGATATCCTGGTCCTGGGTATGATCCCTTGGTTGACCCTCGTGAGCGTGTCCATGTTCAGACGCAGCTGAGGAATGCTGTGATTGATTGGAATGGTGCTTCGACGAGGAGTCATGTGTCTGTTGGCCCTAAGGGCGAGCCTGCCCCGGAGGATGAGGCTTGAAGCAGCGACTACATGTTCTGGCGGCGATGTTGACCATCGTCGTGGCTACGAAGGTTGGTTGAGTAGCTGTAGATAGATCGCAGTTCAAGGTGAGGCTGGTTTCTCAGTATTGATCTTTCTCGTATCGTTTCAATTGATTTTTCTCTTGACTTAAGTCCCACCTTTCTTACACGAACCTATTACAGTGGAAAAGTCTCTTTGAACAATGCATTTGTCCAGAGATTTCCTTTGTCTTCTGCGTCAACAATGACACTTCCAGTATACTAGGAACTCTACAAAGACATTGGAATGCTTTGTTCGGCCTAGGGACCTCGAGGTCCTCGGAAACAACGCAATTGTTGCTATAACGCTCAACGCATTGCCATATACTCCCATAGGTTGGTATTTATCTGTTGTGATCCGGGTACTTACTGACGCTTCCGAAACTTTCGAATATCAGGACTACAAGCAACAACTACCGAACAGCATCATCCACAATGTCGAACCACCAGCAGCCCAACTTCAATCAACCTAGCTCGAGCCGACGAGATTCAGCGTGGACGTGGACCAGCAGCAAGTCTACCGAAGAGGAGGAGGACCAACAAATGAGGGAGGTAATGGCCGACAAATGGCGTCTCGACATGTCTAAATGGTTCCCAGACACCAAAGACAAGACTCAAAGCGATGATGAATCGACCTGGGCGCACACGAGCGGCGAGATCAAAGTCGCACTCAACAAGCTCCGTCTCGCCGGCTGGCTAAGAGGCCATACGCACTATCCAGGCTCGGGCTACATGCCTGGTACGCTTCCTCGCGCGCGAGCTGAAGTCCAGGCTCAGCTTGAGAATGCTGTGGTCAACTGGAACGGACCTGCTACGAGGAGGATTCTGCCTGTTGGGCCGAGGGATGAGCTTGCGCCTGAGCATGAAGGCTTGACGATTGCGGAGGCTGCAGCGAAGTGCCCTGGGGAGAAAGTCGAGGTTGGCGGCGGTGAGATGATCATTGTTGCTGCTGCGAAGCGTAAGGCTGGCCGGCGTAAGGCTGGTGAGTCTCCAGGGACTGATGGTGAAGCAAAGCTCGCATGGGACTTCAGTGCACTGAATGAAACGCCATCGTAGTTGGCCAACCCGATAGATTGTGGATCCGACGTAATGCGGCCTTCCGGGTCCTGACCAAGATTTGTTTTCATCTTTACATCTTCATTTATTTGAGACGTTCTCCCAGGTACATGTCAATGTTGAGCTCCAGTGTAGTACGCTTTTTAATATTGCCGATGTTGATGTTGATGCTTTTCCAATGCTGACCTGGAGTCAAAGAAAAGGGAGAGGTGCTCTCGGCTGCACTTGCCCCGACGCGCCCCTGTCCTCTGTCCTGCCAGTGCCTGCCACACTTCACGTCCTACTCCGTGTTCGCTTTCTGCTCGCTGCAAAGACCACGTCCAATTTCGATGCCGTCCATATGAGAACGCTTGGCTCTCAATACCCATGTTCAAGATCCGATGCGATCATTTCCAAATACCAGTCTCTGGCCTGCCTCTCTTTACCCTTGAAGGACAGACTGATGTGATGACTCCAGTATAATGACCGATTTGGTATATCTATTGTCTCATGAAAAAGGCTTCGGTGAGTTTTGTACTCATCAGAAGACGCCACAGATGTCAATGAGGAGCGTTGACATGCCTTTAGCCTCGAGCAGTGCAGGCAGCGACGATAGTCCCCTTGCATCGATGGGTTACACAACATCCTGTGGCGATCTGGAGATGAGGGTCTTCTCTTGACTCTTCACTTGCTATCTCTTCAACTTTTCTACGCCGTCCTCGATACAGTCTGAAAGCCTACAATCATGGCCGATGCGATTCCCACCGAACTCATCGAACACATCTTTGAGTACGCCGCAGAATTAGACAGCCACACAGCTTCACAGATATGTCTTACAAACAAGCTGGGCCGAGGAATTGCAACCCCTATCTTATATCGCACAGTTCACATCTTCAAGCACGACACAACACCTTACGGCTTCGAGTCAGACGACCAGGAGCTTCGTGTGCCACGGATAGCAAAGCTTTGCCGTACGTTCTCGGAAAACATCGGTCTTGCACTTCACGTGCGACACATTGTCCGACACTTCGATTCCAACTCAATCCCCATGGAGTGCATCGGCGTCGAACTGTTCCAGCGAATGCGAGAACAAATGCTGAATTTCCAGCCGCTCGTGAGGGTCTCAGTGCAATTCGCACTCGCCGAGCACCGTAACGGCACCGAAGTGGAAGACACCTTCAATACATTTCTGCTCCTCGCATGTTCCAACCTGATATCCCTCAGTATCGAAGGCCCCGAAACGGTGCAGGGCTTCGGTCACGGCTTCCTCGGTGATTTCCTAGTCAATCATCACAACATGACCCTACACAAGAGGTGGAATCCCCAGAACGACGACGAGATCCTCCATCGAGACGGTCTCCAGAGCCTCCGCGAACTTCGTCTAAATGCCTCCGGTCGGTCAGGCCTTAGTCCCGCAATGTTGAGACTTCTGATACGCAATGCACCTCTTCACCTGCCCGGACTTAGGAAGATAACCATCGATCTCCTCACGCCGCAGAGGGACGGGATGAGATATCGACTGCCGGTGGCAGACTCACCCATCGAAGAGTTGGAAATCAAATCCTGTGGTGTAGGGTCCAGCCTCATCCATCCCCTTCTCCGTGAATGCCAGAACCTCAAGTTTCTGAGTATCACGTTCAACAAAAATGTGGACGTGTATGGGGGTTTTGACTGGGGGAAGTTCATACTTGACTTGAAGTTGCTCACGAAGCTGGAGACTCTCCGTCTGGACTACCTCTACATGGGTCTTACTCCCAACGAGACCAATCGCGCAGGCGAGAGAAGACGAGGTCAATGCCATCCTATAACAGATCTTCGCTGCTTCTCTAACCTACGAAAACTCGCCGTACCCAAGATTGCGCTCTTCGGTCGCGCGCCTGACGAGGACGGTCTGCACCTACATACAATCTATGAGCATCGTGACCTCGCCGGCCTCCAGCCCGAGTCCCTGCAAGAATTGGAGACTTTCTGCGAGGGAGAGGAATTCTCTTCTGAGGATCTTGGTCTATTGCAGAGTCCTGGAACGGAGCGGTTGACGAATGTGACAATCTGGAATTGCTTTTTGGAACGATGGAGGGACAGATCTGGACGGCAGGGGAGTGTGACAAGAGAGGAGCAAGAAGGAATAACTGAACCGCTTCTGATGAGACGGGGCCAATTTTCGAAGGACTCATATATTGGACTGGATTAGCCGAAAAAGGTCATTATAATAAGAGGCAAGCAGTCTTTCGTCGTTATCAGTCATCTCCATCATGAATCATCCAAGCTTATTCCAATTCCAAAACGTATTCGTTGACCCCAAATGCTCCTTGGAGTAGTCCACGTATCCCGTTTGATACTGGAAACACTCGCCATCCGCCGCCTTGCCTTTACCGTGTCCATCTCCCTTGGCACAAATCTCCATCAACTTGCGCACGCACTTCTTCTTAGCAAGGCGAGCGGGCTACAAAACACGCATCAGCATAAATCTCAAGCCACAAGCACAAAAAGGGGCTTTGAACAACTCACCTTACACTTCTTCTTCTTACTCCCCACCTTCGCACAAGCCATGGAATAACTATCCCCATAATGATCCACAACCGTCTTCCCCGGATCCTGCATCACAACACACCACCCATTGCTCGCAAAATCACTCGGCACCGTCAACGCCGCCTTGCTACATAACTTGTTGATCGCCCGCGGCATGAACTTGTTCTTGGCTTTGCATTTCGGCTTCCAGTTCTTTTTCGTGCCGACCCCGCCCGCGATTCCCATGCCCGAGAGGTCGAGGGAGCCCAAGTTGGGGAGTTTTTGGGGGCGTGGTTTGGCGCCGGGTTTCTTTTGTTTGGCGGGTTTGGGTTGGGAGTTTGCTTTTTTGGCGGCGGCGGCGATGGCGTCGTTGAGACGGTCGGGGGAGGGGTCTGCGGCGGCGAGGGTGAGGGTTGTGAAGGTGAGGAGGGAGAGGAGGATGCTGAGGAGGTGTTTCATGGTTGTGGTTGATTCAGGGGTATGGACGGCCGTTGCGGATTGGTCTCGAGTGCGCGATTGCAATTCTCCAAATGAAGGATGTGCTTCTGCGTAGATGTCATGCGAAGGCATTCGATGCTATACTCCAGCGCCAAGGCTTATTGTCACTGTCATGCGGTTAACGTCAAAGAATGATGATGCTGGGGATATTTGAACAAAGATTTTTGCCTTCTTATTGACACCTCTCTTCGATATGCGACACAAAGAAAGTATCGTCTTCTGATGTACTTGATCTGAAGACGGCGTCATGAAAGTAATCGTTGGAGAAATGCATCCGGTCTTGTGAAGTGCAGGATGTGTTGGATTCGGAGGCCCGTTGAAGATTGAAGCTCACGTTCTGAATTTGGCGGACAACAATGGCTTTGATGAGATGAAGGAAAGATGGAGGAGGAATGTAGAACCAACCTTACCTGTAATAGCTTCTTGCCAGACGAGTCTTTTCAAAAACTAACGACCCACCAACAGAAGGCTTCCTGCCATGCTCACGGATTCACTTTTCCGACGTGCTGAGACTCTAGACAGCTGGCTTGGCTTCCAGTGTCAGGGTATTATCAGGGGTCGCATACAGCCTTCTCGTACCTCGTACGGCTGATCGATTTCAAGTGGATCATCACCGAGTCCCGTGCTTCCAAGGAAAATAAATCAGTCGTTCCTCCAAGTGAATGGTCTGCACTTGGTCCGCCAGGAGGAGGAACAACGGAATGATCAACGGAGATGACGAAGAGATGTGTTGAATCATTGGGCCCAATCTGATCGTCGAGGTCCTCTGAGATGCCTTGTGAAGGGTAAAGCTTTCGTGGAGGCAGTGTGGATATGTTTCCTGCCGGTCTAGGAAAACTTGCCGCATTGTCGTCGACTTGGCGGAGGCTTTTCTTGTGTCCAGCTGCCTATGAGTTGCCTGCTTCGATAAGATTGGTGCTGCACATCTCATGCTGCCTGTCCTTCCTGCCTGAGGCTGACATTCGTAAAAGCAATGGCCCCTTCCTTCTCGCTCCGCGGAGCACAAAGAGGACTCATTTCGCATCTTTCGTACTCGCCACGTCGCCACAATGAACTGCACTTCCCATGACATGGTCACTGCTATAGTGTGACGTTCGGAGCGGCGACATTCCGGCGTTGTGGCAGAGTGTATCAGAATGATTGAGTCGCGGAGGGAACTGCGGCTGTGCGAAGCTGTGCCTCAGGCCGGACAGCTTACGACGTTTCAAGGAGTTCTCAGCTGAACAGGGGCTGCGGACGCGAATGAGTGGTTTTTTACTCCGAGAGTGAAAGTCTATAGCGCGTATAGGATATGGTAGAGGGCAGACGAGGGTGGCAAATGAATGAGTGAGGCTGTGAAGCGTCAGTGATCGTATTGATTAATGAATTGATGGGGCATTGGAGGGTGAGGAGTGGACGTGAGCACGGCGAAGGCGAGCCCGTGAAGTCGCTAGCGGAGCGCCAAGCCTCGCTGGGCCCGAGCTCAACTGCGAGCTGCGCTGCGCTGCGTCGCCCGACCACCAGTGACCACTGCCGCCGCCCAAATCGCCGTCCATCGAGCTGTCAACACCATCAGACCGCAAACACCTCCTCCATCGCAGCAGCAATCCGCTCCGCCGCTGCTACCAGATCTGCCCGCCCCGTGAATACAGCGTCTCGCTCGTTGCGGTGAGCGTGTGGCCTAACAAACAACACAGCCATCGGACGGGAGCCAACCGGCGAGGTAGGTAGATCGGCAGCCGCTAGCAACTCTCCAAGCCTCTCAACTTCCCTCCCTTAAACGCCATCGCCATCCAGCAAACACACCCCATCCACACCCCATCACCACCCACCGCGCCGCCGCCAGCACCACCGCTCACACCACACACTCTCTGGTCCGAGGCTCTCGTTGACCCGTCGCGCAGATGGCGGAAATCCGTCGCAAGCTAGTTATCGTTGGAGACGGTGCCTGTGGAAAGACCTGTCTCCTCATGTGAGTCCCCATGTCCCAGCGTCTGCTCACGCGCCCGCCGTATCTGTACTGATCGTGCTGCAGCGTCTTCTCCAAGGGTACCTTCCCAGAGGTTCGTCTCCCACTCGCTGCTCCGCCCCTTAGCCACCGCACCGCGTCATCACGCCCCGATAAGGCGCACAACCTCCGACGGACGCTCTCACCCGTATTCAATGTCCGTACAGCACTGACACGCAGCACTGCAGGTCTACGTCCCAACCGTCTTCGAGAACTATGTCGCCGATGTTGAGGTGGATGGCAAACACGTTGAGCTAGCGCTATGGGATACGGCTGGTCAGGAAGACTATGACCGTCTGCGACCTCTCTCATACCCCGACTCGCACGTCATCCTCATCTGCTTCGCCATCGACTCGCCAGATTCGCTCGACAACGTACAAGAGAAGGTAGGCAACTGCTCACGTGCCTCGAGCCCGTATACTTGATGCTGATTGGCTGCGCAACACAGTGGATCTCAGAAGTCCTACATTTCTGCCAGGGCTTGCCCATCATCCTTGTTGGATGCAAGAAGGATCTCAGATACGACCAGAAGACGATTGAGGAGCTGCACAAGACTTCGCAGAAGCCAGTGACACCCGAGCAGGTATGAATACATCACTACCGAGGTAATCAAGAAGCGACCACAACTGACACTCCATCTCCCAGGCTGAAGACGTCCGCAAGAAGATTGGTGCCCAAAAGTACCTCGAGTGCTCCGCCAAGACCAACGAAGGCGTCAGGGAAGTGTTTGAGCACGCCACGCGCGCCGCACTGCTCACGCGGAAGAAGAAGGAGAAGAAGTGCTCGATCCTGTAAACTACTCATACCCACATGTCACAATCAGCCCGTCGAAGTCCCAACCGTCTTCTCGTCGTAACGACCCCTGGACACCACTACATCATGACAACACGAAAGCCCAAAGACAGATAATTTGCAACAACAACACAACACAACACACGGATGGGAGGCGATGGGAAGGGTGGAGCGAAGTTTTCTCGGCACGTCTGGCATAGATGTCGCTTGGAAGTGCGGATGATGCGAGGTTTCTTGCGTGTGGTGTTTCCGAGCGGGTGAGGGAGCGGAGGAGAGGAGCGGGCATTTCAGCTGGCTGAAACCTTTCTTTTACTGCTCGGCCAGCGAGGGAATGCCTTGTTGTCCTGCCTCGTTAGAATCATATCATGGCAATACCTGCTGGCGTTAGTTGGTTCGAGCAATGCGGCTTGTTCTTGATTCACAACATGGTCAGATTTCTCATCAGAACATCAAAGGTGAGGTCTGAGAGGAGGAGTGACACAGTTCTGTTCATCCCACGTATGATGGTCCTTCGAAGGCAACTGACACAAACAGGCAACGCCAACAGCTGACTCAAGGATCTTGTTCAACAAGGCTCAGCAGATCAACACATGCAACATTGCCTAGGATTGGCAAGCGGTCACGCCGCCTGTTGAAGTCGTCTTACGAATTGCTTTATATACTTGACGTTGCGTAAGGCTATGCGGGACGAACGTGGGGATGGATACGAACGAGTCATGCCGTCCCTCCCTCCATGTCAGCCAGAGAGGAACGCTGCGGCTACACGAATGAGAGAGGTCCTGCTTTGCACGTTTCACGGGATGCTTCAGCTTTATACAAGAAGCAGCAGTCACACGAGCTGAGGTGCAGAGCGTGGTAAACGCGGCTAAGACCTCGATCTCTCACGTGGCTGCCTCTATTGCAGATGGAGGGACAAAGAGGCCTCCACGGGATTGCTGCTTGCGAGATCAAAAGCGGCAGATGTTGTTCAGATGCGATGGATCTCGATACAGACTATCACACGACTACGACGACGACGCAGGCAAACGATATTGACGGCGTGATACGGTAAGGCTGAAGAGCATTCTAGAGAGAGGATTGCAGGTGGCGTGGTTGCTCACGCGAACGAACCCTTTTTCTTGGTTGGGATCGCTGCCCGCGTTTTCGTTGCACAAAGAACGTTCCCAGGACGATCCGGACTGCAGTTGGTGTGACGGTGAGCAGCGTCAATTCTTCCACAAGACCGCCCGAGGACGAGAATTTACAGACTTTGGTCGGCCGGTATTCTCTCCACGGTCTGTCAATCCGCGGCGCGCAACAGCTGCCTTCACATGAAATCAGAAGGCCCTGGATGCGCTGATTGGTGCGCTTGTGCCGGGACCTTTTGTTACGCCATTTGAACCGCACCCTTCCCTTTTACCTCCGAGTCCAACGATATTCGCTGAACCGCCGCCGCCCTCGAGTCTCTTCACCACCGCCGCCACTCTTCCAATATTCGCCCTCTCACGACCAGGCGAACGGACCAGCATTCACAGAAGGAGGGGTTCTCGCCCATTTCTGCCTCTCGCGCTTCCTGCGACTGGCCGCCAACTCTTTCTTCCACCACCACAACCCACAACCACCTGCGCCGACGACGATGAACCTGTGTGCCTCCTCACAGCGCGTCCAGACAACATGTACATACCGATAGCTTGATCCCCGCGTCCGGTGAGTAGCGACTCGACATCTCCCTCGACTCGACACGTGCTCCCCTTCCCAAAACGCGCCTGGCCCCGCCGCTCGAAAGTGCGCGCCTCGAAAATGTGCACAGCGAGTTACTGACGGCTCTTTCTTCGCGCAGGGCGACCGCTCGCAAGGCACTCTCCTAGAGTGTGCCTACCTACCCTTCACGCTCTCCCGATTCACCCACCTACCTTCTACCCGCTACATCCGCTCTTCTTTTCTACAACGACGACAGCTCTTCAAGACTCGCTATTCTCGGTCGTTCGTTTTATCCTTCGCATTCGCACAGAGTACCACTTCAATCAACAGACATACACGACTTGGCTCGAAGCGGGCATTCGAGGACATACAGATCGACAGAATATGCCCCAGCTTCGAGAGAACATCGCAGGCGGCGAGGGAGTTGCTGTCGCCACAATGGGTTCTACAGCGACCAATTCCGGCATGCAGAGCAAGCAGATCCATGAGGAGGCAGTGTCGGAGCGACGACTGAGAGACGCTGTGGATGGAGGTACATTCTCCAGCTGCGATTTGCTCTTGTGGAACTCTTCTGACTTGACTTAGTGGAACCCTCGTCCTCGAGGCCACCCTCACCACCAGAGACTCGATCTTCGACTCCTCGAGTCTCCATCGCGCCTTGTCCAGCGCGACTCACACCTCTTGTTCCGCCAGTGAACTACGGCGCTGTCGAGAAGTACACCATCTTCAGAAGTGGCTTCCCACAAGACCGCAATGTCGAGTTCCTCGAGGGACTCGGACTGAACGGCATGATGTACGCTCGTTCGTGTTGTGTGCTAAAGTGGCATGGCTGACCCCATCTTCAGCACCCTCGTGGAAGAAGAGATGAAGCCTGAAGTGGCCAAATTCATCGACATGTATGGCATTAACCATGCTCTGATCCCAATCAAAGCGAACAAGGAGGGCGAGATCCGGGCCTCGATGGACAGCCTCTGCGAAGCCATTCTCTATCTCATGAACCCGCACAACCATCCAGTTTACATCCACTGCAATCGCGGCAAGCATCGAACCGGCTGTGTCATCGCCTGTCTGCGCAAGTGCCAGTCGTGGCCCATAGAAGAGGTCCTCGCCGAGTACGACACATACGCAGGCGACAAGGCTCGTCCTGAAGATAAGATGCTCATCAGATCCTTCGACCCGGCCATTGTCTTCAAATACGCACAGAAGGAGAAGATGCTCGAGAGCTGGCCCGCCATTCGGAGAAAGGACTCCGTCATGAATTGCCATCCCGTCGACATCTTCGATCTGGTCTCGTGGCTCCCAGCTCATAACACGGCGCTGATTTCCAGCGATGATGACGAGGATATGTCTGACGATGATGGCGTCATGATTGCCCAGCGGGTCCTCAAGGCGAACCATAAGGTGTACGCGGCGCAAGATAAGGTCGCAGTCGCCGACTTCGACATGGTGGAGAAGGAGACAGAGCAGGCAGACGAAGCCGCTCTGCATATGGAGGAGGTCAGTAACATCGACCCGCAACTCAGCGAAGGTCAGAAGCAGGGAGGAGAAGAGAGCGTCACCCGGTACGACTGGAACAATGGCAACACAAACGACACGACCGAAAATGTCGCCTACGCCTCATCGACGACTCAGCCCCTGTCCGTGTCGCCTGTCCGCGCCAGAGCTGCGGCATAGGAGGCCATGTCTCGAGAGCTCGATGCAATTCCCAGCCGGACCTCGAAACGAAGACCTTTGCCGGCTGAGAGATGGTACTTTTGCCATCGGACAAACAGATACAGGAGCGTGATGATGTCTTCAGACTTCACGAGATGACGGAGAAGCAAGAGAAAAGTGGTTTCGGTCTTCTGGATTTTGTTTTGTGATGATGAACTATTAGCGTTGGCGCTGGTGGGAAAAACTCATAAAAGGGGCGCGCTCGATCGTAGAGCTGCGCGGTGTTTCTGCTTTTGATGCTACTGCTCTCTTGGATACTACTGGACTGGCTTGGACCGTTTTGACTAGTACTGCCTATGATTCATGCATGGGTGGGAGGGGATATGGGTTACAGACACGATTTGAAGATATTCGGGGTCTTCTCTGTGAGATCCATGGATTACTTGGGTATCAGTAGTGTGGCTATTGAATCGAATGCGATTGGGGTTGAGACCTTGGGTCTGGCCTTGAGAGACAAACAGGAGAGACTTCTTTTCTCATTCCTTCTTCGTGCTCATACGTGCCGCTCTCTGTCCTCGATTTGACAATATGGAAGCTTGCACTTACGTTGAGCTACTATACCGATTCTCGTACTATCGGTCGACCTATCGTGCTGCGTCTAATGAATGCATCTCGGCGAGCAACGACGGAGCCAAGTCCTCTGCTTCAGGACACAACTCCGCCTTGCCTGCAGAAGTCGGAGGCTTTTTCTCCTTCGCTTGCACGCTTGCAGCGTCGGGGACCCGGGACTGTGGAATGGGGACCCGCGCGTTGCGGCAAGAGCAATATCGAGGGCTTGGGTGCTGCGGGACTAGGCCCGGCGGCTGCAGGTGTGGAAGGGGTGTGGATTGGCTTGCAGGATGGGAAGGGGTGTGGTTTTCTAGCTTGGTGCGCTGCGTGTAGGGCAGGGCATGGTGGTCGGCAGTTGGAGGGTGGTGAAGCGAGTACGAAGTGCGTTTGCGCGGTGCTTGGTGAGGTGCTTTGTAAGAGGTTGCAGCGTGGTGGTTTTGCTAAGGAGATGGGAGATGGGTTTTGGTCCTGGACGTTGTCTGTGTTGGGTGGACGTTTGACGTGAGAGGGAAAGCAGAGGGAGATGGGCGATTTATCAGAGGCAGAGTCGGAGTCTGCGTCTGTTGAGAACTTCGCTCTCCTCCTCTTTCGCCTAGTCAATGGCAACCCCTGTCGCTGTGGCTAGTGAAAGTGGTGCTTGTCGCGACTTCACCAAGAGCGTGGGGGTCTTGTCGATGCTATCGTCCCAATCATTACTGCATCGATGACAGCGCTGTCTCATATCTTGCTGACGAGTACATTGCATCGAGTCGAGTCGACAGGGGACATAGTCGTGCTGGCAGACGAGAAGACAGCCAATGGTAGTGGTTCTGATTCGGTCTCGGATCTTTAGGGAACCTCATTGTCTGCTAAACCATTTAGTGCTGGTCAGGCTACATATCAACGTGGACGTGGTTGGTTTTGAGTAGGTATGCTTGTTCTTCGTACAGTAGTTGCCGCCGGCGAGGTCTCGGACGGATTTAGGACGGACGACGGGAAGTGAATGGATGGGCTTTCACATGCCGATTGCTGGACTTCGCTGGTGTTGGACTAGTGGCTAGGGTTTCGGCTTGGGAGTTGGCGGTGATGGTATGTTTGGTGGGCGGTGATTGTGGAAAACTTCGGCATGTTGTAGTTTTGGAATCAGGATGATGAGACCGTTGCCTTTGATCGGAAAGGTGACTTTTCGGAGCCGTAATGCTGTGAAGACGTGGCTGTGACGTCCGAGTCTGGCATATGCCGAAGAGATAGGTGTTGTATTCCATGTCGCAGAAGAAGATCAAAGAGTTGGGAAGACGTGGAATGGTAACAGACTTCCTTCAAGAATAGATCCTCCCGCATCGCTGATGAAGCATGTGACATGTCGTGTGTTCCCGCAGGTATTTACATTCTCATGTGTTGGTATCGTGGAGAGCCTGAAGTCATGTATTTGAATCCTTCCTGTCCCGTGCCATGCATGTTTCGGACGGAATTACTGCGCTTGAACGGTTCGTGGTGCGCCTCTTAATCTTGAGAATGTGATGTCCTGCGTCGCATGCATCTGCATGTTGGTGGGCTGTACAGTTCTTCGTCGTAGAGACCGGTCACCGGTTCTTGAATGATTCCTGAGAGTAGTCAGTAGTGATTTTGTGGCGCTCGACGGCAGCGGGCCAGAGGTGGTGAATTGCGAGAACGGGTGGTATGTGCTGTGCTGTACAAGGCAAGAGCGTGTAATCTCTCGCGAAAGGATCGTTAAGCATACAGTCAGGGTACCGTCATCCTCGTATCCTGACACATTTTCCATCTTCCTCTTTCTTCCCCCACGACTTCGTTCGGGGTGTCACACAAACGCCGTGCTAGGGCTCACGGCAAAGGCCCCCTCCCCCTCGACTGTGTCACGCTGACAGCAGCCTTACCTGCTGACCACAACCTCCCCCAACCCCCAGCCTATAGATTCTGCCGCCCGGGTCCCGGTCTGCTGCTGGCTGCTGACGGTGGCACCCGGATGCCCATAGCCGCGCCGCTTTCCTGTTGCGCCGCTCTTGACTTTGCTTCATCAATCCTTCCCTTCGCCAGGCTAATGCCAGGTACAACCCAGTCGCCGCAGCTACATTGCATGCCTTGCCAAGCGTACTTTCCAACATTCGTCTTACACTTCGGGCATTCGAGCCGTCCATCCAGCTTCCCTTGCTCGAGCTCTGGTCTCATCCAGGAGAGTGGGTCTAGGAAGTAGTGCGCACATGCCGATGATGTTCGTTTTGGCGAGGTTTCACTGCCCTCTTGGCGAGGTTGGTGGTTGACGAGATACTGTGAGGTTGCGAGAGTCCGTCTGTCCTGGTTTTAGTACAACGTCACAAGGTTGCGTCGTGTTCCTTCTCACCTGCATTTCCGACATCGAAGATCAAACTCGGCGACACCAGAGCCCTGGGAATGCTCGTCCTCGAATCTGATCTTGTCCGCTTCGGGTGGCTGGCCGCATGCGCGACTGAGCTTTACTTCTTGGAGATATAGCCATCTTTGGTAGGCGGGTACTTGATCGAGATCGTCTGGTGCGCCCATCTCGTGCCAGAGATTGAGTTGATCCATGAAGCCATCGTTTGGTTCGGCGAGCGGCCTGTTGACCCGTATCCTCTCCAATGCTTCAACAGGGCTGATGCCGTAGCGGTGGATCAGGTAAGCGCAGACGCAAGTCGCGGAGCGCGACTTGCCCATGGCACTATCAAGTCAGCAGTTGGTGTCAATTCCATTTCGAAGAAAGCGGGGTTGGACATGTCATGTCCGAGATGCTCCAGAAAGAGGATGTGGTTGAGTAAGAAAGTTGTATCAACACCATGTGACGTGCATGTGGCTTCGCGCCTGCCATCTTGGGTCGTTCAATGTGGAGGAAGGAAGGAGGGAAAAGAGATGCCTGCGAAAGTCGGAATCGCACTCACCAATGAACAAACACTCCGCCGCCTGCATTGAGTCCCTCCTGGATGAACTTGACGCATTCGGGAAAGGACTGAAGAAGATTTTCGTCATCGACATCGTCGACCTCTACAACCTTGTGGGCGTAGCCTTCAAACAGGTTCTCGTCCAGCGGCAGTCTCAAGACGGACAGGACATGGGTGATGCCAGCGGCCTGGATCGCTTCTTTGCGGCGTAGGGTGAACAGTCTACCAGCGATCAGAGTCTAGAAGTGGCGAGAGGGCGTGATGGCTGCATGAAGCAGAAGTTTCGCACGACGAACCCGCCAATGTACAATTCGTCATCGCCCTGAACTCTGTCGAGGATGGCCATCTCTCGAGCAAAGTCGCAGGCGGATAAACCGGCCGTGGGTGGGTGTTCTCTTGGTTGGCGATGGTGGATGATGGACAGCCGTCGTCACATGAGACGCAGCGTCCAGGTTGTGCAGAGCGACCAGGGCTTCGGCAGAAATCGAGCGGCACCGTGCCAAGCATAGGTTCAGCCTTATGGAGACGACTCCCATGAGCTTATTTCGCTGCTCCGCGGCTCGCCCGTGCCGTGCTTCTGCGGGCGTCTGCAAGGCCTCCCTCTCATCATCACCATGGGCGCACAGCGTCGAGCATGGCCAAACGACTTCCTGCGGGGCGACAGAGCTCGACCGTCGCTGGCACAGCAGCAAAAGAAACCAGACGAGAATAGCAGCGCAACGCCTCAGGCCGTGGAGAAGTTGTACAAGAGATTTGCCCCTTACATGGAGCCAGATGTGCATCGGCGGATGCCGCAGTGCGTCGAGCTGCAGCTAGCACCAGCTCATCAGTTTGAGAGTGTCTCGGAAGCGCTGCTGCATGCTGGCACTGCGAGGCGGGGGTCGAGACTGTTGCCGCTAGAGCAGTCTTTGCAAGCGACCAGCACTCGCCCACCCATCATACTGCTCAAGATACAGTAGCGTTGTATCAGATTGATGCACACCCTCAACAACGCTGCTCTCACACTTCGGCGCAAATAAAGCCGACGTCCAAGTATTTCAAAGTCACTTTCACGGGGCAGAGTCTAAGCACTGCACTTATGTCAGCGCATTCAGCCTATGGAAATCAGAGTTCATCCCGTTGGCCGCGCTACTTCCTGGAAGGAATTGTGTTTGCTGTTCCCAGCAAAGCGCCTCCACACGACAAGACGACGATGCAACTGCTGGGAGGGGTGGTATCAACACGAGCGATCCCTGACAGCCCTAGCAAACGCTACTTCAGCATCGTGGGGTGATTGATGAGGAATTGTTGCCGCTGTGCATGAGGCTCAAATGTGCGGTCTGCGGTGAGCTGTCGGCAGCAGCATGGGCTGCATCTGCTACGTTACACAGTGCGGTCCCGCTCGATCTACGGACTCTCCAGCAACGTGCGCCCGATTGCCGCTAGTCGCTGTAGGGAGAGGACGTGCAGAGCGAAGAAGCTCGTACCCTTGGAAGATGAGACTTCCGTCCTGCGGCACGCCGTGCGGCCAGACGAGTTTCGTCGTCCCACGCCATGCGGTATACCAGCAGCACGATTTAGGTCAGCTGGCAGGCAGGTGAGACTGGGCCTGGGAGCTCGAGACGAGCGCGGGCACGACGGGCGTATTCGGGGTGGTGATACAGACTATACGTGAGCAGCTAGCAGACAGCAGACGCTCTAAACCTACTATAGCCACCCACCTGCCTACCCTCGACAGGTGCCGCAGCGGGCCGGGAGCGCAGGGCGGATTGGTGGACAGCGCACGGGGCATGCAGCCTATCTGCACGGCTGCTCATCGTCCAAGGGTGTCGCTGTTGACGTCCTGCGCGGGCGTGCGATTTGATTGTGTCGTCGGGCCTGGCGTGCATCTGGCGTGTGGCTGTGCTCGCAGAGAGCAGCGGCAGCTCTCCACCAAACGCACTGCAGGCTGGCAGGCCTCGTCCTCCTTGACGCTGGACGCTGGAAATACACCGCTGACCACTGACCGCTGAGCCGCCACGACCCTCCACCCATCCTGTCCTACTGTCCTATCCTCTACTCCACCCGATCCCTCGTCTCGTCGCCCGCTGCATCCTCCCTTCTCGCGCATGGCCAGTCTTGGTAGGGCTGATGAGCGAATCCCGCCGCACCGCGACCTCGTCCTACCCACACACCAGCATACCTGTGCTTCTGCTCCCGCCCTTTCTGCTCGCATGACCTGCGCGCCGGCCTCCCAGCTTACCTCGCCTACTGTCCGCCCACGCTGCCATTGAGGCGCGACTCATCGATTGATTCGGTGCACCTGTCTGTGCCCGTTTTGCCTGGCCCGCCTCCGCTGTACCATCTTGCGCTGCCTCGCACCTGCAGGTCTGCCGTGTGCTGCTTGCCATAAGCGCTCGACCTCCCGCCGCTCGCCACGCTGGGCGCTGGTGGCAACCCCATCGAACCTCCAATCCGTCTTCTGCGCTGCCTGGCGTCCCGTATTGCGTCTCTGCGCTTGCCGGAGCGCGAGTGGAGCCCCGTGTTCCTCGAATGCCATTGCGTGTCGCATATGACGGCGCAGCTAGCAGCCTGACAGCGTGTGCGAACCATCAGTCATGTCAGGCACGCCGTCCATCACCATCTCCCACCACCGTCCGCCGCGATATCCCGACTTCCCCATCGCTCATCCGCCCCCAGCGGCGCCAATGGCCATCCCGAGAGCACCAGAGGCGATACCGCCACCACTGCCACCACCCAACTTCATTCCAGAGCTCGCCCAAGGCCACGATCCGGGTTGGCAGTGGGGCAACGATCCGAATGGCGACTTCGGGAGGCCCGCTTCTGTGAAACCCGGAAGCAGTCTCTTGGGTGGAGCAATGCTCAGGAGCTTCAGGCAGGAGAAAGAGCAGGACCATGTTCCATATCAGAGCGTTGACGATGCACGACGGGGCAGCTCTATTTCGACCGTCACCGTCACTCGTGATCACGAGACACCCGAGGGCATGTTGACTCCGAACGAGGAGGATGGCAGCCTTTCACGGCCTCCGTCAAATTACAGGTACGTCGTTTCCATCTTTCACTCTACACATAACCATGTGTAACGAAAGAGACCCTTTGTTGCACCATTCCAGCACCGCCTTGACCAAGGACGCACCTGCACTACGACGTTCGATTATCCTATAACAATCTTGGTTGATCTGAGTCGCTACCGCCTCATCGATACTGGCCCTCGAACGGCTGTACCACACACTTCGCCGTTCCCTCCTGAGGCACGAGTATCGCATTTACCCAGCTGTGTGCCACTTTGTCCGACATAGGCTTGATCGACGCTTAAAGCAAAGCAAAATGGAGCGAAGAGCCTCCTCAGAGCTGCGGTCGTCCGGATCACCATGCCCGGTTAGCATGCAGTGCCTACCCGAAAGCTGAGCCTGATCGATTCTTACAAACGAATCAAATGGATTACGCTTGCTGGAACTAAAACCGGGCACTATGGAATCCTGCGGTCTCCATCTAGCTACTTGTACCCGGCCCTGCAACAACATACAGTCGTGTTTCCTTGTAGCCGATCGTAATGCGCGATGCTAACAACACCTGACAGACTGCACGGCGAGAAGCAGCTCGAACAGCGCACACTGGAAGAATCGTCCAACACCTACGACAAGCAACTGCTCAGCCGCATCGGAGGCCCAAATGGCGGACTCGGAACGCCCAAGCGAACATCGATTTCGTATGGAGCATCGAGCGTGCAAGAGACCGCGCAACTGGCGCACGCAGAAGCTGAGCGCCGCAGTGCTCAACAACTGCGGCCGTTGTCGATGCCTGAACGACATGGACGGCAAACTTCGCTCGACTCGCCCGCTAGCTCGCGCTGGCCCTCTTCTGGTGCCGTTTCTCCAGGATTCACTGGCCTGAACCTGTGGCCGGAGCACGGACCCCCGCCCGACCACAGCCGCAGCTTCAGCCAGAGCGCGAGCGCCCACAGCTCGCACCCGCAAACGCGGCACGGCAGTCTGACCTTCGACGACAGCATCTCGCAGCGCGGCAGCTACGACCACTCGATCTTTGTGCACGAGGACCTGATGGAAGACGGCCCCATGAGTAATCTCAACCTGCACGACCGGAGCCCTGGTTCGTCCGAGGACTTCCAGCTGAACGCCCGCGCCGGCACCAAGCGCCGTGCCTCTTCACCGCCACGCGACCCATCACGAGAGGAGCGTTCATCAGTCAGCAGTACCTCCGGCCACAGCGAAATCTATCACAGGCGTTCCGTGCAGCAGCTGCCCAGCAGAGGCTCGCCCGTGTCGCGCTTCCACCCCAATCACTCGTCGCTGTCGTCAGCCTCATCGTTCGGCCCGCGACAGAACTCCTTGGGCTCTTCCCTCGGCGTCGCCAGCATTCCCAGCAGTGCCACCAGCTACGAATCAGGTGGTCGTCTGTCCCCCTGCGCCCTGTCTCCTGCCTTTGATCCACATCCGGATGCTCGCATGGCTAGTGCCAAGTCATTAGATCCGAACCCTGCATCAGCCAGTCAACACCAGCGGACGCACTCACAAAGCACTCAAGGCGGTGCGCACAGGACACCTACCGGCAGTGCCTCCCACTCCCGGACCAGCAGCGTCTCCCAGCTGCAAAGCGTCTACATCTGCGAATGCTGTCCGAAGAAGCCGAAGAAGTTCGACAACGAAGAAGAGCTGAGGTAAGCAATCTATCTGCGTCACCGGTGTCTGCTGTCTGCCTCACATCAGCACTTGATGGCGCAATGCAGCATGAATGCCTGATGCCGAATCCACTCAGAACTAGCAATAACTAACGCTCGCTAGGCTGCACGAGTCGGAGAAACAGTACACATGTGCTTACTGTCCAAACCGGTTCAAGAACAAGAACGAAGCCGAGCGACACCAGAACTCACTGCATCTTCGGCGGCAGTCCTGGAGCTGTGCGGCGCTGGCGGGAGTCGAAGCGGCCTTCCACGGGTCATTATCCGGGAACGGGACCGATGTCTGTGGCTATTGCGGTGAAGAGTTCCCAAATCCACCTCAGTGGGACGTCAGAGCGGAGCACCTCAACCATGTCCACAAGTTTGGCGAGTGCAACCAGGCCAAGAAATTCTTCAGAGCGGATCACTTCCGACAGCATCTCAAACACTCACACGCCGGCACGAGTGGCAAGTGGACCAACATGCTTGAGATTGCATGCATGAAAGACGAGCCTTTGCCGGAAAAGCGTGCCAACCATGCAGCGAGCTCGGCGCCAGGAGGCCAGGCACCGCCAGCTCTCATGGTATCCACTACAGGACTCTCAGATCCTCAACAGGCAGGTGGTGGTGGATTCGGAGACGCGAGTTAACATGTATACATGACCGGGCCATGTTCAGAGCACTTTGATTGTTACACTTATTATGCATTTGCCGGGTGGAAGACCTATCTACCATAACGCGAGGCACTGCATTGCATAGCTGATCGGCACGGCCCTGCCTCCACAGGAAGGAGGCATTGGAAGCTGGCCATCGTTACGACTTTATGACAGCATTTACTTCAATCGGGGGGACGAAAAGCATTGTACGCTCTTGCGATGCATCTGATGGCGTTCTGCATGGGAAGACCCCACGAGCATGGATTGCTCTTTTTCGGATTAGACTAGGCGGCGTGCTCATCGCATGCATGATACACCAATCCCAGCCGTTTCGCTGGGAGTTGCTCATTGTGCCCGAAACCGTTACGGCGCAGCATTAATCCACATCTTCACGAAGGAAATTCGGGTCAGGCCAGACACCAACCCGCGGCTAATGCAGCTGCTTCTGCGAGCGACGCTCTGGCCTCGTCCAGCCTTATGGCTCTCGTTGGCCGAGCTTGAAGTGAGTTCATGAAGCTCCAGTGCCCTGTCTCGACAGCAACTTCATCGTTGTTTTCTGGGCTGGATGATGTTCATCCGAAGATCCGATCTTGGCGATGTCAGTTGACGGCCTTCTGGAACAGCATATCGGATCTTCAGCCACAGGCCCCCCACCATCAACAAGCAGAACAAGAGCTGTCGCGCCGCGGAGGATCAATGGCATGGTCAAGATCAGCACTTGGTCGTCAGCGGGTCGTGGGCTGGATGTGACTTGGCCAGCACGATTCCCCAAAACGACGACCTACATACCGCGGCCGCGTCCGCATCGTTATCACCGGAAATGACAGCAAGCTTTTGCCTCTTGCTGCGCATGATGATGAGGAGGCCTCTTTCGCAGTGCATGGAAGCACGGATACACACAACCCATACTTAGGGCTGACACATGTGATCCGGCTCCACCAATGGCAACGGCTGAGTGACCCTCACGGCGCTGCGTTATGTAAGCGCCTAAGGTTGCCCGGGGAGCTGACAAGTCCAACTCTGCCCGGATGCTGTTGCTGGTGGTCCGCGCTGAAGTGCAAAGGCAACTTCACGTGGCTGGTCTGACAACCCGTCCCCGTCCCGCGCAAGACACGAACTTCTTCCTGGAGGCTGACGATGAAGTTTGAACAACCAGTCTTACCAGACTTGGCATGTGTCAGATGCCAACAAGAGATAGCCTTCGACGAAGCGAACAACCACGGCGTAGATCGACCCGGCACGGCATTCCTCCTGCCTCATCACTGTGCAGTTCTCTGTTTTCTACTTTTGTATGCTGGTGAACCTTGAACCTGTGAAGCCGAAGGATCGAGCTGACAGCCACAACCATTTGTCTGGTGAACAAGCAACTTTGCATTTGCCTACAATCCTACGGCCGCCTGGCGGAATTGTTGAGGCTGCCTGTACGAGCTCGACCCTGCGTGAACGGTATCCTTGCTGATTTCTTGCTTGCTTGGACAAGAACATGAATCAAGAAGGTAGCGATCGCACATGGCTCAACGGCTTGGCATCAAGGGACCGGGATAGGCTGTTCTCTTGGACTGCTCAGTCAGGAAGGAGATGCGAAGGCCGCATCTTCCTGACATTCCATTGTTTCTCGGCCCGTTCTGTGGGCCGAAAAACGGCATGTCATTGAATGATTCAAGATACCTGCTCTTGCCCGCAATCTCTCCGCTTCGCCTGTAGAGTTTCGTAGGGCTCTACCTGGAAGCTTCATAACAGTATGGGGAAGGTGGTTGGCTCCGTGGCTATCGCTGCGAGGATCGCAGGAAACAGGACGGTGTCCCTGTTGAGAGGAATCGTTCCTGATCCGATTACGATCCTTGTTGCTGGGTTCGCATGTGGTTGTGGGACGGTGGGACATGGGAAGAGGTTAGTCAAGTGGAGGAGTCTGAAGAGCGTTGTGTGGGGATGGAGGGTTGGTTCCTTTGCCTGGAGTGCCACTTCTCCCTTTGCTCGGGAATGGCATGTGAAGACGCCTCTCCCAGTTGATGAAGGTGATCGAGGGAAGTGGCGCCTCGAAGGGCTCGGTCAACGTCCGACCACGATGGTATCGATCATCAATCCTTCCTCCGCTCTACATTTTCTATCAATGTCTTCATGCAACTTCTCCACCTACCCGTCGTCTCCCCAAACCACGTTGAACAGGGATCCCTTGAAGCTTCTCATCTATGTGAATGCATTCCTTTAAGCTTAACGCCTCCGAAGGGATCGAGGGTTCCTCTCATACGGCTCGTCGGATCGTTGTCGGAGAGTGGTGAGACGGGAGTTTGGGGGCTTGTAATATCAATGACGGGTGCAGGGTGCTGATCAAGACTTCGTGCGACGATAGGACGACGGCACAACCTTGCCTTGGTGTTGCGAGTCTCGGCGTATGCGATGTTGGTGGGATCAATCGATCAACATGGACGCCATGAGACGGCGTTGACTTTGTCGGAGACGCCGAGATGCACAGCTCTGGAATAATGGCCGTGGACGACTTCCGGGAGCGTCAACGAAAGAAGCAAAGAGCCATCTAGGCGTCATTCTTTGACGAGGGTGGAAAAGTGCTATCGGATCCGAACTAGAGGGTTAGACCAAAAGCAGGTTTGAACAAAGTGGATACATCCGAGACGTTAGGTCTACATGACCAAGCACCACTCGTGATTAGCACTCCCTCGTTACAGATGAAGAAGGGGATGGAAGGGGTCTAAGTGTTGTCTCCATGCAACAATGTTCTCGCACTATCGGTTCTTGGAGATCCAACTGGATGGCCCATGGTAATGCTAAAGACCACGTTGGCTAGGCGAATAATCAGGATGATGGATATACAGGTTTCGAGACTATGCGAGGGATGAAATACGGAGGAAACGATGAGAAGGTGCTTTACAGTGCTTTTGTGATGTGATATGGTGCACCATGCCCAGCAGGACATGGCTTATATATACGTCTCCCCTCCCCAGGGGCCTCTGCCCCCTTGTTTTTGTGTTTTTTGTTTTCTCATGTGTGCACGTCAAAAGCAAGAAGCAAAAGCGAAAAAGCAAAAGCGAAATCAAATCAAATCAACTCGAGCAAGACGCAAAGAGATGGAAAGCATGAGAAAGACTCCTCACCAGGACTGCACCCACATGTTGTTGACGAGGAACTCAAGCGCTTGCTGGATCGCTTCCGGACCAACGACTCTGGCCTCACTGTGACTGAGAGACCAGTGCTCGATCTCGCCTGTCTCTGAATTCCGCAATGCATGAGCGATGTTGCGCTCCGTCGCATTGTGGAAGACAATTCCAGTGCGGCCATCGGGCATGCTGCACAGGTAGAGGCGCTCAAGTTTAAGCTGCGTACGCATGGTGTCGATGATCCGATGCCAGGTGCCGTTTCGAACGTGGACGCCGTTAATTGAGAGAGACGTGAGGGAGGCCTTGTGCTGCGTGAGCAGGTCGCTGAGTCTGTTCGCGGATGCGATGAAGTGGTCAGAGGTCAAAGAGGTCAGTTCAGCCGGTGCTTCGGTCAGGACTTGAAGTAGGGCGTTCACCACTGGGACCTTCTGCGAGTCCTTGAGCGCGCCGAAGTGCTGGGTGCCCCAGATCTCGACCTCTTTGAGTTCTTTCAAGGGCGACATGAGCTGGGTGAGCCTCTTGTAGACCTTGTCAGCGTCCAACTGTTCGGCGAGGAAAGAGTGACTACGCCCTTTAGTTCCTCGGGGTGCACGTGGGACGGAGAGAACGAACTTGATCTTGGTCACGAGCTGCCTTGGGACGTCCAGTGTCTGCATCATCCTGAGAGTCTGCTCGAGGCCGGGAACCGTGAGGCGAACACGTAGGCACTTGAAGTTGCGCGCAACGAACTCCTTGTGGGTGTTCTCGGCGAGCTGCTTCGATGTCAGACGAAATGATCCGAGGGATGGTTTGTCAAGAAACTCAGCGATGCCAAGCGTGATCTCCGGTGGGAGGCCAGGAAGGCCAGCCGGAGCAGTGTCACTCGACATGGCGGTGTTGGTTGGTGTGTTTGTCGAAGGTCGTTGATTTTGGGTAAGCAGGTCGTCTGCTTGTGCGTTGTGGGTGCTTGTTGGTACGAAGTTGTGTGAAGGTTTGGAGGTGTTCGGTAAGTAAAGAGGTGTAAGGGGTGAGGAGCCAAATCCATGACCAGTGCGGCCCATATATACAGTTCGAAGTGCTCCCTGCACAATGGCATTCTTCCGAAGGCAAGGTGTCGTATAGTCGTAACAAAGAGCAAATGCTGAGTGTCGTCAGCACAACTCAATGCTTTTATCAGCGCCGCTGGAGCCCTGTAACGAGGGGGACAGTGCAAGACAAAGGCAAGACTGTCTGGCTCTATGGCACTCAGAACGAGACAGTCTTACTTTGAAAAGATTTGTCGCACCAAATGCCGAGACTCGGGCACGGCGCTAGAGGGTCAATGTCTTTCAGTCAATCTCAGCATGTCAACAACTTGTGCGTTGTTCAAGCCTGAGTTTAGTTAGCGCAATGTCGTTTCAACGGTGAAGGTATCTTTACCAAGGACACAATCAGTAGAGACCAGGAAAGGAGAGAGATTCAAGGAAGTAGATGTGAATTGTTTTGCAGTCTGAATATATTTCACTTACCTATGTTCGTCCCCATCAAATGAAAAAGCTGCAAGATCCATTCAAGAGTGAAGTCAGCAAAGAAGCAAAGAAGGGGTCAGGATTAGCGCGAGTGCATATGAAGCAGAATGACCGCAATACCCTCGCGGATAGCTTGAGTACCGATCATTCCAGCATCCGCATGCCCAACAGCATAATGCTCGATCTTGTTGCTGGTTTGGTTCCTGAAGGCGCGGCTGATCTGATGCTGCTGGAAATCTTGGAAACAAATTCCGTAGGTGCCACCGCCAAGGTCATACAAGTTGGAGAGGCTCAAGCGGTCGAGCGTCAGCTTCTCGCGTATGTGGTCGAGGACATCACGCCAACCGGAGCCGAGGCATCTGACACATCTGAAGGACAGCGATTTGAGGGTGGCCTTGTGCTGTGTGAGCACCTGCGTGAGGGCTGCGACTGGCGTGCCACCAAGGATGTTGTGGACGGTGATGCCAGTGAGCTGCGTCGAAGTCTCGCCTAGGACTTGAAGCAGATGGTGAACGGCTGTGGTAGGGTGCGACTGGCCGGACATGGAAGATCGCTGGTCTCCAATGACCTCGATCTCTTTCAGCGAAGGCAACATGCCAAGGAGCTGATGGAGGAGCTCACGCAGCGTCGTGGCATCTGTGTCAGTCGGGCGTCGGCGCGATTCGATGAAGACAACCTTACTCATCTTTTCAGCAGCAGTCAGACCTTGAATGACCTGAACATTTTTGGTGAGGTCGTCAACGGTAAGGCGGACTCGCAGTACTGGGGTGTTGCGTGCAATGAAGACGTTGAAGGTGTTCGTCTCGATCTGCTTCGAGGTCTCCCGAAACGATGCGAGGTCCTTGTCGTCAAGGAGGCTCGCGATGTCGGATACGATCTCTGCTGGAACAGTGAGGAGAGAAGGTTTGCTCTTCTTGGCGCCCATGTTGATGTCGGTAGTGGGTTGCTTAGCGTTCATGGAAAAGTTTGCGAAGCGTGTTGGAGTGAATCTCTGCTGCGTGTGTCTCGAATGCCAGATTCGAGTGTGCACGAAAAGGTAAAGGTTGTGTAAAGTCAATATGTGAATGTGTCGAGCCGATAAATATGAGCTCGAAGACGATAGATCGCAATAGCATTCTTTGGATGCAAAATGAATGGCCTTCATTCGAACAATGGCTTGTACCATCTACGCAGGCATTGTGACGACAAAGGGAAAGTCAACCATTGTCGACCACAGACAAAGCATTGACCGCACCTGCGAGTTTGAACCATCCGCCATCGGCCAAGACAACGTTGATACTGGGACAGCAGGTATGCTGCAGCACCTTCAATGTCTTTTGGTTTTGCTTTGCATGGCGACTATGAAGGTTGCAAGCTCGTTCTTCTTGGTGCAAAATGGCTCCGTGAGGCCAAGACTGTCGTGAGAGGCGATGAGAACTTCAGTCTTGGTGCCTTCATTCAGGAATCTATGTCTGTGTTCGACGTGGTATTGCTGATGATGTTTCGCCTGCTATTTCCAGTATCAACCAGGCCGCCGTGGGTAGGCTGACTAGCTTTCGACTGGATGTAACCGAATTCGCCTAAGGGCTCGAAGGGTGCGTAGAATGTGATGATCACTTCGCGACGTTCGTGCTGCACTTGTGTGACATTCCAGCTGGCGGCGGGAGCCAAGGGTTCGCCTCGGGAAACATGGAGCATGCTGACTGCATGACGCTGGTCGTCGCGCTGACCACCTCCAAATGAAACAGCTCGCTTGGTCAATGGCGCTCCGAGGAAGATCGTGCATTTTCCAGTGTCATGCTTGCTGCGCCATCGAAAAGCTCCCGAGCTTGAGATACTGGAGTCCCACGCTCTGTGGCTGGTGACCTGTCTCATGGCCAGACACGACCAACCACGAAGATCGCTGTGAACCAGATAGCTGTATGCAGGATGCAATGCAGGAGGTATCGCTCCGGTTTCGTGAACTAGTCGCGCCGTGCTGCGGAGCTAGCTACTCTCAGGCGCAATCGCCTGTTCAATGGCTCCCGTCACATCGGCAAGAAACTTTCTCATAGTTTCCGGGCTGCATCGCAAGCCTTCTGCGCCGGGAACCAGGAGAGCTTCTCAAGACGCATTGTATGCTTTTGCTGGATAGAGTAGTGCCTGCCGGGGCTTGTTGATGGCCGAGGCATCGACTGAATGCAGAATGATCTCGTCAAGGCTCGCCTTTCGGAACACTTGGAAAGGCCGTTGGGTTTCGAAGTCGGTCCCGGTTCCTCTTCGCCTGGTCTGCGTCGCGCTTCTTCTGTATCCGGATCTGGAAGAACTGCTTGTGCAGCTCGAAGATGCGATTGCCCTCGATCTTCGCCTTCTCAGGTTCTTTCTTCTTCTCCAGCTCCTTGAGCTTCTCCTCTTTCTCCTTCTCATCCTTGTCATCCTCGTTCTCCTCCTTCTTCTTCTCTTCTTTGGGCTTCTCTCCGTCTTTCTCGTACTCCTTCTGCCGCCTGCGATCCAGCTTCTTGCGCATCTTCTCCTCAAACTCCTTCTTCACTTCCTCAATCTCCTTTTCGATTTCCTGGTCATGCTTCTTCTTGGCAATGTCCTCCGCATCTTTGGGAATCGCGAACTTGGTGTCATTAAGGTGTCCCGGGCATACGTAGAACCAATCGCTGTTGTCCTCGGATATCAGGACTGTAGAACTTGGTCGGTAGCACACAAAGCAAGCCTTGGCGCCAGACTCTGCGACCAGGCGACGAAAGTAGAGGTTCTTGCTGGCCATCCTGGCCTTCGTTCGCTGTGATGCCCAGCTGTGTTGTGAGCAGGTGATCTGGGGCCAAAAGATGGCAGATGACGGGTGAGGTACGCTAGCGTGATAGTCACGTGTCGACGCGATAACGCAGCTTGGAGATCTCGCCAGAAAAAGTTCGGATGACTCCCGACATCGAAACAAGAGCCATTGAACATAGAACACACTTTCAATTTGACCTTCCGCACTCTCAATTGCTCAAAATGGCTTCAGGTAACGATGCTCCTGCAGCGGGAAAGCTGTATGTGACAAGCAGTATCTTCAAACATCTCACAGCTAACAACATGAAGATGGGGAGGCCGATTCACTGGCGGAACGGATCCTATAATGGTCCAGTACAACGAATCCATCTACTTTGACCGGGCTTTCTACTCTCAAGACATCCGGGGCAGCATCGCCTACGCCAGAGCCAACACCAAGACTGGCCTCCTGACCGAGCGAGAATTCGCCGAGATCGAGCGAGGCTTCAAACAGGTCCTCCAAGAATGGCAGGACGGCACCTTCGACATCAAGCCCGGCGTCGACGAAGATATACACACGGCCAACGAAAGGCGACTGGGCGAGATCATCGGCAAGGAGATTGCCGGCAAGCTGCACACTGGACGAAGCCGGAACGACCAAGTCGCGACTGACATGCGATTGTGGCTGCGGGATCAACTGGAGCAGCTGGAGAGTTATCTTGTTGCTTTCCTGAAGGTGATTGCTGCTCGTGCTGAGAAGGAGATCGAGCATGTCATGCCCGGCTACACTCACCTGCAGCGTGCTCAACCCATTCGGTGGAGTCACTGGATGCTTCTCTACGGCTCGTTCTTTGCTTCGGATCTGGAGAGACTACGAGAGGTGCGTGCCCGTATCAACAAGTCACCGCTCGGCTGCGGAGCTCTTGCTGGCAACCCATTCAACATCGATCGGGAAGCCATTGCAAAGGAGCTTGGCTTCGACGGTTTGATTATGAACTCCATGGCCGGTGTGGGTGACCGTGATTTCGTGGTCGAGACCATGCAGTGGGGCACTATGCTCATGACACATCTCTCCCGCTGGGCAGAGGACTTGATCATCTACTCGTCGGGAGAGTTCTCCTTTGTCAAGCTCGCAGATACCTACTCCACCGGCTCTTCCCTCATGCCACAGAAGAAGAACCCCGACTCTCTGGAACTCATCCGCGGCAAGTCTGGACGTGCCTTCGGTCACATGACCGGCCTTATGATGAGCATCAAGGGCATCCCATCGACTTACAACAAAGACCTTCAGGAATCTGTCGAACCCATGTTGGATCACATCAAGACCGTCGGCGACAGCGTGCAAATTGCCACTGGTGTCCTCTCGACCCTGAACATTCAGCCAGAGAACATGCTCAAATCCCTCTCACCGGACATGCTGGCGACCGATCTTGCCGACTACCTCGTCCGCAAGGGTGTGCCGTTCCGAGAGACTCATCACATCTCCGGACGGGTCGTTGCTTTGGCCGAGAATGAGGGCAAGCCAATGGATACACTGACTTTCGAGCAGCTGCAGAGCGTTGACCAGCGTTTTGAGAAGGATGTCCTCAAGGTGTTCGACTACCAGAAGAGTGTTGAGATGCGATCTGCAAAAGGTGGTACCAGCCGAAGTGCCGTGATGGAGCAGATCGAGGCCATCAAGAAGACGCTTGCTGTCAACTAGGAAATTTTTGAACAAGAGGAGGATTGCTACTTGCATGTATCACTACGCGAGCCTGTATCGATACCTAGATTTCTGGGACCGGCTAATGAAAAGTTTAGTGTTAAACTTCTAGGCTTCTATCTCTACCCTACTGCTGGCAACGACCTCAAGTGCACCCGAATTCAGATCCCATCCAGCTTCTTCTAATCGTTTCTCATAAGTGCTGAAAAGCATAGAAGACGATTCTCTGGCTTCTCTCATGGACTCCAAGCCCGGCTCCAGACCACCTACTTTCCTTCCCTCTGCACAAGCCACTTCGAGACCTTGCCACCAAGCTCTCAACATGTCCTTTGGAGTCGCGCTCTTCTTCAACACGATGAACAAGCTCATCCTCCCCGGATGAGAACCTTTGTCGTGCCACATGATATAGGGGCCCGACTGGTAGACGGAGAGAACTTGCTCCAGGTAATCGTCTTCGAGCGAAGTCGACTTGGTAGTCTCGTGCTGCTTCGACACAGTTTTCAGTAGCCGAGACATCGAAGCTCCGACAGCACAATGGCCAACAATCCGGTCGTCGCTTCGCCTGAGTACACCATCCCTCTCAAAAATCCTCTCCTTCGCCGAAATCTCCTCCGGCGTAGGCACACGTCCGGCCTTCAAAGAATGATACACCAACGTCGCCCGCTGGCGATTCAGCGTCCTCATACTAACCGCCCTGACAGCCCTCCGATTCGTCTCCAAATGAATCGCAAGCAACAGAATTAACGCCGTCCACGTCGCCGTCTGCGACGTAATCCACGAAACCACCAAACTCCCCGCCCACATCCCCACCAGCGTAATAACAGTCTCCTGACTCGAATCCTTCGCATTCAACTCCCCCAAATTCCCCCACTTGGCAAAATGCGCACTCAAACTAGCCTTCGCACTCCCCGCCGCAACCCCACAAAGCGAACGCAGAACACTACTAAAACTCAGCACAAACACCCGGATCGACTTGGGAAAAACCGGGGAGATCATATCGAGGATGAAGCCCGTGTCGTTCAAGATGTCCGCGAGCAGGCGGTACATCTTGCACTCGGGCTCGAAGGCCATGCCGAAGCGGTAGGCGAAGAGGATTGTGGCCAGGCGGCCGATGGATTCTTGGAAGATGGAGAGGAGGAGGGCGGCGGTTGGGGAGGCTTCTGCGTCGCCGACGCCGACGCTGGAGAGGACGGCGCGGGAGGAGAGGAGGCTGGCTATGCTGCTGGAGAAGGCTTGGAGGGAGTCGTAGATTTGGTATCTTCATGGACATCTATCAGCGAGATGTGGGTTTGATTTGGGGTGGTTTGGCTCACTCGAGATAATCATGTGTTACGCTGTGTGGATACCCCACAGGCAGAAAGACATCTAGCCCTTTCTGCCATAGCGACTTCGAATCTGAGGGCGGCTACTAATTTGTCAGAAAACAAATCAATAATCTCCATCATCTCTCACAACAAGTCACCTTACAATAACATCCACTCTGGCATGCCCCTTTCCACCCTCAGACTGCACATACGTGGCGGTGACATTTCCCGCCTCATCAAACTCGGTGATTCGTGGTGGCACCATGTTGTCGATCACTTTGTCTGATCAAGCGAGACTGGAGTGATGTTGCCACTTGTCATTGGGATGTGAGGTTTCATCCCTGGACAGGGGTGAGGTATTGTCTGACGAGCACGTGAGAATGAGGAACCCGGTTCGAAGCACGGAACTCTGTTTAAGCTTTTGGTTTCGTCCTTGGTTCGGCGGGAGGGACCGAGATGGCGTCACGATTGGACGGTGGCTGGCTGGTAAACAGAAAGACATCTCTTCTTCTTTCCCTGACGATACCAGGTCGTCTTTGGCCGTCTGAAGCGCCGGCGGACGTGAATGAGAAGGTGGACTGAGTGCAGACGATACGACACGACAATGCCGATCATGGAGCTCGTCCCGGGCATCTTCCCGCCCTCACGCGAGAACTGGGAGATCATCGCCTACGCTTGGCAGTTCTTCCCACTCGTGAGTGAACATCACCCCAAGATATCACAGCAAGATATCCTCCAATACTAACATCATGTCTAGTTCACAGCGATCCAATGGTTCACAGACTTCTACCCCCAAGGCAAAACCTCCATCCCCTCCAAATACAACCTCCCGGGAAAATACGCCTGGGCCCTAATGGAATCCCCCGGCTTCCTCACAGTCCTGTACTGCATGACCACAATTCCCCAAAGCGGCCGCACAACCCTCGCGGAAGGCGGTCTGCCCTGGGCGAACTGGACCATGGCCGGAATGTACACGCTGCACTACCTCTACCGCGCCATCCTGTCCCCGCTGTACCTCAACCCCTCCATGTCGCCTATCCACCCGCTAGTCTTTGTTTGTGCGTTTGCGTGGCAGGTGTGTAATGGGCTTTCCCTCGGGGGGTGGCTGGGTGGGTATGGACCTACGACGACGCAGGATTGGGCGGGACGGGTCTATGAGATTGAAGTGGGTATGGTGCTTTGGGGGTGGAGTCTTATGGGGAATATCTTTCATGATGACGACCTCCGGGAGATCCGACGCTCCGCTGCACGCCGCCAGCAGGCTCAGGCTGAGAAGGACGGGAAGCCTGTTGAGGGCGTGGAGAAGTTGTACATGATGCCCAAGAATGGGCTCTTTCATTATGTCCTGTACCCGCATTACCTCTGCGAGTGGTGCGAGTGGGCGGCGTTCTGGCTGATCGGCGGTTGGAACTGTGTGCCTGCGAGGAGCTTTTTGCTCAATGAGATTGCGACGATGTTGCCCAGGGCGTTGGCTGGGAAGAGGTGGTATTTGGAGAAGTTTGGCAAGGAGAGGGTAGGCAATCGCAAGGCGGTGATTCCGGGGATTTTGTGAGGCGGTTGTGTTTGGTGGATGTGTTTTGTGATTTCCGAAAGCAAAGGGTATCTAATGATGCTTCTCGCTAATGTGGATGGCGGATGAGCAGGCATGTGGCCTGTCGGGATGCTTTTGTTTCCCAAGACTGTACATTGAATGTCAATGGCGCCGTCAATTGATCCTTTTCCACCGGGCCTCCTGCTTGTCCTCCTCTTTAACCATTCTCCTTGCTTCCTCTGCTCCTGCAGCGTCCCTTGTGGCTGCCCCAGGTCGAGTCTGTACCACAGCTCAAGGCTGGATGATACTGTAAATGTTGGTATAATGCTCTTGCCTTCACCGACTCCCTTCACCCCTGTCCACCCACAAAGAAATCAAACCCCTCAGTGCCCACCAAAGCACTCGTATCATTCTCCGCCAGCTGCTCTAACAAGCTCAAGAAAGGATCACTCTCCGCCTCGACATGTCCATTCTCGGTGCTCGAACTCACACCACTTGGCGTGCTTTGGTCAAAAGACCCAGCAGCACCGTTCATTGCAGGATCATACTGATTATGATTCGTTGGCTTGTTCAGCGTAAGGGCAGACTGAATCGGACTAAACGCAAAGTTGGGCGTGAATGTGCCTTGGAAGAGCATGGGGTTTGGATCTTGATCTTGGATGGACGATGAAGGCTCTGGGATTTGGTGATTGTTGCCGTTGAGTTGGACCGTGGGTGGCATGCTTTCAGCGGAGGGCTCTTCTTCGATTGTGGCGTGGATTGTGGAGGAGTCCGGTTTCGGGGTTGGATAGGGTAGGGAGGATGTGGTTGATCGGCGTTTCTTGGTCTTTCGGACCGCGCCCGGGAAGTGGTTTGGTTGAGATGGGACCGTGGGTTGGTAGACGTCGGGCAGGAATTGGGCGGGCCAGACATCGGTTTGGTGGGAGAAGCCGTCGAATGCCGAGACGTTCTCATATGAAGCGTCGACAACGACGTCAGAGAACGTGACGTGTGCTCCGTCGATGTATGAGCCCGGATATCGATCGAAGAAGTCTTCCATCTGGAACACTGGCGAGAATCGCATGGGGTTCGAAGCAAGAGACTTCACAAGTTGACCATGGCTTGCGTAGACGGTCTGAAGGGTATCTCGTTGATGCTGAACGCCAGTCCAGATGGATCGAAGCTCAAATAGCTGGGCCATCTCCCTTGACAGGAACTCTGCGCTGTGGCAGAAGGCATCGCCGTCGCGGTACGACATGTAGTGAGCTCCATGGACGTGGATGGTACCGGCAGTGCAGATACAATACCCCACGAATGAAGGCCAGTCCAGCAACGCTGTGTTCTTTCCAATCTCAACAAGCTCCGCAATAGCGTTCGCATGCAGGAAGCACAGGTTCGTCGCCTCAATCTGCCAAGATTGATTCTGTCCAGTGCCCGAAAGCTCTGCCAGATCGACAGGCAAGAAAGGCCGGTAGATCAGGCAGTGAATCAAATGGTAGATCAATTTGCTCAAAACGAGCGTCGAGCTGTCGTGGGATCCGAACAGGGTATCGATCGAAGTAAAGACATCTTGTGTTGCAGCCGCCCAGTAATCGAGATCGGACCGGATCCTGGACAGCGTAGATTGCGCGTGCCAGGGGAAGTGCGAATCGCCCTTGACGCCACCAGCGGCTAAGTATCGATTCGTTACACCAAGCACTCGAACGATCTCGACCAGCATGCTGTTGCTCCCTTGGCCTGCATTTGCCGCTCCTGAGGCATAACCTAGGCTGGATCCATTGGGAAAGTAGCTGCCGTCGACCCAGACCTGTGAGCCTGGCGGTTGCCAGCCTGGGAGTTTGAGATGTATTGATTCGTGTGAGATTAGTGAGGGTCGCTTGGAGCCGCTGACGGTGAAGCAGTCCATGAGATAGCAGGTCCAGAACAGCTTTCGGCGGCCTTCGCGCTCGGAGGTAGAGATTCGAAGTTCAGCTGGGAGTTCGCGGTGGAGGTTCAGCGCCAACGCCATGCTTACTGCATGTGTTAGTACCATATAGCATCTCTTTCCTTTTCCGTTCTGAAAGTTTGCCATGGCGAGTAGTAGCAGTGCTTGCAGGTTGTCGATGCTCGGTTCATCAACATCAATCTCTGCCCTCGATCGCACCACGTAGTCCTGGCTTGATCGAATGGCACCTTGTGTACCTCCACAGAGTTGAGGGACGTATCGGATTGATACGGCGTGGATCGCATTCACCAAGAAGCGCGGCAATCGGCCATCTCGTAGTCTCTGTCTCGTTGCGGTCTCGTCCAAGATGTAGTAAGGCTTGTTGTGTACGCGCGCGAAATATGTATCCAGTAGAGCGTCAGTGAAAGCGAGTGCCTCATGTGCTGGTGGCGCTGGTTCAACCGGTATTGGGTTCGATCTGACCTGCTGAATCTCTGGCATGTCTGCTTCTGGTCGTGGCGGCGATGGCTGAACAGGTGCCTTCTGGCCAGCGTCCCCATTGACTTCCTTTGGCTCTTGCGTTGGGCTTGAAGACTCTCCACCTTCTGGCGAGGTCGACTTCTGCTCATCCTTCAATCGTTTCTCCAGGCCATTGACGCGCTTCAAAAGCGCTTCCAACACGTCTGTTTTTGGGCCACGCTTCTTTGGTATAGCATCTAGAATACGCATCAGCAAAGTTCAGCCATCTCAACTTGAATACTCACCATAGACACAAGGGCAATTGAAGACCTGGCAAGCCTCACAGCTGGGCTTCAGTCTGTTGCACTTGATCTGCCAACTATCAGTCCAAGATCTCGCCAGACAGGTAAGACACGTCCAACCTTTCGCTTCCTGCACGACTTGCAATTCATAGCCTCCTTCTGCTCCGTCGCCTTCCTGACCTGCAGGCGGTCAATACCGACTTGCGGCCGAGCCATAGCCATCATCGCGCTGTCGTTCTCCATAACGGCCATCCTTTCAAGATCCAGTGTCACCGCATAGTCCAGAGCATCAATGCAAGAAGCAGCAGAGAAGGAAAGCAAGACAGACAGAGCACGGTCAAGGGAGAGAGCTGCTGCAGGCGTGTGAGGTGTTCAATGATGTCGCATCACTGTGGAGCCGGCGCGCCATACATTGATTGCACTCTAGCCCTCTTCTGTCACGAGCACGAGGCCCATGTGAGCGGGGGCACAGAACTAGAGTTGCAGGGCACACTTTCGCACCAGCGCAGAGAGTCGAAGCGAAGACAGGCTAAAATGGGCACGCACGCAGCACGGCTTTGCGGACGTGCCATTGGCGCTGGCGATCGTCTGGGTGTGTGTCTGGTACTGGTACTGGGACGCTCGTCAGCCGCCCAGAGGACCCCCAAGAAGGCGCTTTTGCCCCCCGGTGGAGGTGGAGGTGGCCACCACATCGCCCTGCTGCGATATGCATGGCATATTGCTTTGGAGGGGAGTGCCGTCTCGCCAGCCGAAGCGACGTCTTACACGATCTCCTTCTGGAACCTTTTCCAGCGGGGGAGGCCGGCCTTCGACCCCAGGTTGGCGCCATTGCAGATGCATGTCGTCGAGATAGCGTGGTGGGTTTGCCAAAGCCACGCTCAAAACACGAGGGGCGGAACTTGCCATCGCCGTCAGCAGCCGTGTCTATCAATGTTCCACAGATGTTCGAAGCTATCCACGATGGTCGCAGGCACCTTCCCCATCTCAAACGGTCGGAGACGGCAGGAGGTCACACAAAATCAGGCTAAATCTCCCCATAGCGCCGAACTCTGGTAGATTTCCGATTTCCCACATGGACACCATCCAAAGGATCAGGATCACGCCTGTCACGTTGACACAACATGGCAAAGCGTCAACTACCGACGCTGCGGTTCCTCTCAGCCCTTCCAACTTCGCCTTCGATACGACGTTGTACAGAAGCATATTGCAATCTTCGGTTCTTGGGTTTGCTGGGCTGACGTGGAACAGTGCTGTTCTTTTGCCCTTCTGGCTCTGGAGCTGTGCGAGGTAGTGTGGTTCTCGATTTTAGATACGAGCGACGGTCGAAAGTTTAAAGGCCATCGTCGGTCCCTTTCAGTGCCACTTCAGCCGTCTTTTGAGAAGGGACAAAGATAGTCGCAACACGAGACATGGTGACGGTGTGGCTCAGAATCAAACAGAACATTGATTTGATCGTTCGTTCCGAACCCGATCATCAGCTAGAAGTACCTGTAGAGACTGTCTACACGCAAAAAGCAAACGGCCCTTCTCTAAATAAAGATCGTATATGTGCCCATCGAACGCCATTCCCAATCATTAGCATCAAGATCATGTATATAAATTCCTTCCTCCTACCAACCTCACAAAGTCCCATGGCACGTTCTCCCCAATGAGCAATCTTAAAGTCTCAACAATCGTCCAAGCATTAACATCTGCAACGCCATTCGATGCCCATCCGAGCGAGGATGCGATCGAGACAGAATCCCCTTTCCCTTTAATTCCATTCGACAAGTCAACAAATATCTTGCCTGATCGATTCGTCGGCTTGCGATTGGTATTGCTGTAGTGTTTGATAATAGGAGACACGAGGTGCGACTTCTCGGCCGGCAATGCAGAGATGATCACAAATGGATTCTCCACTCGTTTCAGATCATCGAGCCCCTGGAGCTGCTGGGCGTCAACGCTCAAATGGGACTTGACGCCGAAGCCGATTGTGTATATGGAGCCGATGTCCAGACTTGTCAAGGCGTATATTGCGGCCGCGGCTTGTGCCTCGCTGTTGCCGAGGACGAGCGCGGTTCGGCCAGCGTATGCTGAAGGTACGAAATGCCTTGTCAAGGTTGCGCGAATGCCTTTCCATGTGACATTGTCGGCGACGAGCGTTCTGCCGCTGTTGGTGCAGCGGACGGCGATTGTGTCGACTTGACCGATGGCGGATGCGGCTTCGGTGAGTGTAGGGAGGTAGGGTGCTGTCTCCACGGGGAGAGGTGGGTTGATGTAAGCGCCGCCAAACTGCTGTCTGCTCAGGAAGGGTTCGATCGAGCCGTGCGGCAAAGTGTCGACTGTCGTGAGTTGATGAGGTTGGCTCAACTCGTTCAAGCACTTCTCGAAGAACACTGCCAGTCCATTGGAGCGCACATGGCCGATAGCATACATATCCAGTCGAGGCATCTGGCCCATGGAATGCAACATGGAGTTGATCTCAGCTGCACTCAGTTGCCCTGGCGCCGCAATCAAGGGCAGTAGTGGATGCGTGATCGGTGTAAAGACCTTGTTCAGCGTCCTCGAAAGTTGGCCGACAGTACCCATATTCAGACCCGAGAAGGGAGGATTCGACGGAGTGCTTTGAATCGTTGATCGGAAGTACTCCAGCTCGTAGTTGTCCTCCATATTATTGACCAGCGCAATCATTTTGACAATGTCGCCGTATACTGCGCCTTCTTTGAACAAGCGATGTGCGTCTGGTGATGCCCATTTGAACTGCCCGGAGAAGTCGTGCCAGGCAGATATAATCTTGCTGTTCCCCTTCTCGGCGGCAAGCTGTCGGCGCATGGGCTCTGGAAGCCAAAGCTCGACATCGACGTATTCGCAGCCCCACTGCATGGCTTTGCGCAAGTACTTGTAGAAAAGCGCCGGGTCCTCCATGGGAAATCGTCCATTCTCCCGAGTACATCTTGTGGTGAAGATGATTGGCAGCTCGGTCCTTTGACGGAGAAGCATCACCTGCTCGCCGACATACTTCAATCCAGGCACGGCGCTGAAGTCTCCATCCGTGGCAGGGTCTCTAAGTAGGTCAACTCGAAGCTCCACAGAGTCTGCGCCAACCGATAAGATGTCCAGATTCGGCAGAGCCCCGCGGATATCAGGAAATGTCGTCGACAATAGCGTCGTGCGCTGCTTCCTCTTCAGATCCTCATGCGGCTGAATCTGCCCCAGTATAAATCCCAAAAACCGCGCCAGATCCCTTCGTATCGGAGTCCTGTGGGTATAAAGATACTCATAATCGCAAAAAGAAGTCAAATGCTCGTCCCGTAAGTCCCGTGAATCAATGCAGTGGGTCGTAATGATCGTCCTGTCCAGTTTGCGCAAAGACTCCGGCTCCGTAATGAAATCATTCTGTACTCCAATCACCACCTCATCCAACCATCCCTTCGCATCCTCCCACGAACCCGCGACGGCGTGCGTATGACCGAGGACGTCCGCGACGACCCTGGTGATCTCTTCTTGACCCGGGTCGTGAACGATGAGCAGTCGCGGAGGCTCGTTGTGGATGATCTCCTCAATCTTCATCACGCCATTGGATTTGATCATGGCAGCAGAAACGACAGCTCCTGCTGCCAGGAGAGAGAGAGTATGTAATCCGCCTTCGCGACTGCAGGTCACCGGATCGAGATGTCGTGCGCGCCGTGGCCGAGGCTGGAGAAGGCATGGTTAGGGACAGGCGTCTTTGGGCAACAGCGTCTCACGAAGATTGCTGCTGGGGTGGTGGATGCAGGGCTACTTACTGGGTGCTATGGGATGGTCGGACTTGCTGTGCGGCAGAGCGATGCCATATACACATGCTGCGTACAGTCCGAACTGTTACCACTGCGGTGGAACAGAATGACAGCGCGCGCCGTCAGTCTGTAGCAAGCCTCTGTTTTAAGTGTGTCGTGAGAGATGTGCCGACATGGATCTCGGCAGAGACGAGACGACGAGTTTTGATAAGGGAAGGAAACAATTGTTCGAGACGCTCGCTTGTTCGCTTCTGTTGAGACGTCAGGTCTTGGGAGTTCTGTCACGGAAATTCATGCCTGCACCAGAAAGCATGTCGTCGACGTAGCTCGCGTGCATCGGGTGGACGGCTAAATCCTTCCAACTGACTTTCACCCCGGTCGATCCTGCGGAAGAACTACAACGCATCTCTCCGCCAATCAACGATCATAAAGTCCACCAAAAATCCTCCGTCTTCTTGGGCGCCGGCTCCACTTCTGTCGATACTACACGCCTACTTTTTGCTGTAGCAGCACCACTAAAGTAAATTCTATTAGAACCGGCATCTCAATCCGAGTACGACTGTGAGTCCGGTGACCGTACGTACAGTCAACCTTCATCAGCTTCAATCAATTGGCAGATAGTCGAGCAATGGGGCCTCTGGAGGCATTGCAAAGCCTTGCATTCCCACAGCCATATCTTGCCAACAACACCACCATATTCCCTCACAAACGCCTCAAATCGCACTCGCCTACCACACCTTCCCTCGGCCATCTCGCAATTCCATCCATGTCCCCAACCAAACATCAAACATTCACAGCACGGAAATACTCACCAAGGTTCCTCATTCCCACCCAGCGCCATTGGTGGATCTTCCACGACCACCTCTCGCCGAAACCACTCACACCATCAAAGTCCCATCATCACTCGCTTCATCGGCACATCACCTCCCACCGCCAAGCCACAACCCGGAACATCTTCAATCCAGAACTTCCTTCTTCTCGCTCGATCGTCCAAGTTGTGTATGTAATCTTCGGTACTTGTTCTCATCCGGACGATCGTCAACGCTCCTGGCACGGAACGACAACGTCCATATCCTCCAGGGTGATTCAGCATTGCGAATAGGGAAGGAATTTGTCCGGTCGGGCCACGACGGGACCTTAATGGGTGTTGCGCTGATTCGCATTTGCCTGTCGAGGAAGATGCGTGTCCAACAGACTGGTCTTATACGCAGTGCTTCTACCAGATGGCGTAAGCATACCACATCCATATGATGTATCTATCCTGTTCAGCCCGGTTGAACTGTCTGTACCATCCCTTCCGTTCGTCTTGCCACCTGAGGTGAATGCATAGTATGGACTCATAAGAAGCCTGACATCATAAAGAGATACTGCTACATGAGGTATAACTGCCGTATTCAGTACATGTACAACAAGGAGCCATGGGAATCAATGCCAAGGAAACAAATTTGACTATATGAACAAAGACAATAAACAAGAAGTTGATATTCAAGCCTTCCCTTGTCCCCGTCTTAGGAGATCAAGTTAAGCCTTCATAGAAATGGTAAAATCCAAGCAACTGCAAACAGATGATTCTCTCTCGCGCGCAACACACAATGGACAGATATGGTCAAAAAATACACATCGGGACACACATCACAACTTTGATTTTCCTTCTCAGTTCGCTTTCGCTTCGTTTTGTGATGGTCGGGGGATATCAAAAGTGGCAGCGCTGATCCTGCGTCGTCGTGAGATCGTGAAGTTGGGTTTCGAAGCTGCAAGTTTCCATGACGTTCCTTCTCTCTATCGATTTAGTTGTAGCCGGCTGGCTGCTCGTAACCGGCTGGCTTGCTGGGCACAGGGGTCACGTAGGCAGTGCTGACTGGGGCAGCAGGGCTGGACGAGCTCGACGAAGGAGCGTAGGTGTATGGCTTCTCCGACGTCTTGCCGTAAGATGGAGGCGTGTAGACCGCAGGGCCGCTAGCAGTCGAGCTGGAGCTGGAGCTCACTGGAGAGGCAGGCGTCGACGAAGAGCTGCTGGCGCTGGAGGTGGTCTCTGGCGAGGCTGGGACAGTGGAGCTGCTCTTGCCATAGCCGGGGGCACCAGGGGCGCTAGAGGTAGTCTCGGGCGAGGCTGGGACAGTGGAGCTGCTTGGGCCATAGCCTGGAGCTCCAGGGGCGCTAGAGGTGGTCTCAGGAGACGCCGGAGCAGTGGAGCTGCTGCTGCCAGTTGGGTAGCCCATTGGCTTGGAAGCGGAGGAGCTCTCGCTTGGGTATGGAGCAATTGGGCTGCTGGAAGTCTTGGTGTAGGTGATGAAGCCAGAGCTGCCACCAGCAACGCCAGAAGACGATGGGTAAGCACCAGTGGTTGGGTAGTAGGCAGGCGAGCTCGACTGGATGGGGCCAACAGACTTGGAGGGGGTGCTGGCTGGGATGGTGACGTAGACAGTCTCCTTCTCAGTGACGGTGACAGTGTTTGGCACGCAGGTCTCGCCGCCGTATCCAGGAGCAGATGCGGATGGGGTGGAGTATCCAGCGTTGGTGACAGGGGTCGAGGCCGAGCCGTAGCCACCTGGGGATCCGGGGGTGCTCTTGACGGGGTAGACGGTGATGAAGTTGGTCAGGGTGGAGGTAGACTTGACGGTGGTGTAGCCAGTGGTGGTCTCACCGCCGTAGCCTGGAGCAGAGCCGGAAGGAGACTCAGCGCCGCCAGTTGGCTTGGTCATGTAGAGGGTAGAGGTAATGTACGCAGTCGACGTAGAGTGGACGGTGGTCGTGACAACAGTGGTGGAGGATCCGTGGCCAAGAGTGTAGGTCAGGGTGTGGTTGGTCACGATCGTGGAGGTAGCGCAGTCCTCGCCGTTGCAGCCGTAGCCTGGAGGAGAGCCAGAGCCACCGGTAGTGATTGGCGAGTATGGGGTGCTGGAAGATCCAGTGCCCATTGGGTAGGATGGCTTGCTGGACGAACCACCGTAGGTTGGGATGGCCGGGGTGGAGGAGCTCTCTGGGGAGACAGGAGTCGACTCAGCGGGCTTGGAGTAAGAGGCCGAGGCGGAGGAAGAAAGCTTGGAGGCGCTCTTCTCGGGGCAGACGGTCGTGTAGACCGAAACGGTGCTGGTGGTCATGACTTCAGTCTTGCTCTCGGCCGGGCAGTCGGTGACCGTTGGGGCGCAGCTGGTGATGGTGATGACCTTGGTCTCAGAGATAGTGGCCGTGGTCATCTTCTCAGAGCTGCTGCTGTAGCCAGTGCTCAATGGAGCAGACACGGAAGAGCTCGTGGTCAAGCCGGTCGAGAGAGGGGCCGATGGAGAGCTGCTTGAGCTGTATCCGGTCGAAAGAGGAGCAGATGGCGAGCTGCTGGAAGAGGAAGAGCCATAGACCGGTGGCACCGGGGCCGAAGAGGAAGAAGAGACTGGTGCAACTGGCGAAGAGCTGCTGCTAGAGCTGCTGCTGGAAGAGCCATAAACTGGGGGCGCTGGTGCGCTGGAAGAGCTCGAGGAAACGGGAGCGGCGGGCGTAGTGCTGCTGCTGCTGCTCGAGGCACCGTAGACTGGTGGTGCCGGGGCAGAGGACGAGCTCGAAGAGACGGGGGCAACCGGCACGGACGAGCTGCTGCTGGAGGCTCCGTAGACTGGGGGAGCGGGAGCGCTCGAGGTTGTCAAAGGCGCAGCAGGCGTGGTGGAGGTGCTGGCGCCGTATCCCACAGGAGCAACGGGTGTAGAGCTCATGACCTCGCTCGTGCTGTTGGCGCTCTCGTAGGTCGGCGCGCCATATCCCTCGGGGGCGGCACCGTAGCCTGCTGGGGCTTCACGGCGAAGGTCGCGAGCGCTGGCGCCGAGCGCAAGGGCGGCGACGAAGGCAAACTTGTTGAACATATTGAGTTGCGGTCGAATCGTAATCTTGGGGTTGCTGTTTCAAAAGCGGCTGTTCGGTATGAATGATGCGGTAGGGCAGGAAATCAATTCCGCCTAGAAAGCAAGCAAACAACACACGCGCAAAGTAATGAGTGACTGAAGTGCTAAAGAGCGTGGGTGTCTACGAGAGACAAAGTGAGTGTGCTGTCGCGAACAGAAGCAAGCCTTGGAGAGGGAAAGAAGCCCAAGAGAAACGGGGTGTATGGGGATGCGAAAGCACAAAAGGCGCGCCTCCGTCCCCTTGTCGCCGACTCATGCGTAGTCTCATCCAGTGCAATTAAAGCAGACGCAGCGGTCTAAAAGCTAATCCCGGGCGCTAGGCTTTGTACAGCATCGAGACGCAGGTACGCGCGAATCAAAGCCCGTGAATGCGATCGGACAGGGGCCATGCAGGAACAGCCGCATAGCGGCACAAAGCGGCTCGCCGTGGACGCTCTGCCCATCTGTGGCGTTGATTCGCTGGGCGTGGTGACGGGCAGCTTTCTTTCAGCGCTGCCATCTGGCCAAAGAGGTGGCCGAATGCCATTCATTGGCAAAGACCCTCTCATCTTGTTGGAACAATACACAAGCACAATAGGCCCAGTTGCCTGTGGTCGGCCGCGAATGGGCTGGAGAGGATCCATCATCTCGCGTACAGACTCGTACAATTATTACCCCGGCAGGCGATCGGGAGGCCAGTCCAGTTGGCGTCGTACGGTGAGGAAGCGGTCTCTTGCCACGGCGGCCACGCTTCTGTTGTGGTACATCGAAACGTCGGAAACTGCGCTGCCATGCGTTGGCAATCCTTGCGTTGTCCGAACCAAAGTCGGGAGCTCACGCCGTCTTTCTGCACGCAGCCGCAAGAAAACGTGAAAACATCCCGAAAGAAGTGCTCCAGAATTCGTCGCGCAGTAGCACAGTGTGGAGTGTATGCCCACGTTTGCATCCTCCGCGGCGCTCGTCGTAGTTTCAGCTAAAATTAATAGACTGTGGCTCCTCCTCGGTCGGCAACTGGTAGCCGTTGGCAACGCGGGCGGACGCGCACTTGTCACGACGACGTTATCTGAACAGATTGCTTGTTTTCGTAGCCTCAGGCCGGCGTCCAAGTCGTAGGCCATCGACACGTCGTCCTTTCGAGTTCCAGATTTCCATGATCGCCGTGCAGCACATCGCAATCATCTCCAGAGAAATGCATCAAGTACAGTGCATCTGAGCAGATTTCATGTCGGTAAGGCTCTTCGGCGTGGCGTTGTGGCGAAGCCAAAGTGTTTCGCAGAACTACACGTGCGGGCAAGGACCAGCATGGCCCGTCTGCTTCAAACTGAGTCGACATCCGGCAGTAAGCATGGTCCTCGTGTGTCGCAGCCTTGTGGGCGGCCATGCTGGCTCAGAAATAGGCCTGGATCGCGTCATGTCGAAGTCTAATGGCCTCGACTCTTCTGCAGGCGACGACCTGTGGCGAGAAGGTTTCAAGGAGGCCGAAGCGACGGCGGAAAGGTGATATTCCGAATGCGTTTCAATACGGCCGACTGACTTGGTATGAGACGAGTGTGAAGACGGAGGTGAAGAGGAAGAGGTTTCGAAAGACGGAGGGCAGGCAGGCCAGGTTTTGCGGCAAGAGCAAGGAATGCTGCTGACAGTGACAGCGGGGGCAGGAGCATTCATGAGCATTCCAGCGAACCTTACTCCAACATCACCTCGTATTCAAGCGACCTTCACGAAAGCAGAAAGAAACCATAACAACCATTCTTTACTCTACACCGTCGTCGCCTCAGCAACATCTCTCCATACTCAAATCCGCCAAAGGACACACTCAAGCTCAACCTGGGAACCCTGCCACTCCTGACACGGGGGAACATGTTCCCTCGCAAAACGTGACGAGATCTCACTCCCTCACACTGGGTTTCCCAGCTCCGAAAGCTACGAAAGGCCAAGTGAAACAGCCGATACTGGAGAAGTGCTTCAATGCACCCGAAATGGCGTGCTGAGAACTTGGGTGTGCAGTCCTTGATGACATGAAGGGTCAGACTGTGTGATCGTCAATAGGCAGACTCTTGTTTCTGCAGCTTACATGTGAAAGGCAAGATGGAGGTGGTGACAAGAGCAGTTGTCATCATCGTCTGTGGAGTGGACAAGACGACCTTATGCAAGATCGAAAGTCTAATAGGTGTTGACTGCTCAGGCGCAACAGGGTAAGTCCAACCTGCTCTACATCAAGCTCTCGTTTCTCCACAAAGACCTCGCTCTGCATGAGTTTTCAACCCATCCGCAATACCAGGAATAGTAGACTCCGTGACCAACTCTCCCCATCGCATCACACCCCAAACACAACCCTCCCGCCTCAATCCCTCAAACCAACAACCGCACAATCAACCCCATCACTCTCAGGAAACGCACTCGCCGGATTCAGCGCCAAAACCGCATTAATAACATCAATCGCCTGGCTGTAACACACCTCAAGTCAGCAAACTCCCACACCAAAAAGGAAAACTCAACTCACAACTGCCACTTCAAAGCATCCTCCTCCCTCTCCGGCGCCTCAAACGGCCCCGTCCACTTCCCCCCAAACACAAGCGGCTTCCTCGCATCATCACTATCCCTCGTAACCAGACTCCAGTACTGAATATTCACATACTGCCTTATAGCATCCCGGAGTTCCTCGTCCATGTATCCGTAGATGAGATGTAGTCGTCGGATGAGAATGCCCATGAACCCGACGACGGAGCGGCCGGCGGGGTTTTGGGTAGCGGGTGTTTCGAGCAGGACGCCTTGCTCAGTGTTCCAGACGGAGGAGGTCATTGCGTTGATGGCGGTGCGACGGGCGATGGAGGTCATGGTGCTGTTGGCGGTTATGTTGCCGAGGAGGGCGTAGGCGCCGATGTAGTTTGCTGTGATGGCTGGATTCCCAACAATCAACACCTCCTCACTTCCCTCGTGATACTTGAAAGGGGTAGACGTACTAGTAATCAAATACTCCGTCGGCTGCGAGCAATTATTCCCATCGATATGGCCCCTCGCGAACCCCGTCTCAGGATCGAGGAAGAAGCGATCGAAGAATTGCAGCGCGGAGGAGGCTTTGTCGCAGTAGGTTCTATCGCCGGTGATGAGGCAGAGTTTGGCGGAGAGGAGGGCGTAGCCTGCTGTTGAGCCGGAGTCGATTTGGGGGTCGGCGGCGGCTTTGTTGTTGGGGACGGTTGGGTTGCCGTTTTGCCAGTCTGTAGGACCTCGTCAATATAATCCAATGGGAACGGCATGTGTAGTATCAGACTTACAAACACCCCCAAGCATACTCTTCCCATCACACTCCGCCTGCAACTTATTCCACGGATAGTGCGTCCCTTCCAAATACCCCTTCTCAATAACCGTCTCATTAATAAAGCCATGGTTGGTGATAAACTGCTTAAGACATCAGCCATTCCCTCTCTCCTTTGCTCAAATGAATCAGGCGACTCACCTCCCAAACCCCCTTCGCCTTCTCCAACAACTCCCCCACCCCATAAGCCCTCCACCCCACAATCGCCGCCATCGCACTCCAAGCCGCATCATCATTAAAGCAATCCACAAGCGGGACACCCCAATAACTAAAACACCCACTCTGATGCTCCGAAGCAAACTGCTCCTCAGCACCAAACTGATTGACGAAAGGCTCGGTGTCTTGCTGCATATCCCATATCGCGACGGTGGTCCAGGCGTTTTGGGCTTTCCAGTCGGTGTTGTTTTGGATCGAGTCCGAGGAGACGAGGTGCCGGACGCTGGCGTAGGAGGTGTTGATTATGGTCGGGAGGGATTGGAGGAAGATGGGGGAGACGTAGGTGGTGTTGAGGATTGGGGATCGTGGGGCTAGGGGGCTGGCGAGGGTTAGGGAGGGGAGGAGGAGGGTGAGTGTAAGAGGGGATAGCATGGTTGAGGCGTGTTGAGGTTTTTCGATGCAAGGAGTAGAGAGGACTCAGAAGACTCGATACCTCGTGCTTGGGAAAAGCAGGCGTCAAGCTGGGGGTTATGATGGAAGCATTTATATCTGCGGTCGTCTTCTCCCCAGAACTTGTTCGTTGACCTAGAAGGACTTTCGATGTTCCGTAGCCAGCGGTGTAATCGACAGTGGATTCATCTCTTCCAGGCAGAACCAACCACGGAGTCGAGAGCGTCGACCAGCAACGAGTCACGCCGACCAAAAAGCAGCATGAAATAGCAGACCGGTCTGATGTGCTCCCGCGAGCTATTTCAAGCTGATGGCAGCAGAGATCGGCGGTGTCCATCCTCGAAAAAGTAACATCATGTGCAGCTGAGGCGGCGCAGCTAGCATTATGGGTACGCGTAGGTAGGTGACGTTGGTGAGCGAAGGTATGTGATCGTCGCGATGCAGTCCTTTTTCGGCCCTTAGTTAGTATTGTCGAATCCTTTCGGGGTTGTATAAGTATTGAGAGGAGGAGACTTATATGGCTGTGCAAGTTCAGCATCTCAGGACGTCGATTCAATGTTGCAGTGATTCCAGGCCAACAATCGGGCAACACCTGGATGGCTCTTTGGCATGCGAGATTGCCTACTGGGTCCTAGGAAGGCTGGCTGTGGATTGAACGTCAAGCATCTCCTCATGGCCGAGGTGTGTACGACGGTGATGTTAGCTGTGGACAATGATATACCTTGTTGGTGTCTGAGGAGAAGCTGGCCGTCTCGGTCAGGCAGGTATGGTATGATATGAGCTCGTTTAGCATTCATTCCGACAACCTCCGTCGATCGATAGGCCCCCAAGAAGTTGATCAAGGCACCTGCCAAAACCAACGTACTCAAATAGCCCTCAGGCAACCTGCTGACGACCACATCAACATGCCACTCTCCACTCCATTGCAATTAGCCCTTACCCTCAAGAACCCCACCCACGCAGCAAATGGCGCTTCCACCGTTCAAGCAGGCCTGCGTACAGCAGCTTCAGAAACGCAACGTCACCAGCAGTCCGTCTCGACTCTGGCAGCAACAGCAGCAACCCCTCAAAAGATCACGAAGTGCAGCAATCGAACACCACAACCCAGGCAGTCGGGCACCAAGAAAGGAAAGGCAGCCTTGTCCGCAAACTGATCACCAGGTAGCAAGACTGGTCGATGCGAACTGGCAACGCAGTCTCGAGCGGCGCGACGTGTTTGCTCTCCAGGTCTTTGCCCAATGGCGGGCGCGTATGGGGATGGCTTGATCGCGGAGAGGAGTCGTGACAGCCTGGTATACGAGGATTTTTCGGAGCGGAGAAGGCAGGGGCCCGGGGGTGGGAGAGTGAGGTTGGTCGAGAGTTGAATGATTGTGAGGAGTTCGGTCGGACGGATGCTAAACGACGACTTGTTTTTGTCGATCGTCGTATGTATTTTGAGGCAGAGTAGGGGTGTGGATAGGTCTTGAAACGCACGTGATGCGGACTGGCTTTCACATGCCTGGTCGTGCAGAGGCGTTATTGTGGTCACTCCAACTTTAAATCAACTTCAGCTCATATCGGAATGATTGCGGGAGGTGTATGGCTCACCGAAAGGTCGTCCATTTGTCCATTACTTTGATGATCATCTACTCTGTCGTTGTCCTCCCAGTGGATTCGTTCCTAGCATAATGTCGTCGGCTCGTCGCCGGTTCTCAAGGGCCTGGGTTGTCCTTCCGAAAAGACACTTTTTCCACGCCGACGTTCTCGTTGCCGTCTGCGTCTCTCTTGAGCTGATACACGTACAGCACCAGCACATCTCCTTGTACATCCATGAGTACGAAGCTCGGTGTATTCCGCTCCTCATCTTCTGAAGGCAGTGTCTCGTCCAGCCAGCTTACAGCACCTGTCGCAGAGCCTGGGTTGACGAAGAACTTGCCCTCCATCTCGTATGCCTCAAACTTGCAGGTACCACCCCAACATAGCACATCCACGTCCATTTGTCGAGCGGCTATGAGCAGAGCATCCGGGTCGCCGGGCGGAATGATGGAGTCGCCATGGGTGAAACCAATTCGTAGGCTACCATGTGTGACAACCTTACTTAGTGCTGTAGGTATCGGAAAGGTTGCTTCAGCGGCTGTGCTTTGGGGTTGCTGTCCTTGCTGGAAGGGCGCAGCTGGGGCGGTGGTTGTGAGAGGGATGTCGAAGTCGCCTTTGACCAGCTGGAGGTCAGGCGCCAGAGTTCGTAGGAAGGCGTAGACGGAGGGAGAGGTCAAGTTGCCCAGACATAGGATCTGGCCAATCTTGCCGGGAGTGAGGAGCTTCTTGAACTGCTCATAGTCTCAGCATATGCTCAGGTTTCAATGTACGGTATGCCTGCCTTTTGGGGAATGTCTATGGCGCGGTCTGGGATGAAAAGGTCGCCGAGGACGAGCACCAATCGTGTAGACATCGTCGCTACGCTCTCTCAACCAGAAGATCTCTCGTTGTAGCTTCACCGGCCGCAGTCGAGGCGTGGTAGGCGGCAGGGATGCTGCGGAGCTCCACGCGGAAGACGGCAAGTGCCGGGGTGTGTGAGATTCAATGTCGGGAGCAGAAGCCGATGAAACAGAGCGAGAGCAGGCCTCTCCTTCGCTTCCTCACTCTCACTTTTCTCCTTGTTGATGTGTGTGTAATCCACAGACTCCCACGCTCCACGCAATTGGCTTTGTGTTCGACGGCGGCGGCGAGAATTGATCGGGTGCAAGAAGAGGAGAACTTGTCCGGGGTGAGCCTCGTCGTTTGGCGTGTCGCGCGTCGACTTCACAACATATGAACGGGGCGAGTCTTCTTCGCAGTGGCAGAGCGAGTTGGAGGAGCAGCAGTCGTCGGCTGGCACCCCGAGTGAGCGGATCGGATACTGCGGCCTCGAAGAACAAGACGTCCGCCGGCCTGCAAGGTACGGCCAACTGCTCCTCCAATTGGACATCCGCTCCTTCCACACGTCATCCGCCAGCCCCACGTACCCCTCCTCGATATTTGAGATCTATGTCTCCCACCGACAGACTGTCTCTTATCTCGAGACAGTTCGATTATTCCAACGCCCACGACGTTCCACTGAACACCCCCTTCTCCATTGAACGGGAATCGAGCCGAACCGTCGACGACTTCAACTCCAACAATCCGTTCAACGCCCCGGCACAGAAGAGAGACTTCCACCAAGCCACTCCATTGCAGCAAGAAAAAGTAAAGGAAGAAAAGCCTGTCGCCGAGAAGATGTCGAAACAAGCGCCTCATCCTACGCTCCTGATTCCAGGACCCATTGAATTCGACGATGATGTCCTTCAAGCAATGAGCCACTATTCCGAGGCTCATGTGGGACAGCCATTTGTCAATGTCTTTGGCGAGACTTTGACCATGCTGAGGAAGGTGCTCCTCACCGAGAACCCCAACAGCCAGCCATTCATCATCTCTGGGTCAGGAACACTTGGATGGGACCAGGTTGCTGCCAACCTGTGTGAGCCGGGAGATGAAGCCCTCGTATTGCATACCGGTTACTTCGCCAACAGTTGGGCAGACTGCTTTGAGACCTATGGCGTCAAGGCAACTCAAATCAAGGCACCCATTGGCGACAGACCTCAGCTTCCTGAGATCGAGAAGGCTTTGAAGGAGAAGAAGTATAAAGTGATCACTGTCACACACACGGACACATCCACAGGCGTGAAGTCTGACATCAAGCCACTTGCCGAATTGGTCCGCAAGGTGTCTCCTGAGACACTTGTCGCCGTCGACGGTGTCTGCAGTGTGGGCTGCGAAGAGATTCGCTTCGACGAGTGGGATATCGATGTCGTTCTTACTGGTTCACAGAAGGCTCTCGGATGCCCCGCCGGTCTGTCAATCGTCATGGCATCTCAGCGCGCAATGGAAACCCTCAAGAACAGGAAGACCCCGCCGACGTCTTACTTTGCAAGCTGGAAGAACTGGACACCCATCATGCAGAACTACGAGGCAAAGAAGCCATCCTACTTTGCAACGCCATCACCCCAACTGATCCACGCCCTCAACACTTCCCTGAAACAAATATTGTCCAAGTCCATGGAGGAGCGATTTGAGACGCACAAGCAAGTGAGCTTGAGAGTCAAGAAGGCCATCGAGGGCATGGGCTTGAAGCAGCTTGCCACGAAGCCCGAGAACCAGGCACACGGCATGACCGCCATCTGGCTACCAGAGGGATTGACTCCACCCGAAGTGTTGCCCAACCTCTTGAAGAAGGGCGTCATCTTCGCAGGAGGTCTTCACAAGGAGATTGCTACCAAGTACATCCGATTCGGCCACATGGGTGTATCCGTGACCGACCCTAAGCGGGATGACATTGATAGGGCTCTCCAGGCTCTGAAGGACAGCCTTGTCGAGGTTGGATACAAGGTGCCAAACTGAGCTGAACGGGGATCCGTTGGGACAGTATGATACTCTTCGTAGCTGATATTGATATATTTGATCATTGATATGACTTGATTGACGATGTCTATTTCCACCTTTGTTCCTCTAGGCCCAAGGTTGCCCTTTCGACCTCCAAATAAGTGTCTAGCTGACAGTATGTAGTTTCAATGCAGGATCAACAGTAGCAAACATGCGTACCATCGCTCGCTGCTCTGGTAATGCGATTGACCCGATAGACGGCCGCACAGCTGCCGGATGCTTGGTCGTACTTGTCCCTTTCGCAGACGGAATCTCATCAGAGGCATGCGATCATCCATCCTTTGATCACTCCGTCGGTACCTCAGCCACCCTTACTTTCCGCGAGACATGCAGCACATCATGCACCAAAGCTAACGATGGATGCATACTCCCGAGCGACACAAACATGCAAACGCAGGCTGGTCAACCTCCCTCCTTCAACCTTCACTGTTCCTCTTTGACCTGCCATCTACCAACGAACGGCAGGTATGGGCAACTACCAGCGCTTCTTCGCTATAGCGAAGATTGGGGGCGAATACCGCGTGCTTGCTATCGTCGACCACAAGTCCATCTATGGACGCACCTCACTTCGCCAAACGCTCCAGATCCTGAGAATGGTTTCTGCTCCAGCGAATGCACCTGGCTTTCGCCGCGAGTTCCTACATATCGCTCAAGCTGGAAATGTGAGTCCATATACCAAGTTACACTTTGTGTACTGTTAGCTGACGACCACGCCGAAGCAGGATGCCTCATCAAAGCCAATGCCTCGTAGCGCTCATCCCTTCACCTCCACGGCGCTCATCATCGGCGCTTCGTACCATGAAGAAGGCCACTATGCCGCTCACGTAGAGGAGATGCCACCAGATACCCCTCTTAACATGCTACCAAACGACGAAGGTATGGTGATTTTCGACATCACCACGCCGGCTCAGCCTCGCTATGCCTACATCTGGCTTGGTGAAGGGAATTCAAAAGCCCAATACGCCTCTCAACTCTCAGCCATGACTGTGATGGACGCTTCCACTTACATCAGCGCATACTACGACGAGGGAGAGCGCGATGAGAATGGAAGCACTGCTATCGTGGAGCAGCTCAAAGCGTTCGCCGTCATCGATGCTGCTTTGCTGAGCAAGTTGTTGCCAGACGCTGATTTCAAGAACAAGACCGACGACTCTGCAACGCTTGCCGGCCTACGGACTCTTTCGCTCGACACGTCTGTTCGAGATACCGTTGACTTGTGCATGAATGGTCAACTCTTCGAACTCCCATCACCCGCTGAGCTGATGGCTGCTCGGGAGCACATCATGTCCACCTTCGTCGCCAAGCCCCGTCTCATTTACGCAAACAGAGCGAAGCAAGTCTTCGTCTCTCTTTGCGGCTGTCTCTCTGACATCGACTTGACGCCTTTCAAGAGCTTAGACCCTGACAAGATAATCGAGATCATCAACGCCGCCGCAGCGGCGCAGCAAGAGAGGAGGAAGCTCACACTCTGGCTGCCCACTCACCATGAGCTCGAACTGGCTCACTTCAAGGCCATCGTCAACACAGGCGTCATGTCAGCGCTCCATGTGGGCGAGACTGACCAGAGGGTTGACGTCAACGACCTCCTGAAATTCTTCCTCAAGGACTCACCCCTGGACGAGTTCACTCACGTTGATCTATTCCGCCGGGCTGCGCTCATGACCAAAGTTCCAGACACTGAGGCTTCCAAGTGGCAGTGGAAGATCGAGCGCAACTTTCCCTGCGGAGAAGGCACGAGATTTCCACTTGAGGAGATCATCTATCTCACCTCAACGACCAGCGCTGACACCGCGCGCCTTGATAGCGGTGGCATTCGCTGGAGTGAGCGGGTGAAAGAGTCACACTTTGCCGCGCTGCCGCTGCAGGATGCCCTCGTGTCACTGCCTGTGATGCCGAAGCTCTCTTGTGCGGCGCTGGAGAGGTTGGCGACGGCGCAGGAGTGGCAGCTCGAGGGAACGCCTTACTCCAAGATCGGAGCCGGTATTGCTAAGGCGCTGTCGATGCGGGTGAGTTCCACCCTTCCTCTATATCCTCACTTCAATTGCTAACGTCTCTGCAGGACAATCATCGCATCACACCCATACCAGGTGTACTCGAAGCACTTTCACTCGGACCCCTCAGAGCACCAAATCTACCGCCTCACATGTGCAAAATGTCATCCTCGTTCACCAAGTGCGCCCTCCTGGCGATCCACGAGAGACCATCTAGCCCCGACGGCGCCGCTACCATCCGCTTCGCCTTCCTCACCAATGCGCTAGGCAAGCCCGCTGATCACCCGAGTAAGTATCTCGTGCGCAACGCGCAAGACTTCTTCGCCCAATTCGCGCAGAGCCAAGAGGAGCTCGACACCCTCAAGCGCAGCTGGCAGGCGGCCCTCACTCAGCTGCGCGTGAACATGATCACATCGCAGCGAGCACCCGAGGATGCGCTGGATACGCATACGTGCCGCGAGGTCACTTTTGGAGGTTGTACGCCTGAGGAGGTTGTGGAGGCTATGAAGGCGGTGAAGATTATGAGCAAGCCGCCGTCTGCGGTGTCGAAGTATGAAGGTGTGCCTACTGTGGAGGGGATGGATGGTCCGGCTTGGTGGCAGAGTCGGTTGAGAGCGGGTGTGTGAGGGTGCGCAACGGGTCGACTGGATGAGGGGTGCTTGCGGGTGTCTGAGCGCTTCATGTGAGGCCGTTCAACAGGTGCAGAAATCTTTTGCGTTGATGGTCTCTCCTCTCTCGAGCTATCTCTCCGCTTTTGAGTTATCATGAGCTGTTTCGATGGCTTAGACGGCCAGCCAGTTGTCGAGATCCTGACAGCGTGGGTTTTGAGAGCATTGTATCAGCCACTCGAGTACACAGCGGGAGGACTTTGGACTCCCTCATCAAGTTTTTCCATCTCCAGCTATCAACAGGTTTCTGTAAGTATCAGCAGCCGTTTCGATGGCCCAGAAGGCATCCAGGTCGCCGAGATGGTCAGCCGAGTTGACGGCTTGAAGATCTCAGATCTCAGCATCGTATGGCGGTCCACGAGATGCTGATGAACCCCGTTACATTAACTCTTTTCTCCATCCCGAAGTATCCTTGACTTCTCTGATGATCATGAGCTGTTTTGGCGGCTTAGATGGTACGTAGGTCGCCGAGATATCAACAGGCACTCCTCGTCTCGAGCCGCCAGACGGTCCGAAGTCTGCACCTGGGCAATGCCTCTTCTTGTTTTGGTCTCGGTCCGGATTGGCATTCTCTAGCCAAAGCCGTTGACATTGGACCTGTTTGGGAATCCTCGGCGCCTTTCTGTCAGACGGTGTGGAAGAGATGATGATGCGTTTGAAGTCAAAGGCCGCAAGAAGTAGAAAACTGAAGTGAAGTGGTCTTTGACCAATCGGGTGCTCCCGAGTGGGGCCCTCCTTCCTTCTCTTTCACGACGTCGTCTCCTGCTTGCCCTTCTCTTCTACGACATCAACATCATTTTCCCGCTCATCAAGGGAACATCCCTCTCGGGGAACGTGAGCGCTTCCACTGTGACGGCGCCAATCCTCGCCCGCCATGCTCGAGGAAGCAGGTATACGAGCAACAGGGTACCTCCAGTTCCTTCCACATTCGCCGTAGATTTAACCTAAAGTCACGACTGGGGGCATCGCAGAACAGGTTCCTATTATCTCTACTGACAGTTTTTCCTTTCTCCTCTCTGTCTCGCAGCGATGGAATCTCACCTTGCTTCTACTCCTCACAACAACTTCTCTGCAGACTACTCGAGATGACTTGCCCAAGCACGCAGTTCTACCACACGGATTCATACATCGCCGAGATATGGACGTGGTTCGGGATAGCGTATGTGGAAGTTCCGAGACGAGGACTGGACTGGTGGTGTGATGAGACTGACCGACTTTCCGCAGAACGCTCGTCGTCACTCTCCGACTCTCCCTCCGGGTCTCTCAGGTCGGGCTACGAGACCTTCGAGGAGACGACTACCTCGCCGTGGCCGTCTGGCTCTGCCTCGTTGGCAAGTCTATAGCGCTCACGCTGGTCTACCTCTATGGCTCGAATATCGACTACGGGGCCGCGGATGCCGCGCTGCTCAGCGACTGTCAGCTTGCCAGGGTGGTGCGTGGCAGTAAGATGGAATTGCTGGCGTGGTCAGTCAATCACCTTATTACCAAGCCCTCTATGGATCTTGCCAAGCACGAGACTAACGGCACCGCAGGTATACCTATTGCGGCATCATCTGGGGCCTGAAAGGGATCGTTCTCTTCATGTTCCATCGTCTTACCTTCAGTCTGGACCGCCCGCGACTCTTCCGATGTGTTGCCATTTTCACGGCAATCACCTTTGGAGCTATGTTCCTTACGCTGACGCTGGGCTGTCTTCCGTTCCGCCAGAATTGGCAGGTTGATCCTCCACCACCGTCGAAATGCTCGCTCCGGATGCCCGATGTCTACGTGTCGACTATCCTCAACGTCTTGACTGACATTCTGATCCTGGTCATTCCTCTACCGGCGCTGTGGAAGATCAACGTCAGTCTTGGCAGGAAGATTGGTATGATCTTGTTGCTATGCTCGGGCATCTTTGTCGTTTCGGCGGCGTTGATAAGATTCGGCTTCACCATCGTTGGGTCGACATCTCAGAATCTCAATCGGTATGTTCACATCACGTCTCGACCCGACCTGGCCTTCAACGCTTGCACTAACACTGCTATAGCTGGTGCCAACGAGAAACCACCGTAGGCATCATCGCCGTCAACGCACCAGTACTGCGATCGTGGTTCAAAAGGACGGGTCGCCCTACCGCAGGCCAGCCGCGCAGCCTCGACACAAAGACTCTATGGCCAGATTCGAACTTGACATACGAGGGGCCTGCGGTACCGCCAATGGCCAAGTCTCCTGCTGTGACGACTACAGAAATCAGCACTGAGTCGTCACTCACTCCACGAACGGTCTCGACAAACATCGACGGCGAGTTCCTGGAACAGGGCTACAGCTCTTCGTCGTCTCGGTGAGTTTTGAAATCGATGACTTTGTACGATGCAATGTACTCTATTTTCCATTCTTCAACGACAAAAACGACATGTATGATATAGTACGAATGCTAGATGATATCTCAGGGAATAGATGGCGTTCTGCTGGGCGTCCATTCTGACCTCAATCATTGAGACATCGCTCGACTCATCGACTTGTGTTCAGCGGTCGCAGACACCAAACATAAGACCACACCATTTCGCGACATCTCAGAGTGACCAAGGTCGCCCCTCGTAGCTGCCACGACAATGGCTGCTAGGGTGTTGGCACTTTCCCAACGGCCCTCCTGTCACTTCCCTCAGCTCACTTGCGACTTCTTCCCCAGGACCACATGTCCCAGATCTCCTCGCCATCCTCGTCGCTGATGTCTCCTTCACGCATTCTCGACACGAATTCATTCAGCAAGCATCTTCAGATATCCCAACGCCGACAAAACCGACGGCATATTCCTCCAGGGTCCAGAATACGCGATTCATCACCATCGACATCTCCCGCCACCCCACCGATCCGCTCCACCAAATCCCCTCAACCCCAGCCCGAACCCTCCGTCCAGCACAATGGTCATCGTCGTCGAAACCCTCCTCGCAGTAGGCGGCACCATCTGCGCCGTCACAGCCGCCAGCAAACTCGACCGCGATCGACAACGTCGCTCAAAAAAAGGCAGACGCGGTATACACGCCCACTCCCACCTCCCACCCGCCAATTGCATACCCATCTGACCCTCTCAGGCACGTGGCGCAACCTCGTCCGCCGAGTAGTTCCCTTCGTCAAACAAAAGGACTTCTCCGAGCCTGAACTTCAAAGACCAAAGTCGTTATTTCCCTCTCGTGGAAAGAGTTTGGGGCGTTTTAGTTTGCTGATTGTTGTGAGCAATAGGGAAAAGTCGATTCTTACGTTGGCGAGTGTGGATCATTTGGAGACTTGGTTGTATGGACAGTGTCCGCATGGCGCTGGAGCTGCTGCTACTGAAGGCAAACCGGAGAAGCAACCCCAACGAGAGAGGAGCGAAAGTCCGCTGCCACGGCACGATGTGGTCGTTTATGGTGGCGACGAAGAGCCGAGAGAAGGCAGACAGGCCAACTGAATTGAATCACTGGATGGGCTGATTTATGCAATTGTCTTGTGAGCCTGTCATAGGCGGTATCGAGATGCTCTCTGGGGAGGCAACTGAGGGTGTAAGGCAGCGATCTGATATCAACATACTCTCATCAAAGGCACATTTCATCAACACAGCACAACGAAAGCTTCTCAGAAAGCAGAGAAACGATTCAAGTCCTGTGATCATATTTCATTCCTCTCTATACGTACAGAAGAGCCTACCTCTCCTTTTCAATAGAACACGTAAAAGATATAACGCCACGCTCACCCAAAAGATCCACTGTGAGCCAGCCAGAAACTTCAAAAAATGGCGAACCACAAATCCACCAAATCGTCCCAAAAGTCCAGCCACTCGATCAGAAATTCCACGTTGTCCTGCAAATGCCACACCGCCCAAATACTGGCCGCGAAGCCAAGGATCACGTGTGTTACCGCGCTCTACGCATTGGCGGGTGACTCCTTGCCCAAGGTTGGATTCGTGCCGGAGATGAGCTTAGCATCGCTGGAAAGGATCTCGCCGGGTTTGTCGTGACGGGCGTAGAGGCCGAATTCTTCGTCCGTGTAGTTACCCACGCGGCCCTTCTCGACGTCCTCACGCGTGAGGTTGAGTTTGTTGGAGGGGAGACCCATGGAGCCGAGGAATTGGACGGCTTCTTTCCATTCGGTGTCTTTGCGTGTTTTGTTCCATTTGAGCTCTTCGCCCATCAGGTCGATGACTTTGGGGAGGGCTTCGAGAGCCGCTTGGGCGTTGAGGAACGCGAGTCGTGTTCGGCGGGCGAGGACGTCGACGGCTGTTTGGGCGTACTCGTGGCGCACGGCGTAGCGGACTTCGCCGTCGACGTAGGGGTAGAGTTTGGAGATGCGCTCGCCGCGGACGGGGAAGCGGAGTTCGGTGGGTTGGCAGAGGGCTGCGACTGTCCAGGCGCGGTCACCGTAGGACTCGGTCAGGTGCTTGGCGACTTCGGTTTCGATACCGTAGTGCTGGATGATGTTGATGAAGAGGGTCTTGGAGAAACCGTGAGCTCCGACGAGGCGTACAGCGTGCGTCTGGCAAGATCCATCAAGCTTGATATCCTCGTGGAAGCCCTCGACGCCGGAGACGAGAGGTGGGTTGGGGACGCCCTTTGGCTGCAGCTTGAACTCCTTGATCGCCTCATCAACAGCCTCCTCGGCCATTTGACGGTAAGTGGTCCACTTGCCACCAGCCATGGTCATGAGGCCGGACTCGGATGTAGTGAGCAGATGGTTTCGGACGAGACCCTCAGACTTGGCCTTCTTTGGGTCGCGGACAAGGGGACGGATACCAGACCATGCGGCGAGCACATCGCCACGACGAACGTTGATCTCAGGCTGCAGGTAGTTCTGTACTTCCTTCAAAATCCAGTCGATTTCGTTCTCCTTTGCAATCGGGTTGGGAGTGACCTCGCAGGGAGCATCGGTGGTACCAGCAATCGTGTTTCCTTGCCATGGCAGGAAGAAGATGACACGGCCGTCAGAAGTGCGAGGATCGATCAGTCCCATGTTCGAAGGCGAGTAGTATCCAGGCAGAATGACGTGAACTCCAGAGCTTGGCGCAACGATTTCAGGAACCTTTTGGTCGTCCATCTTGCGGATAGAGTCGGTGAATGGTCCAGTAGCGTTGATTATTCCTCGAGCCTTGATGCCAAATTCTTCGCCATTACCGCCATCGCGTCCAGGAACAAGATCCTTGACCTTGGCACCGCAAAGGCGGCCATTGGCATCCTTTTCAAGACCAGTGACTTCCATGTGGTTGACCATCGTAGCACCGTAAAGAGCAGCAGTCACAGCAAGCGAAGCGTTCATCCGAGAGTCGTTGTGCGCACCATCGTAGTAGACCAGAGCACCCCAGAGGTTTTCCCTCTTGAGCATAGGGAAAGCATCCAATGCCTTACTCCTCGTCAAGAAGTACGAAGTCTCAATGTTCTCAGAGCCAGCCAGGAAGTCGTAGGCCTTGGTTCCCGCCCAGAAGTAGGGAGCTTGCCACCACTTGTTGACAGGAATCATAATCGGGAGCCATGACGAGAGATGCGGAGCAGTGTCGAGGAAGTATCTGCGTTCCCGCAGAGCTTCCTTGACGAGCTTGTACTGGTTGTAGTCCAATTCGAAGACAGCCTTTTCGAGGTAGCGAACACCGCCGTGAACCAGCTTGGTGCTTTTCGAGCTTGTGCCAGATGCGAAGTCATCCCTTTCCACGCAAGCGACCTTCAGGCCTCTTGACGCAGCATCGAGAGCAATTCCAGAGCCCGTGGCTCCACCACCGATGATCAACAGATCGTAGACGTTGTCCTCAGTTTTGTTCGATTCCTGCTCGAGTCCCAGCGTGCTCTTGACCTTGTCCTTTGCTTCCTGGAAGGCCGCGCCGGCGCTCGCCTTGAGATCGGCAATCTGCTCTGCTCTTGACTTGATGCGGGGGAACTGAGGAGGGCGGAAGACACCTCCCTCGCCGTATGTGGGCGGCGGTACCGAGGCGGCCTCTAGACCGGGGACATCTCGCGGGCGGTAGACGAAGTAGAGAGTGCCGGCGCCGACACCTCCGGCGAGGGTGGCATAGCCCAGTCCACGGAGGATGCGTCCGGAGCGGCTGGCTGCCATTTGTTGGCGTTGTCGGAGAGGGAGGAAGAGAGGAAAGAGAGATGAGGGAGGACCTGGCGCAACAAAAGAGTCGCGATGCGATCGGGATGGGGCTCGCGAACGACTGGAGTGGAGCTGGCCGGTGGAGCTGCCGTCGACTTTCTATGGGGAGTGATGCTCAGGATGACTTCAACGACCCACCAACCCCGGCGCGCTTCTCGGTGCAGCTGCGGTTATTTCATGGCCAACAGCCTTCAATTGCGACTGCGTGATGCAATTGTTATATAAGTTTGGTTGGAAATGTTCAATCAATTCAAGAGCTTCGTTGCTTCGGGGTGAGATGCGTGGACGGACTTCAAGCAGGTACGCAATGCCGCCTCTTTACCCGGTCCCGACGTTAGCGCCCCGTCACATGTCACTTCTTTTTTTGCAACGCATCATCTTGAGATCCGGTTTCCAAGATTATTACATCTTCACTTCTTTGATCTTCTCCAACACCATAATGATGCCACCCCGACTCCCCAAACTCCACACCGCTCCACCGTCAAGCCTGACATCCCATCGTCACTTCCTGTCGACGCTGTCAAGCTTCACGCTAGGAAGAAACACCGGTAGCCGCTTTCGTCCTCCCGAAACCTTGCTTTGAGCCTCAACCTCAACGTCGAACCAACTTCACATGTGCCCTTGCACTGCTCTCACCACGTATGGCTCTTCAAGATACTTCTCTTCCTCCTCCGTCAACATCACGCCTCGAGCTTCGATAGCTTCGTCCAACCTTTCGATCTTGCTGAAGCCGACGATGGGGCTTGTCACTCGCTTATTGATCCAGGCCAATGCCACCTGGCTCATCTTCAGCCCTTTCTTCCCGGCCACTTCTTGCACACGTCGAACGATCTCTTGGTCGCCTTCTGGAAGGTCGCTCATGCCGAGACCCTTCTCTGCGTCTTTGCGGGCTGTTTGCGTGGAGAGTGGCCGAGCTAGGTGTCCACCTGAGTGCGCAAGTCTGGTCAGCAAGTACAGATCGATTGACTGCTGGGAGACTTACGAGCAAGCGGCGACCACGGAATAAGTCCAACACCCGTCTCTTTACAAAACTTATTCATCTCCCTCTCCTCCTCACGATACAGCAAGGAATAATGATTCTGCATCGAAATGAACTTCGTCCATCCATTCTTCTCGGCGGCGAATTGCATCTGGGCGAATTGATACCTATCTCCTCATCAGCAAGCATCATCCGCAAAAGAAAGAAGAGAACACTCACGTCCACATCGAACTCGCCCCCACATACCTAACCTTCCCCATCCTAACAAGATCATCCTACTCAGCAAAAGAACAACAGATCAGCAAATGCCCCCAAGCACGATGACTTGGGACTTACCAAAGCCCTCATCGTCTCCTCCACAGGCGTCCCTGCATCAAACCGATGCACCTGCAAAACATCCACAAACTCAACCCCCAGTCTCTGCAAACTCCCCTCCACACTCGCGAAAATACTCTTCCTCCCCAACCCCCCGCGATTAACGAAATCTTTGCTTTGTGGAAGGATTTTGTCGCGGCCGGAAATGGTCCAGTCGGATGGGTTGTCGCCGACGTAGCCGTAGACTTTTGTCAGGAGAACGAGTTTGGAGCGGGGGATGGCATACTTCCGAATCGCCTTCCCAATCACCTCTTCTGACTTTCCATTCGAATAGTTGCAGGAGGTGTCCTATTCCTCATCAGCATGTTTCCTGCTACCCTACCTCCAAGGAAAAGGCTTGGGGCATGGCTCCAACTCACCCAAGTATTCACCCCCCTATCAAAAGCCGCTTTGAGTAACGGGAGAGCTTCTTCTTCGTCTAAGACCCAATCCATCCATTCGCTACTTCCCAAGCTCATAGCCCCCAAAATCGGCACTGAGACCCTCAATCCACTATTCCCTAAACGGCGATATTCGACTTTTGTGTCGGTGATGGATTGCATGACGGCATCGGTCCCCGAAGTATCTGGAGGCATTGTGAATCTTGACCCGGGAGCTGTTGCAAGAGATTGGAAATGGTGAGGGAGAGCGGTTCATTGGTACACATGTAGTTTTATATCGATCCTATTGCTGAAAGTTTAACCTCTGAGCCCTATGCCACTGGAATTTTGGATTCGACGAGACGGATTTTAGGATTCGTCGTATTTACGACATGGCCTCGTGAGTTGCCTTGTTCGTAGGAAGCAGGGAACGACGTATGCCATTGTATGCATTGGGCTCGCATTCGCGTTAGGACGGAGGAATTTCACATGTCAGCCCTACACTAACACCCCGAAACTGCCATGATAAAGTTAGCAGGATGAAGAAGAAATATGTTTTGCGATCACAAGACAATAAATACTACCGAAGGCACATATGCCATCATCTTTCCTCATCTCTGCATGGCCGTGAAATGGACACATGGATCTCATCTCATCTATACTGTACACTCGCAAATCACAACGCCCTTGACAACGCCGACGCTATGTTGAAGCATCCTCTCCCTCCCCAGAACGAGCTTTGAAAGACACCCGGGCATATAGACCTCATGTCGAAGATGACTCTTCTTACGCCTGCTGTGCTTGGCCTTGCCGTAGCGCTAGCAGCGCTCTCACATCTGTGACGTACTGCAGTCCTTCAAGAAGCGGGACGAGATGCAAGAGGTCGTTGTCTGTCGGGTCGCTGATCCAGCCTTCTATGGGTATCGCATTGTCTTTGGCAACCATAAGCATAATCTTCATCATCTGGAATCATTACTGACTTACCTTCATGGAAGATATAACTCATAGGCGAGTTATCCAAAATCATCACCTTGCTCAAATCCGGCTCCACCTGTGCCAGATCCTTGATATACGCTCCGTTCCTAAACGTGCAATGCTGGCGGTAGTAGCGGCCGGAGAAGTATTTCCTCTCTCGTTCCAGCCAGTCAATCACCGGATCCGCGTATTCCTGTACTGAGGCTGTGAAGACGATCAGATTGTACCACTTGCATACTTTGCGCAGGAAGTCGTGGCATCCGGGTCGTTCGTGGACGTAGTACAGGATGGGCACGCCTGGTCCGATCTGTACGCCTGAGCTGGAGACTGGTCCTCCGAGGCGGACTTCTACCATGTGGCCTGTTGACATGCGACCGCCTTTGGCCATGGAGTGGATTAGTGTCTCGTCAAGGTCGATGATCAGGGTCTTTTTGGGCGTCTCGGGAGAGTAGGAAAGCGTGTATGAAGGCTGCCGTCGCGGTACTAGTGGTCGAGGGGGTGCAGGTGCGCGTGGGTATCGTGTGAGCTTTGTTGTCCCAAGAGACGATGAAGGCGACTTGAGCGCCGAAGCAACAATCGCTACATCGTCCGGATTCGCAGGCTTCTTGGCCTTTGAAGCTTTACGTTTCCGCAAAGCCTCCTCATTATGCACCTTGATGCGTATGCTCTTCTTCTTTTCAATCTCTTCGCCTTGCGCTGCTGCCGCCGTCTTTGATCGCGTATGCCGCGCTGGGCTGTCCTCAGCTTCTCCCTCAGATGATCCCGCTGTTGCCGTAGACGCATTACTATCCACTGAGGGTGAGCGTCGACCTGATGTCTTTCTCTGCGGACGCAGCTTCTCCGAACCTTCCTGCTCAGCCGCAATGCCTGCAGTCAGCCCGGCCGACTTCTGTTTGCGTCGTCCAAATAGATTCTTGAAGTTCCTCAAAGGCAAGATGGCGGAGAAATGGCCCTGTTCGTCGTAGAAGCAAGCTATCACATAGCGGCCTGGCGCGGTGATGGTGGAGAAGACCACCTTCACGCCGTAGAACACTGCTGACGCAATGCGCCTGGGTAATCGCCAACCCGATCCTGCTGCCTCTCGTTCTGCGCCAGCATCTCCATTGCTCAAAAGCGGCGTCTTCTCATCCACATACTCCGATGTATTGCGATCATCGTCCTCGGCGGCGCGCTTCACATCCTTATCACTCATAGGGCTCAGCTTCTCGTCCAGTGAGGCGAAGTCGACGTTATCGCTTCCATTCTCGCCATTGCTGGACAGAGTGCCGACGTTGGCTGACGAGCTGGTTCGGGAGCGCGGGGGAGAGGGCGGCGGAGTGGAAGTCAGCCTCGAGACAATGTTGAGGCTGTTCATAGCTTTTAGCATTCCATTGGGCGGTCAACGAGAGCGAGCGACGGAGTGGAAAGGTATGCGCCGGGTTGCGAGCACGTGGTGGGGAGATGCGCAGGATGCAGAGAGACGCCTGCAGTGGACCTCGGGGGTTTGTGAGAGCTGCTCGCGTCCGCGCGGAGCCGTCTGTAACAATCCCGTCTAGACGATTTGGCCAGAGCCGCAATACTGTACAGCGGAGAAGGGAGAGTGGAGGGCGTGGAGGCGGAGGGTTGATGTTTGGGGTGGTGCAAGGTGGCTGGCGACAGCTGCTCTCGCTCTGCTCATGCTGCTGACCAGACCAGACGTCACGGCCGCGGCTCAAACTCGCCCGATCCTTTCGCCTGCACGACATCGCATCGCCCAGCACATGACAGACTAGTCGCAAAATACTCCCCACTGACCACCGATCACTGTCTGGTGAGTGAATGACTGGCAGGACGAGCATCAACACCTCCCACGGGCCCACATCCTCCTCTTGCGGACGGCATTCCCAGATCCTTGGATCGAGAGAAAGATACTTTTGACTCACAAAGAATTCCTGACTGCAACCACCAGCAAAATCTACGACTACCACCGTCTGGAACTTCAACTTCCACCACACCTTTCCAACATTCGACCGTACGCGTCTGGACCGCCAACATGCCTGCACCGACCGTAGGCCAAGCGCCTTCCTTGCACACATTCCTGAAGTCCCTGAAAGGCAGCGAAATTGAGTCTTCCATCGAACTCCTGATATCGCTCCTCAAACGACGACAAATCAAAAACTCGAGACCCTGCGCAATCGCTACTGCCAGACTTCTACTCCAAGTTGTCGCTGAGCAGCGATGGCGAAGCGCACAAGACCTCATCAAGCGAGTCCGCGATGTAGGCCGGAGACTGGTCGCCGCTCAGCCACGCGAAATGGCGGTCGGCAACATCGTCAGGAGAGTGCTCGGTGTCGTTCGCGAAGTCGCCGAAGAAGATCAAGACCAGGGCAGTACTGTAGCCAGCGACAGTCTGCCCGGAAGTCCAGCCATCGCAGGCCAGACTCTCCACCGACCGCCTCTCCCCAACAGCATCTCCGGCTTCAGTCCCCTGAGTCATGGTGCTGCTCTTCCTCAGAGTGTACAAACTCAAGCCCGGAGCGGCGCATCATCTCCTTCATTGGACGGGAATGTGGACAGCCCACCGCGAAGGCCACCAATGGCAAATAGTGCGGGCTCATTTGCCGGCGCAGCACCTCACACCTCGCTTTTTGGCATCTTTCAACATCCTCAAGGAGTTTCGCCTATGGGTACGCCTCCTATCGGCTCAGGTACAGCTTCTCCCATTCCTAAGTCCAAGAAGGATCAGGATGAGCAGAAGGAGAAACTCGACATCAAAGCCGAAGTCATTGACGGTATCAAGGACCTTCTCGAAGAATTGGACATCGTCGACAAACAGATCGCAGAGTCCGCGCTAGATCACATCCACAGCAACGAGATTATCCTCACCCACACATCATCACAGACTGTTCAGGCTTTCTTGACAGCAGCTGCACGAAAGCGCAAGTTCACAGTCATCCATGCAGAAGCATACCCGAACGATCACGAATCGACCCACAGTACCATCGTCAATGGCGGTCAGAAACAAGGCGAAGATGCTGAAGGCGACGAAAGATGGAAGCCATTGACCGCGATGGGCATCAAAGTCATCGTCATCCCCGACTCTGCTGTCTTTGCTTTGATGTCTCGAATGAACAAAGTCATTCTCGCACCACACACAGTCCTCGCCAACGGAAGTCTCATCGCAGCAGCAGGAGCCAGCACTATCGCCCAGGCAGCTAAGGTGCACCACGTACCCGTGGTCGTGTTGAGTGGTGTCTACAAGCTCAGCCCAGTCTACCCTTTCGATACGGAAGAGATGATCGAGTACGGCGACCCAGGAAAAGTCGTTCCATACCAGGAAGGCGAATTCATGGACAAGGTCGACGTCGTCAATCCAGTCTATGATTTCGTGGACGCTGAGCTGGTCGATCTCTACATCACGAACTTGGGAGGACATGCACCAAGCTATCTTTATCGAATTGTGGCGGATCACTACAGAACGGAGGACATTGACCTGGCTTCGAAGAACTAGGAGCCTTCGATTGGACGGGCTTGTCCTATTTGCAACCCACCGAAGCGAAGAGGAAGCGTTCACGGGAAGGGAGGTCGATGAAGGGGAAGGTGTCATGAGGAACGTCATGCATTGATTGGTATTGAAAAGGATCTGCGCCAACACCCCGAGAGCAACCAAAAAATATCTCAAAGACAAGTGGCTGACATGGACATGCTGATAGCGATTAGCGAAAGCAGCGAATCGAATTCATTGGCACACCGAACTCACCTTCATCGTTTCACCCACCACTTCCTCCCTCAACAACAACAACAATCTAGATCCCGATGGACCCTCCCGTATGCCCACTCCTCCCACTACCCATACCGCTCCCCATCCCTGGCGACATTCCCAATGCCGAAGCACCCATACTCGACGGCGAAGGCGAATTCTTCGGCTTCCCACCCCCAAAAATACTCCCCAAAATCGGCAAATTGCCCAACAAATCCGTGATCCCAGCCTCCTCCCCTCGTTCCTTGAGTCCAAGACCCCCACCAAGACCTCCCCCACTGCCGCTCCCGCTCCCACGGCCCATACCCATCGCGCTCGACGGCGAAGGCGAATTCTTTGGTTTCCCGCCACCGAAAATACTTCCCAAGATCGGCAAGTTGCCCAACAGATCCGTGATCCCGGCTTCCTCGCCTCGTGCTTTGAGTCCTAATCCTCCAAGTCCAGATGAGCTACTCCCACCACCTTGCCCGTCAGAGGTACCAGGTTTCACCCCCGTCCCAAACAGACTCGAGACGACGGGGAGTTCGCCTAGAAGACCGCCGATGGCGAGTTCTTCGGCTTCTCCGCCGCGACGTGCCATCATACCGGAGGGTGCTCCTTGGGCGCTTGCTGCTGCGCCGGGACCGCCGCCGAAGAGCGAGGTGAAGAGGCCGGGCCCGTTGTGGCAGTGTTTGCCGCCTGCGACGCAGAGACCTAGGAGGGCGATGCCGGGGGAGCCTGCTTCGGTTGGGATGGGGGCCGAGAAGACTGGTGATGCCAGGAGTGGTAAAAATGTGGTGAGGCGCATGGTGGTCTGTTGTGATGGGGAAGGTGAGGATTTTGCTGTTGAGTGGCTTGAATGAGTGTCCGTGTTGTGTTGTTCAAGGAGTGTGATGAAGTTGGATTATCTTCAAAAAGGAACGTGAGAGAGAGAAGCTGAATGGACAAGCAGCAGGACAAGTCGTTGGAAATCAGAAGGAGGGAGAGAAAATCTGGGCATCAGGACGCACGCACGCCCTTATCCTCCCTCCCTCATCCCGCATAGGCCCCTATACTACCTTGCCCTCTCCAACTTACCTCCCAACATTACGAACGTAGGTTCAACAATCCCAGGCTGCGTGATATTACAATTTACCTCTTTCGGACACGAAAGCTGAGTTTACAGGATCTGGTGCAAGGATTTGTCCTTGTCTACAAACTCAAATCCAACAGCTCTTGATGGCACGGACATACATTCCCACGTGCCCACGAGGGACAAGCTTGGATAAGAGATTGCCATCGGGAAGTGTACAACGGAGAGGAGTGGTCCGTGGGAGAGGAGAGATGATTGATGACGAGGGGATCTGGGAAGGGCTGGTAAGACTTGCTGATCGGTATCTTTTGGGAGAATGGTATAGGCGGTGACAAAGCAGATGGGATGGGAATAGAAAAAGTGTAGGAGGGAGAGTTGGATGAAGGGATTGTGAGGGAAGCTTGCGTGGCTACTTCTACCAAGTTTTGCCGATGAAATTCTTGTCGCCGCAACCGTTCAGGCACTGAATCTTCTACCGCGTGCGCTCAAAAGTCAATGTCGCTTGCGGGTGGCTTTTCAGTATGTATACCAGTAGGGCTTATAACCCTGAGAGAACAGCGTGCCAATGGCTCTTGAAGGCCTCTGTGGTGCCATCATCGGCATAGCCCTCCTGACCACAAGGTCTGGAAACGTGACGTACCTCGACGCAGCGCGACGTGACTCATTCTGCCCCGTTCTCCACGCAGGAAGGTTTTCCACGATTTGCACCACACCGTCCTTTTGCTTTGCGACGTACATCAATTCAATATACAACACTGGTCTGTATCGGAGGACGGCCTCGGGAAATGGCCGGAACTGGACCGGATCCATTCTGGCCTTGACAGTGACTGAAAGGCCCCGAGGAATGTCGTTCGGTATGGATTGGGATATCTGCTGAATCGTTGCCCGATAGCGCTGGTCGCGGATGTGCTGTGGCTCTTCTAACCAATCTTTGGTGACAGGTCGACCTAGATGATCAATCCGGCCGATATCGAGCGTGAGCGTCTTCAGATTGGGAAAGTATGTTTGATGGAGGCGAGTTAGGTCCCTTGGTCCCGGGATGTATTCAGAGAATCTTTCGAGATTGATATTCTCCAGGTGATTGTTGAAAGCACTGTCGTCCTTAGCAAACATCCCCCAGAAAGTCATGTTTGGTTCGCAAATCCCTTTAAGGACGGCATCGAACACATCTGGGTTGATCAATCTGACATGCTTGATGAGCCGCCGCGTGGTGTCGGACGTTTTGCCGACAGTGTTCGTGAGGCATTGGTTTCTATAGTCGAAACACACAACATTTTCCCTGGCCCAGATAGAAGGAAAGTCATTCAGAAGCTCGTCTCGAATTTGACCGCAGACCCGGAGTAAGGGTAGTGAAGGGATTCTCGTTGCAAAATGCAAGTATTCACGAACTGCCATCGGGCCTGGCAATTTGAAAACATGCCCGTAGATCATTGAGCGGAGTTCAAGTGGCAGTCTCAAGAAGGGCGGGAGTGGGAAGGTATTCTCGTCGATCATGTTGACGTCTCCGTCACCGTCCCCTTGCGTGTGGCTATCGTCCTGTCGAGCTCGTTTGTTGGCTTTTCGCATTCGATCGTCCATGGGGGATCTCTGACGCTTTGGAGGCATGATGTCTTGAGCCGGAGTTAAATATCTGGAGTCGACACGATGTGAGAGCGTCCAGCAATTTATAACCTTCTCAGCAAGTACCCGAAGCCATTTGACTCTCGTCTTGCTCTTGTCTGAGACAAGTCTCATGGACTTCGCACAAGGCCGCTGAGCCGATAGGTTCGAACTCAGATCCACTAAGAGAACGAGCCAAAAATGGCTCAAGAACAACTCGAATGTTCCGCCCAAGATCTCACCAGTCTCGAATCGAGCTTCCCGTCATGCTCATGTGGTGGACAGGCGGTGGAAGACGTTATTCCATGGGACATGCACTTGAGACCTGTTCACAAGTTCAAAGCACCTGGATACCAGTTCTTCCCGATTCGATCGACCTCCTTGATGAACTTCGGGCTGTTGATCTGGAGATTCCCGCGAGTTCTGGCGGTCTTCGGGTCGTGCTCATCTGGTACGTAGAAAGGGTTCCGCAGGAGACGAACGTATGCTGTCTGAAGTGCTTGAAATGCCTGTAAATTGCTCATCAGTACTTTGCACGAGTCCGACCTTTATAGGAGACAGAGTGCTCACCGGCGTCAAATCACTCCCTCTCAAGCCCAGGATGCTCGTCTTCGCAGCTTCCGCGTTCGGGGCCATTCGACCTTCCATATCGACAACTATGACGAGTTTGACACCTGTGTTGAGTAGCCAGCCGTACAAAGCTATCCGCTCGTCCAGTGCGTGCAGCAGTCCAAAGTCGTGGCCCACGGTTTTGGAAGGCATCCGGGCTTCGAAGATGTCCAGGGAAGAGTTGAGAAGCATGCTGTATTCGAGCATGTCGCGTGATTCTTGCTTCTCCTGGTATGTCGCTGGAAAGAGGGCAATGTGGAGAGGGTTGTTCTATTTGCAGATTAGGCTCGTCCCTGAAGTTGAATGGGAGGGAAGACGTACATGGCGGCCGATTACGCCAATGGCGGCGATGGAGGGAGATCTGTCGACCATATTCACTTGTGGCTCGGACCTAGAGCGTGGTATTCTGTTGTTAACAAGCTCGTCTCAGCATTGCACTGAAGATCTTGTCCGGCTTGTTGATGTTTATGCGGTCCAGAAGAAGGTGAGGTGGAAGGAGGTCGATTAGAGTTCCGCTAGTTTGGCCAATCAGCGATCTCTGATTCGGCTAGCAGTAATCGAGACGTCAAGAGTCGCTTCGACCATTGCCACAGGCCTACTTCCTACACCACGACACGCCTCTCCCCCCTACCTTTTCTCACATTCTCCCTCACAGCTGCAGTCATGTTCGCACTGAAGCGGCAGACGCAGGCATTGGCGCTGCGCGGTACGCTTTCGCCCACACTTGCGCGACCGGGACAGAAACTGACAGCTCCTCGTGACAGCCAACCCGACCACCGCCCTTCTCCCATTGCGAGCCGCCAATGCCGCCTTCATATCAAATTCCACCAAGAAGCCCGCTGAGGCTGCGCCAAACCGGGCATTGGGCCCATCGAACGTGCAGGGCAACCCAGGAACACCCCCAAACATGAAGGCCGTTATGAACAAGGAGAATGTTGAGGTGCCACTTCCAAGTCAGGAGGGCAACAAGAGCGCTGTCCAATACGCACTGTATGGCATACGGCAGGAAAACGAGCTGGCAAGGCAGGGCTGACAAACTTGCAGTACGACCCTCGATATCATTGCCAACTGGGCGCGACAGGGCTCCCTCTGGCCCATGACATTCGGTCTCGCCTGCTGCGCCGTCGAAATGATGCACCTTTCCACACCACGATACGACCAGGATCGCCTCGGTATCATTTTCCGTGCCTCACCGCGTCAATCCGATGTCATGATCGTTGCGGGAACCCTCACCAACAAGATGGCGCCCGCTCTCCGACAAGTCTACGACCAAATGCCCGACCCAAGATGGGTCATCAGCATGGGTAGCTGCGCGAATGGTGGCGGCTACTACCACTACAGCTACAGCGTTACGAGAGGATGCGACCGCATTGTACCTGTCGATATCTACGTACCTGGATGCCCACCCACGTCCGAGGCGCTCATGTACGGCATTTTCCAGCTACAGAAGAAGATGAGGCATACCAAGATCACGAGAATGTGGTACAGGAAGTAGAGAGTTGCATACAGGCGTTGGGAGGCAAAAGGCGACCTTTCATATGTACATATTCCCCGAATGAAAATGCGAACATTGTACAACAGTCGCCATCCCGGGCAGATATACCCATCCGCCGAAGGAGCGGAGGGGCGTGGAAATTCTCGCCAGACATGACAATTGACAGAACTCGCAGACAGCACTTGCGAACAACCAACTCTTTTGCTTCGGACTTGGAAGAAGCCCGCTCGAGGCCGACGACATACCGAGACTCATTCACCTGCAAGAGTCATGCGTTTAGACGCTCTTTCAGAACACTACTGCTCGTCGCTCTGCTTGGCACAGATGCGCTGGCCCACTGTCAATCTGGACTGTCGGCTGCTATGTCTCTTTAGGAAGGTAAACCTACACAATTTGCGAGCTCAATCCACTCCACTCAACTGAACGAACCCAAGGCGAATCAAAGGACGCAGCGATGCCCTGCAATGCAATACCTGGGGTGGCCTTCTGCAGAGTTGACGTGCATGTGAGGCACGGGACGGGTCGGTGCCGAGACTCTACTCTGGATAGGTCTTCTCAGTCATGCAATGCAACACAGACGGCACGACGATAGCCTATGATGAAAGAGAGCAACTTTGAACATACATCTATGGCGTTCGTTTTCAGAGGTCCTTGCGCTAGCCGGCGTTATGGGCTTGCAGAGGTGCTGCTATTGGACTGTGCCCCAATTGACCAACGGCACGCCTGTCGACGCAGATGGAGGGGAGCAGAAGATATATTATTGCCGCTCGCAGGTGGGTGAATACTTTTGGCCTCTCTCATCTCCCTCTCCAGCAGCAAAGACATCACATAGCCCCTCTCAAGCGGACTCAAGACCTTCTTGAACAATCTCAACATGCATACTAAAATCCTCCTCCTTGCCAGCATGGCCTTCACAACCTTCGCGATCCCCGCTGAGGCCCCTGCCCCACAGTAAGTCCTCTACACCCTTACAAGACATACACCCTAGCTAACTTCCCATCCTAGCCTCCCTGACATGCGTCGTGACGCAGCCCCGACGCCTGCTCCTGTCATTCCCAAGATCGAAGCCAGGGCCGAGCAGAAACCTACTACGGAGAAGTCTGCTACGTGTTTGAAGTGTAGTAATGGGAAGTGTTGTAAGAGGGGGCTGGTTGCTGTTGCGGAGCCAACGCCGCTTGTTGTGAGGGGGTGGATTGTTGAGGAGGAGGTGGAGTAGGAGAAGGAAATGCAGAGGAGGGAGGAGGGCGAGGGGGTGGTGCTGGGGAGAAGGGCCTGAGGGCTTGTTTAGGCTCAGGAGACTGATGACGATTGACAAGGACGAATTCATCTTAGCATTGTAGATGTGTGTATGTCGATGGGACCCGAAGGCTGATGAAGAAGGGGGATCTCATATGGGCATCACCGATCGGGCCGAATTGGGAGCATTCATCACGATCAGAACGATTGAATGTTGAGAATTTACTTCAAATCGAATAGTCTTCATAAGTTTCGTCTATCAATCTGGTCAGAATGACAAATGCTGTCTCTCAGGTAGGGCCTTCGTCGTCGGGGGCAAGCATGGGGTCATGGAGGCCCGTGCGCGGGAGGCCGCTCGACTTCAGCTCCTCAGCTCCTGCCGTCACGTCACCCCCTCACATCTCTTTACAAACGCCCTTCACACTGGTCTGCCTTCATAATCGCCCTCTTCATGCAGCTAACAGACAAGGCAATGTCTTTTATCATCATGTGATGGTGTGCTAGGCCTCACTGTGGTTCGTCAGTGGCTTCACCGGTCCTAATCGTGCCGTCTTGATAGTGCGGCGCAGGCGATTGTGCAGCTCCTATTCGACGGAGACGATCAGCCCGACATGCAGCGGGACAGACGCCACGTGATTAGCGAGGGCCTCATGGCGACTGAAATACGCACAGGACGAAGATAGAGAGCCGGTCATTTGCCAATCCAAGAAGGCAGACAGAGGGCAATGGCTTGAGCCCAGATGTAAGCTTTTCTCGTGTCGCCTTGGGCTGACTATTACCGCTGGATTCCATGCGAATGCAGATGCTGTCTGCATCTCAGCATCGATGCCCTGTGATCGGCGATATATGGTAGGCGTCTCATTTGCGCTTTCATGCGTGGTCAAGATCTGCACAATCATTCCGACAGCAGATGGGAACGCTCGGCAAGACCGGATTGCCAAGATGAAGGCAACCGACTACCAACATGCACGCCTTGGAACGCCATCAGATCATGGTTATGAGTCAACGAGTTGGATGTGCCAGCTAGCTGGGTCGACGGCCCTTGAGCAGTATTAATAGGCTTCTTTCCACGCCTGATCAGCTCCTCAGGCCACTATTGGCGCACATTCGACATGGACAGGATACTACATACGGCGCTCGAGCAGGCCATGGAGATATCGGAGTGGAACGGCGTCAAACGGAAATTTCTGCCTCACAATCGTCAGGATGAACTACTCACTGCTGGCGCTATCGAAGACTGCATGCCGGGAATCTCGAACGAATTGGCAGCCTTTGTACATGAACATGCCAGGAAGGTGTTCGCAATCTTACTTCACAGCAGATGTCAATATGGTCTTCTCCTGGATGCTCTACGTCTTTGCAAGCAATACGGCCTGACGGACCGGAGACTTCCAATTCCCGAATATGCAGATGAAAATAAGTGCTCCTACGACTACACTGGCAAGGGATCCGTTGCAACAGCCTGTCGGCATCAAGAGCACCTGAATATCTTCCATGAGTACGATTGGGGATTGTCGGCGTGGGGTGGCTTTTACAGCGGACAGTGGCTCTTTTTGGCACCAGTGTTCCGCTTCAATCAGTTCGAGTACGACTTTCCGCAAGAGACTATTCTGCCCATAGTGAAGTACGGCGATGGACATGGCGATGGACATTTCGGATACGTTGTAGAAGCTTTTCTGCATCCCGGTCATTTGCAAGGCTTCCCTGAGGTGAGTTTAGCGACACTTGAGGGCTCAAGTAGGCTGACGGTCGATCCTACAGGGTGAGAACGCATATCGCATCGCGGTCAAGCGATTCATCGCCAAAGAGCTCAAAGCCGAAGTTGCTTGGAAGGCGGAGAAGAGAGCCTTAGCAGAAATGGAGCAACACAAGCATATCATTGACCGTGTTGCTGCTGTTGCATTGGGGGAACAATATCTCCTAATCTCGGAGTGGGCCGACGATGGCGATCTTGCGAATTTCTGGCGAAAGCATGACCGTGTAAGACCAGATGACGAGTTGATCTGGAATGTACTGTTGCAGTTTCAAGGCTTGGCCGACGCCCTCAGATCTGTGCACGAGCCCAAGGGCACTCTGTCGCGGAGTACGACGAACGTTAGCGCGGAGTCCTCAGCTTCGTCCGATCCCTCCATCCCAGAAATCAGAGAACCCGACCCTACGGACACCTCTAACTGGCGGCATGGCGATCTGAAGCCAGCAAATATCCTCATCTCTTCAAATAAGTCGAGTTGGCTCGGAACCTTCAAGATAGCAGACCTTGGACTTGCCAAGAAACATCCTGTAGCAACCGGTCGCAGGACTACACCTTCTTCCACTGAATATGGGACGCAGGCTTACGAACCACCCGAAGCGGTAACAGGACGAAACAAGCCACGCTCAAGACTTTACGACATCTGGTCATTTGGCTGCGTATTGATGGAAATGATTGTATGGCTATTGTATGGGTACAACGGGCTCGAAGAGCTTTGGGCCATAGAATTCGTGCCATTCAAGCAAACGCTTTATTACACCATTCTCGACAACACGCTTGGCTTGTCAGCAGAAGTCAACAGCTCTATCCGTCAAGTGATGGATGCTATACTGGAGCACGACCCCGAATGTCAAGGTCAAGACAGCGCCATTCGTGACCTGCTGTTATTAGTCAAAGAACAACTTTTGGTCGTGGATATTCATCCCAGAGACGCTACTGGCGAATTGCGCGATTCGCGCATAGACTCGGAAACTCTATATCATCAGCTCACTGGAATTGTGGAGAGGGCCAAACCTCCCCACTCGAGTCGATACCTCTGGACCGGGACAGAACGCGCAAATACGACTTTCGAATCGGTCATCAGTCTCAAAGAACAGCGCCAGCAACATCTTTCGGTGGATACCAGACTGGCTGTAGCTCGTGGAGGGCGAACAGTCCAGAATAAACCCATGCGTCCAGGACACAACCAGCCCCATGGTGCAGAAAAGTTGGACCTGAGCCGACTGCGTCTGATCAATCAAAGTCGATTGGAAGTACGTCCCGATATGCCCTCCTGAGCAAAACTCGTCAGACGGGTCGCGCTAATTAGAAAAGACAGTCGTATCGCCATGACCCTTTGGACCCGCGGGAGTGGACCTTCACCCTCGACAACGACTTTGCAGTCCATGCCTCACGCGAGATGGCGGCCGTGTCGAGCATCTTGTGCAACACAAAAGCCTCGACCGTGTGCCGACAATGTCTCGATATGATCGATCGCCCGTTGGCGCAACACAAAGTCTCCTTAAGTCGACTTAAGAGCTCGTCGGCGCAGTGTGAATCTTGCTCTCTGCTGTGGGAGACCATTCTCGAGAGGCTTCCACAAGAATCTGCGACCTCAGCCCAACAGGACATTCTCCTTCGTAGAGCAGACTCACGCATTGTGCTTGACTTAGGAAACGGAAGGGACGCTTCCTTGTCAATCGGCCAAATGCCTGGTAAGAGGAATCGATGGACCGATTCACGCTAAACTGACGGTGACTTCCTCATAGGGCTCGAAATAGACGACGTCCACAAGAACGTCCAAGTTTCATGTCCTCTCCTCGTCGAAACAGGGACTGCGGCACATGCTGTGTTGCTGCGGGAATGGCTAAAGGATTGTGACAACGATCACCGGGAATGCAGGCCTCTACGTCGAAACCTGTCGCCACTGCCTACAAGGCTTCTGGAAATCGGGACTGATCCATCTTCTGTACGACTTATCGAGTCTGCCAAGCTACTGCCAGAACGCAACAACCAGCTCAAATTTGCTGCTTTGTCCTATCCATGGGGTGATAGTGCCGCACATCGCCACTATTCAACAACAGTCCTCAACTACGAACAACATCTTCGGGGAATACCTGTATTTAATCTCCCTCTCCTGCTCCAGGACGCAATTCAACTTGCTCGGGACATCGACATCGGTTACCTCTGGATTGATGCATTGTGCATCAAGCAGGGGCCTGGTGGTGACTTCAACCACGAAGCGGAACGCATGGAGGACGTCTTCAGCGCTGCCTATTGTGTCATAGCCGCCAGTCGCGCGACTGGAGTCTGTGATGGATTCCTCGGGCCACGCGAACAGCGGCGACTGGTTACCATTCCGGATACGTCCCTCTTTCTCAGCGAAGACATTGACGACTTCCAGCACGACGTCATCGAAGGGCATCTCAACAGGCGCGGATGGGTGTTACAAGAGCGCGCCCTTGCTCGACGTACCATTTACTTCACGGAGAAACAAACATATTTTGAGTGTGGTAGAGGGATTAGGTGTGAGACATTCACCAGGATGAATAAGTAAGTGTTGCGCAAGATCAGCTTGAGCATAGATGGAGCTGACGATTTGTGCAGCAAACAAGCCGCCTTCTTGGGCGACTCGGACTTCCCTCGTGTGGCGGAAGAGCACCCCAAAGGCGGTCGAATCCGTCTCTTCGAATCGCTCTACCAACAGTACTCTCGGCTTGAATTTACGAACGACCGCGACAAGCCAATAGCTATCGCTGGGCTGGAAAGACGACTTTGCAATGCCTTCGAGACTGACGGAAGCTTTGGCCTCTTCAACTGCTACCTCGGCCGCAGCCTTCTGTGGCAACGAGCTGTTGCGGAAGTGGAAAGCCTGACGAAGATTACGTTCCCCTCTGAGCAGGAATACGTCCCATCTTGGTCTTGGATGGCTTATCGAGGCGGCATCGATTATGTCAATCTCCCCTTTGCCGAGATTGAATGGATGAAGAGCGAATTCCATTCTCCGTGGGCCATGGTCTCCCCATCTTCGTCTCGCACTTCTCGCTCGGTTCGTGATACCTCGACTTCAAGGCTTGGGGTCATCGCCAGGGAGTTCACTCTTGAGCCGGGAGATCAAGATGTGGCTTCATCAAGCATCACTTGGGACTGTGGAGAGTACGTCGGTGGGCTGCTGAAGTGTGTTGCCATCGGCAAACTGCGTGCTGAAGGGGCGCTGTCTACTCAGAAGCACTATGTCCTGATCTTGAAGCCTACCGAGAGCGCGAACTTGTTTGAGAGGGTGGGCGTTGCATGTCTCGCGAAAGACAAAATTGATTTTCACGAGAAACCAGAATGGAGCTTGGTGCGCTGATGAAAGATGTGGGCCATGACTCGCATCTTCGCTCATCCTGAAAGTCGCATGTGGCCAGTGCGTTTTTAGTGCGACGTCAAGTGAATGATCACGAATTTACGAATGCGAACATATGCTGCCCTACTTGATCCCTCTGCTACCGAATCCATCCACGCAGAATCCTGCGAGGGCTTTTGGAGTACCTCTCCGTAGCTACTACATATCTTAGCCCCATGCCCCACCGGCCAACAAGCTTGCCCGCTCTGCACTACAGCGATAGCGGCCAGCAGCGAGACTCGCAAGACTTCCCTTCTCAAATACTCCACCACTACTGTATTCACATTACAACCTATTTCCACTTTGAGGAAATGGTGATCAAGTGCGAAGACTGTGGAGTCCATCATCGCCTGGAAGAAGTCAGGATAAAAGAGCTGGAACACCAACATCCCAATCCTCAGCAGCACTCTCAAAACTGGTCTTATCGTCAAAGTAACAACCTCAACAAAGACAAGAAGCGTCTCAAAATGTTGCAAGTTCACTGCAGCGGCACTCCTTACGAAGTAAGCCATATCTACACCCTCACGCATACTCAAACTAACCCCATCTCTAGATCGGCTACCAACACGGCTCATCCGCCACCCACCTGATCCGCGGCTCACTCTCCTTTTACGGCTGGAAATTCGCCGACAGCGCCAAACTCTCCTGGCCAGCAGTCCAAAAACTCGCTCTCGAATTCTCGCCCATCATAGCCCAGAAATGGCCCGCCTACCACGAAGAAATGCGTGGTCTTGCGGTCGGCGCTGGTATCCAGCTTGCGGATGTCATCGCTTTGAATGTGAGGACGGAGATTGCGTTTGGGCTTTTTAGTGATGGATGTACGGCTCTGTCATGGAGAGCGGACGGAGGGAGTTGGCTGGCGCAGAACTGGGACTGGGATGAACGCCAAAAGGCGAATCTTGTGAATTTGACGATTGAGCAGAAGGGGAAGCCGACTATTAAGATGGTTACTGAGGCGGGGATTTTGGGGAAGATTGGGTTGAATGAGGCTGGGGTGGGGGTCTGTTTGAATGCGATTAAAGCCAGGGGGATGGAGAGGACGAGGTTGCCGTGTCATCTGGGATTGAGGATGGTGTTGGAGAGTACGTCGAGGGAGGAGGCTGTGAAGAAGTTGGAGGAGTGTGGGATTGCGAGTGCGTGTCATATGCTTGTCGCGGATCCCACGGGCGGTGTTGGATTGGAGTGGTCGGCGACGGATGTGAAGAAGGTGGAGATGAATGCTAAGAGGCAGGTCTTCCATTCGAATCATTATCTCAAGGCGCACGAGGGCGTTGAGGATAAGAATTGGCTGGACGACTCGAAGTTCCGGGTCAAGAGAATCGAGGAGTTGTGCAAGGATGTTGTTGGCGAACCGACGTTTGAGAAGCTCTTTGGCGTCTTTAAAGATACAGCGAATGCGCCAGGAAGCATCTGTCGGACGCAGGATGGGAAGAAGTCGTCGAGTGCGACGCTGTTTAATATCATTATGGACCTGGAGAAGAGGAGGGCGGAGGTGTGTCTTGGAAAGCCTACTGATCCTGATGAGCGGTTTGTGCTCTCTTTTGAGGAGCCGAAGGGGAAGTTCTGATGACAGTGCTGGGCGAGGGAGAAGTCAGAATATGAGCAACTTCATCCAATGCCCGAGATCCTCATTCCTATCTCCTTCACTTCACTCCCCCAGCCCCACAAAATCACATGCCAACCTGCCCCTCCTTCACTCACCCCCAACCAACCCCGTTAACCCAATCCAAACCCTTCACTGCCACGAATTCGTCCAACGAGTTCGCATACCTACCGTCGGATTGTCGCAGCCGTAAGGCGCCTCACTTCCAGGGTACGGGCGCAAGGACCAGCCACCGTCTAGTACCGCAAAGTCATCGGACTCTAGGGGGTTATGGGTGATAGCAAGTGGCTTGCATAACAAAATAAGAGAAAACAATTCATTCAAAGTGGATCGTTTCTGTGCCTCCTGATGTGAGGGTTTCTTTTTGGCTTTTTGGTGGGTGTTGGTGTTATTTTTTTGCGTGCGTGCGGACATACGAATGATTGGGGGTCTGCGGTAGATGAGTAGTGTTTTGCTAGCGATATCTCATCAGCAGTATCTATATCGAGCTATGGTCCGTGATCAGATAGATGATCTTTTTGTGCGCACCAAGATTCTCAGCAAAGTGAAGCCCACATGGCCATGTTCTCTCATCATTTCCACACCTCCTTCACGTTGTTCATCGTAAAGCCGTCAGTCGTCATCCATGATACCATCCCACAAAGCCTGCACCTTGCGATTGAACGCTTTCTTCGTCTCACGATCCTTTCGCTTCATCTCCTCAAGCTCCCCATGCGCCTTGGCTTCCACTTTCTCAATCTCCTTCTGCAACGCCGCAAGCTGAGCCTCATGGTCTTGTTTCGCCTTCAAAGCCTCCACACTCTCGCCGAGGACCTCCTTTTTCAGTTGCTCAACTTCTTCGTCAAGGCGTTCTTGCTCTTTCACTAGCTCATCGATCTGGGCGAGTTTGGCGGCTTCCCGCCTTTCGAGCATATCCATTGTGTCGCCAAGCTTCCGGGCTTTGGTGCCTCCAGTTTGGGCATCCGCGATGTGGAGGATTTCTTCGTTGATGGGCTTGAGTAGTTCGTTGAGCTCTTTGCTCAAGGCGTCGATATCTTCCCGGGTTGGCACAGGTGCCTTGCTGATGGGTTTGCCGTTCGCGTTGAGACGGTTGCGGCGGTTCTCAAGTTCCTTCCGCCACTGGGCCATGCGGCGCTCGAAGTTGGCCTCTGCCACATCGTGGTACTTGGCGATGGGATCTGGGCGACATTAGACATCGCAGAATGATTCGAGCGAGGATCACTTGCCATGGAACTGCTTGAAGAAGCCTGGTATGGCGACCTTGCTCATCCCTGATGTAATACCTTTGATCGGCAAGTCAGGCAAGCTGTGCTTCGCCTTGGGCTTCGAGACTCCAGCGAAATGCGGCGATAAGACATCGCGATGGTCCGCTTGCTGTTGACGCGCCTTGTAACTGGCACCGAGAGCAGAGGCATAGAATCTCTCCTTCTCTTTCGCAGGCGCGCGATTCTCCTTGCCCACCGACCTTGGAACTGCTGCTGGCTTGCGTTGTCTTGTCTGCACGTGTGCCATGGTGCGAGGGTCGTCGTATCGAGTCTGCGCGGTCAGTATGTCTATCGAATGTTGGTGTTGATGGAGCTTGGGATGAGATGAGAGATGAAGTGAGGTCGAAAGAAAGCCCATGACCACGCCACACCTTCCTCCCACTACTCACCAGCAAAATTGGAAGGAGCGATGATCAAGGCTGATTGTACACAAAACACAGTATGTATTTGTACAGCACGAAAGAAAGCCTCTGTCTGCGTACTCTTCCTTGCCAATGCCTCACGAGCTACTGGAATCGCTCTCGGCCGGCACCAACACATCCTTCTCCTCCAAAAGCTTCGCCAGACTCCCATCCTGATGCATAGACATCATGATATCCGTTCCACCGACAAACTCCTTATCCACATACAGTTGCGGGATCGTAGGCCACTCGGAGTATTCCTTGATACCTGTATCCATCCCGTCAGTCCCTGTCCATTCACCCCAACACCACACCCCATCCACCATCGATCACTCACCAGCTCTCAACTCCTCATCCTCCAACACATTAAACGCCGTAAACTTCTGCGGATTCACACCCTGCAAGCCCAAAATCTGAATACTCGCTCTTGAGAACCCACACTGCGGCGTCTCGGGCGTGCCCTTCATGAAGAGCACCACGGGGGCTGAGGCGACGGCTTTGTCGATGGCGTTTCGGGTTTCTGTCGAGAGGAAGGACTTTTGGAGGACGGCGAATCGTGGCGAGAGGAGTGGGTTGCGGCGTGGGCGGAGGGCCTGGCCGGCTACCTAGATATCGATCAGTGGTTGAGATTGAAGTAGTTGGGAGGATTTGGATGTACCGCTGATAGCGCTGTCCTCGAGAACATTGTTGTCGTGTGATGTACTTTGCGATTCGCAAGTTGTTGAAGCTTCCAAGTTCAAAGAAAGCTCAAGGCCCTCGGATGACGCAAGGATGTTTGATTGGAAAGCTGCGAAGTTGGGGGCCAAAACAATGCCGACTTCGAAGGGGATGAGTAATGCGAAATACAATCACTCTCATATCACTTCGCTTTCTACAACCAAGACTCCGATGAGAGAACAGCAAGAATGGCTTTCGAAGAAACCGACAAGGCGCTGGCCCAGCTCCTGCGAGGCATACCAGCCATGATCTTCGTCCTGATGTTCGCAAGCGTTTTCTACTTCGGCAGCAGAAGAATACACGAGAGAGACATGGAGAAACTCAGACAAGAAGCCCAAAAACCAAAAGTACAAGACAAAAACTCCTCGTCCTCGTCAATATCAAAAAACGACGACCTCCCCCACCCCCCAATCCTCAAAGCCTCCGACCACAACAACGACGCCAAACACCACCTCCTCCTCGCCTCAACCGGCTCCGTCGCCACAATAAAACTCCCCTTAATCCTCAAAACCCTCTCAACCCACCCCAACCTCTCAATCCGCATAATCCTGACTCCCTCCGCCCAAGAATTCCTCCAAAATCAAGCCCCCGAACAACCATCCCTGGCCTCCTTGCTCGAAATCCCCAACGTCGAAGCAATCTACCGCGACGAAGACGAATGGCTCGTCCCCTGGACGCGCGGAGCCCCGATTCTGCATATCGAGTTGAGACGCTGGGCGGATCTCATGCTCATCGCGCCGTTATCCGCAAACTCTCTCGCGAAGATTTCCTTGGGGTTGTCAGATTCATTGGTAACCTCCGTCGTGCGGGCGTGGGATGCCACCGGCGGTCTGATCGATAAACCCCGCCCAGGGATCTCGCTGCCTTATGGCGAGAAACGGGACCGGAAAGGGATTATGGTTGCGCCGGCGATGAATACCGCTATGTGGAATCACCCTGTCACAGGAAAGCATTTGAAGCAGTTGGAGGAGTGGAGTGTGGAGAAGGGAGGGTGGGTAGAGGTTCTGAGGCCGATTGAAAAGGATTTGGCGTGTGGAGATGTTGGGGGTGGGGCGATGATGGAGTGGAGGGATATTGTGAGGGTTGTGGAGGAGAGGTTGGGGCTTGCGAAGGGGGAGGATGAAGGAGAGTATGTCGCTGTAGAGGGGAAGTGAAGATTTGAACAAGAGCATGGAAGGTTTGGGTTTGAATTGACTGATGGGTTTCATTTGAAATCATTATCATCAATGAGCGTGAAGTGGGTATCATGTCTCTGTCTCTCTTCTCTTCGCCAAAAAGCCAGCAAGCCAAAAAGGGAAAAGAAGTACAAGTGTCCGACGCTGGAAATCGAATACGAAAACGGCCCTTCATCGATCATACCCTCCACCGAAACGCCTCGCTCTCGCCCTGCCGGCTCGGATGCAGCGCAGAATCTGGTCTCTGCACAAGATGTGCAAACTGCGGGTTGACGCCCATCGGAGCCGAAATCTCCATCTCGCGGCCAGGCTGGGAAGGATTGACAGGGAGCGGTGGTGCGAGGCTCTGTCTGCTTTGTCGACCGAAGAAGCCGGCGCCAAAGACCTTCTTCTTGGTGCAAGTCGTCAGACGGGAGTATTTGCTGGTTGGAGAGACTGGGCGCTCGACTTCCTTGATTGGAGAAGAGTTTGATGAGGCTGCGGTGTGGTACGATGGGAGGACTGAATCGCGGCGGTCGGAGGACATGAAGCGGAATGGGTTGTTGGTCTTCGTCGGCGATGGCGTGATGGGGTTCGAGATGTACGACTGGGCGAGCACAGGTGCTGGTGGAGTGCGGGATCCTTCGCTCGGTGAGGGAGTCGACTTGTGGACTGCAACAGCACCGTGGGCGCGGACTTGGCGGGCAGTGATGCCTGCTTTGCGGTCACGGAAGATGTAGCTCTGGGAGGAAACGTCAGTCATTGTTCGGAGCTGTATCTCAGAAGGCCGAACTTACCGCCAACAAGTTGACCCAACCGAGGATGAAGATGATAATGCCGGAACCGATGACGATCCGCCAGAACGCAAGACCGAGCTCTTTCTGGTTGCCAGATGGCTTGTTGAGATTGCCCATGACGTTGATGCCGAGCACGATCATGGCGAGGGCTAGAGTGACAAAGCCGTGGGTGGGACTTAAGAGTGGCCAGTTGCGAGCAAAGTATGCTCGGAACAGAGTCAACTCAGAGACGATGAGAAACACTGCGAACGTCAGCGTTGGGCTTGAAGCCGGACTGTGGGTGTCACTTACTGCTTGTAATGAGCGTGATGACATGGCTGACAGCGTCGAAGAAGAACAGATGGGTATCCGTATCGATCTTTACCAGCATCACAACGCTGGCTGTGATGACTGCAAGAAAGCCGATGATGTTCATGACCCGAATGCCATTCAGGATGATGTAGCCTGGGCCGGCGAGGGACTTTGGTGAGAGCGTCATCTTGTCGGTCTTCTGGGTCGTTTTGGACTTGGCTCCTTGAAGCTTGGACGCGAGGACTTCGATGTGGCGGCTTTCGAAAGGAATGTAGATGAGTCTGTGAAGCTGGTCAGTGCCTGGAAGAGCCGAGGAGTTGAAGGATACTGACTTGTCAGTTGGATAGAGGCGCACGAACATGTGTTGCTGGCGCTTCTTGAAGTATTACGGTGTCGTTGCTGTCCGGCAGTCTGTTCTGGTGGATGTTGCTTCTGGTAGCGATTTGGAAAGAGGTCGATCGGCCAGCGAAGTCGAAGAGAGAGCGATATTCTGCTTTTTGAGCTGTTGTTGGTGGAGGAAGAAGAGAAGAGAGAAGCAGAAGACCGAAGGCCTCTTGAAGGCGTGAGGGCCTTCGTGGAAGAATAGGCAAGACAATAGAAAGCCCGCGACAATAGAAGAGGAATCGACCACAATAGAGAAGGGGACTTCACTCGAGAAGAATAGCAAGACGCCTGGACCTCCCACGCGGTGGGGTCTTGCTATTGTCGCGATGCCGGGATCCGCCATGAATAGACGCGGAGCGTGTTCGACACACAGCGCAAAAGCAGTTCCTGCATTCAGCGGATACAGGGCGATCTGGTCGTCGAAGCACATGCTGAAACACCATTTTGGCCATGCATCGTCAAGGTTCGGCTGCGAGAATGCCTGGCGGGGCAGGTCGACGAGATATTCGCAGGTCGCACACGGCGTCTCGAGCAGCTCTCGAACTGCTTCCAGCATGAACCAGACGTCTCTTGTCGCGCTCGGTTGGCTCAGGACGACTGCGCTGCATGCAGGAGCGGAGCCCAACCCGCAAGTCGAGATGCAGGCAGTTGGCGAGTGGCCAGGACTGCACAGCGCTGCTCCGGCGCGTAGTGTTTCAGGTTGCTCGACTTGGACGTTTCGCGATTATCATGAGTAGAGCGCCGAGTTTCACGCCAGTGCTACCATGCCGTGTTGCATACATACTGACTCTTCCATTTCATCCTTCTGTCATTTTCGCAAGATCCGGACAGTCCCAAGATGTGTGTGAAATCGTGGTGGAAGATAGGGTAATCGCGCGCGTGAAGTCAAATCGCGCTACAGGGATGGCACGGACCGAAGCGTCTCCGGACAGCACAATCTGAGAGCACAGTCTTGGCGACAGCCTGCGTAGTATTGAGCATGACTACGTTCTTATGAGCGCGGCCTCACGTCCTCGCTCAGCATCGTCGGGGCCGCTACGTCGACAACACATTCTCTCCTAGGGGGTGTATTAACACGCCTCCGCTCCCGAAACCCCTCCGCTGTTGGGGGAGGGTCGTCGTACCTCCTCCCCAACCCCCAGGCCAGGCCGCGAGGGGGGCCCCTCGCTCGCTAGAATAAAGACAGTCCTTAGAAAGTTGGCTTGTAGCTGGCTTTGGGCTGTGCCAAGACTGTGCTCTCAGATTGTGCTGTCCCGAGACGCTTCGGGCACGGACCGTTGATCGGCGTTTGCTCACCGCACTTCACCTCTTTCACTTCTGCCATCCTGCTTCTACTTTCACTTATTAAAACAAACAGCTGTTGTCTGACGTGCTGGAATCATCATTGAGAAGTCTGGAGTTTGACTGATTTTCTGAGACTTTCATTTTCGAGCTAGTTCTATACTGCTCTAATCGTAACAACGCATCATGGTCTGCTATCCTACAGGGCCCTTCGCGCTCGGGCTGCCCTGCCAGGAATGCCAAAGGAACAAGCAAATGCACCGCAACTTGACGTTTACCACGTTCACGTACGCCGATCCAACAATGCCCTCATAATGTCACCCTTGAAACGCTGCGTGTCGTACTTAACGGTCTTGCTGGGACGCTTCGCCAGAGGACTGGCCTCGCCCTCCTCGTTCGAACCATCCGCCCTCTAGACGGGAGCGGTCGCGCCGGAGATGCGCTTGGCGAAGTCCTCCATGGCATCAGCCAGCTTGAGCGGATCGAAGTCTCCAGTCCGAGTCGTGATGCTCATGTGAGCGGTGACGGGGATACCGAGCTGATACTCCTTGTTGCCCAAGAAGCTGCCAGTCATGCTGTAGAAAGCGGCGGCAAGGATACCCGCAGCGGTAGTGGAGCGCGGTGGAGTAGGAGTCGAGTTGGCGGTCGTGTTAGTCTCCGTGGCGATGGAGCTCTCTGGGCTGTCAGAGACCTGCGCTGGTGCAGCGGGCGTGGTCGAACTGCCCTTGCCCTGGCCTGGGACGCTGGCACTGGACGAAGTGATGTCTGCTGCAGCAGGCTGGGTCTTGGCGGGGGTAGCGTCTCCGTTGGGCCCGTTGCCTGCCGGATATGCCTTCAGGGCATTGACGATCTCCTTGACAGTGGGATTATTCTGGTCTTGAGAAATGCCTCCAGAGTGAATAGCAACGGCAGCATCAAACAACCAGCGGCGACATGGGTGCTTGCCTTTCAGGTACTCTTCTGCCGCTTCCTTGTTGCCATCGGCCGCGAGCTTGGCGACATCACGGGCGAGGGTCTTGCGAACGTGGAAAAGCACTGGCAAGCGCTCGGGGAACTCGTCGTAGTGTTTCTTGGCAACGGCAATCTCTTCGGGAGTGCGTGCCAAAGCGGAGGCGTTGGCTCTAATCTTCATGCCTGGATCGTTCAGCATCTTCGTGAGCTGGGCTCTCTGCTCGTCATCCTCAGCAGTTGAAGCATTTGGAGCCGGAGCCGGTGTAGTTGTGGCAGGGGACGGGGCGACTGGGGCGGCGACTGGGGCGGGCGAAGATGCCACTCCGTTGGTGGCACGAGTCCTCACTGTCACAGTCTTTGCAGTGGCCTTGAAAGTAGCTCCGTTCGTGACTGTCTCGGTGGCACGTGCTCTTGGGGTAGCAGCGTTGTTGTCACCATTGGTGGAGGCAACTGTCTGAATAGCAGGTCCAGTGGCACGAGCCCGAGCAGAAGTGATTTGAGACTCTCCGACACGAGCAGTGGGTGCCTGCGTGCCATTTGTGGTGGCAGAGACTCCGTTGATCGCGGCAGCCGTCTTGTTATGCGGTCCTTGTGGCCGAGCCACTGAAGCATCTTCCTTGGCAATAGGTGTCGAAAGTGTTGCAGCACTTGATTGTGCAACCGCGTTTGACGGTGGGAGGGCAGATGGCGCCTTGCTGTGCGGTGCTTGTGGTCGAGCTTCTGGACCTGCCTCTGTGACGACAGACGTCGAGAGGTTTGCAGCACTGGATTGCGCGATAGCAGTCGGTGGTGGCGGAACGGGAGCGGTGGTGGCTGCACGCGGAGCTACCTCCGTAGACGTCGATGAAGATGCAGTCGATGGTCGAGCCGTCTGCTGTAGTTTGAAGAATTTGGCCTTCAGCCTCGCTTGAGCATTGGCTACTGATGACTCGCCCGACGAACTTGCCGCGGACAGTGCTGGCGAAGCAGAGCGAACGGGAGCTGCGGCGGAGAGTGCAGGCGACATACGAGGATCTGAGCTGGTGATACGGTTGGCGGTCGGGATAGTAGTCGAAGCTGGCGTAGCAGATGTCTGGGCGGCGGCCTGAACAGCAGTAGCGAGCTGTGTGTTGATGACGGGAACGGCACCTGGCTGTGGTGCCGTGGGCATATTGCCTCCAGCAACTTGACGAACAGCACCGCTTCGTGCAAATCGCACTGTGCCTTGCGAGCGTGGTGACGGAGGACGCTGGCGGTTGGGATTGGCGGTTGCCATCGGTGCCCGGGGAGCGCGTTGAGTTGCAGAATATCCACCGCGCGGCATTGGGATGCCACCACGATCTTGCATGTACATGCGCCGCTCTTCGCCGAAGCGATTCTCCTGCATCTCTCGCTGATGATCATATTGATGGGCTGCTCGGCGAGACAGCTCTGCACGGTGGCCCTGTCCATCTTGGCGATTCTGCAGGTCTTCGAAGCCGTCTCCGGCACACTGCTGGTCGAATGTGTTCCAACCCTTCAAAGCCTTATGCTGTGGGTCGTCCTCGTTAGTAGCTCCGGCCACGATACGCTGGCGGCGGGCGCGACTGTCTTCCAGGGCGAGAGCCTCTTGGCGCTCAATCGCGCGAGAGTTGCCCTCATGTGGTGCGGAAATGAAGTCACGGTGTGCAGTGCCCAGGTCGGCCATCATTCTGGCGACCTCGGGGTCCATGTCGGCGGTGTTCTGAAAGAATGCCAGGCGAGTGCGGTGTGGTTGTAGTTGGTGTGGTGCGAAGAGGAGAGGAAGGAAGGAAGCGGCGGCGGATGTTTGTGTTTTGGCTGTTGCCCGGCAGCCAAGCTCCGAGCACGGACTGACGTCCGCTCGCAAGAGGAAGGAGCAACGGAAAGTTGAGGTAGGACCAATGGACCTTCGCGGTGGTTGATCAAACCCCTCGAACCATGAGGGTGATTGTTAGAAGCCTTTGCAACAGGTGGATCCGAACTGAGGCGCCTGAGGTGTCTGCGGCAACCAACTGACGGTGGCAGTGATGGCTTGAGCGTGCGGTTGCAGGCAAACGGCAGGCACATGAAAGCAACAAGTCAATCAATGCTGCTTCGTTGTCCTTCTGTCGCAAGGTGGCATATGAAATATGCTCGCGGCCCACATAGGCAGAGCCAGAGATGACGGTAAATAGGTGCGTCTCAACTGAACTCCCCTCTTGCGCTCACATGATTCTCATTCAGAGTTACCACATGGCCATATCGCTAGGACATCCTTCGATTATGTCCACCGAGCTCACCGTGTTGCGGTCAAGCGAGGTCCCGTGTGGTTCCAAGCAGACGGCTGACAGATAACAGCAAGGCTTGATCCGCTGGGGCTCCGATCTTTCCCTCGTGGTTGCTTGCTGCCATGTCGTCCTAGTCAAAGAGTTCCAGCCAGGGGGCAAATCCTGCAAACCAGACGCACGTGTTTCCGGTCACGCTCTCAGCAAGCCGGCGGTCTTGGAGCCTGAGTGCCTTTCATACGGATCAACGTTGTCTTCAAGAGCTGGGAAGGATCTCTGCCTGTCTTGATCATCGGCTATCGTCGACCCAGATCGACATTCCTGGTATCTGCACACAAATGGACACCATCAGTCGATCCTGAAGAGCTGTCTCATATCAAGGCAGGAAGGCAGCAAGTCCAGGAACATCCGAGAACAAAAGCTTCCGGGATCCACATCTCGTCCACTGGGCACGGCCACTCATACGACTCCCAGCACTGCCATTGCTACCACTCCTCCCAAGCCCACTTTAGCAGCAGCAGTGACAGCAGCAGCTCCGCCAGAGCTTGATGCCGATGGCTGATCGAGGGTCATGGTGGCCGCGGCAGCAAGCTTATCTGCTCCAGCAGTGATCGTGATTGGAACATAATTGATCTCACTGCTGGCCAGAGTGGATGTCGACTGGACCCTACCCAGGCCTGGGATCGCGGACGCTCCGGTACAGACCGCGGAAGTCGCTCCACGCATGGGAGTATCGGAAAGGTGTGCACCGACAAGCTCGCATTGCACCGTCAAAGGCTCGGCCGTCATTGTCGTTTGGCTGAGATTCCATCAGCGACCATCCGTACAACAGGAAATGCAATGGCAAAATTTCCGCTTACTCTCCCTCATATGTGTTGGTGAAGATGATGGTACTCTCTCCTTCGGTGACCGTTATCGGAGGGTTATACCCACAGCCCGTGGTTGTGGCATTATCGATACAGCCAAGAGCGTATGCTGTTTCATTTGGGGTCTGGATCTTCAATCAGCACGTGTATACACATGGAATGCGCCGTAGAGAGTCAGTCTTGGCTCGGCAGCTTAGAAGGCTTACCGCGGATATGATGGAAGCATGTATTTGGCTCGGGGCACCCATAGGAAGGTAGAGAGATACCGTTGGCCGATTCGCCAGTGAACTCTCCATAGCGGTGGTAGCTGAAGTCTCTGGGGAGTCGGTGGTGTTATCCTGCGCCACGACACAGGCCAACAAGCTGCTAATGAATGCCCGGCGGAGGATCCTGGCCATGATGATAGCTAATCACCCGTTGTCTGGACGGTGACTTTGAGCTACGGTAAAAGGCGGCGACGGGAAGGTAAACATGGGCTGGTGATGGAGGAAGAGGAAACATGCTCGTACGAAGAGCGGTCATACCTGTCTGCGAGTTGTGCATTACGAGGCGTGTGGTTTGGCAGAGGCTTAGCATGCCACAGAGAATGCCACAGGTGTCGCTGCCAAGCAGGAAACATGCTATATTCGTTCGCTGAGTTTCCTTGCCAATGTGCTTGGCTGGTGCCGGTGGCCGTGGAGGAAGAAGACCAAGTCTTGCGCCCACAGCTCAGGGGCCGTGGACAGCTGACTCAAGTGAAAGTTTTGACGGAGGGCGTGAAGCAGCCACTGTGATCAACGCCACTGACCACCCGCTCATCTCCCTCGCACCTCTGCCCGGCCGTGGGGGCGACGAGCTAAAACACGTCAACCAGCACGCGCCGCAGACCACTTGGACCGAGAGCGACTTCATCAACGTCAACACCACGGATTCCGCGTTGCATCGCCGGCAACATGGCCCAGCAGGATCTGGCCAAGCACGTCCACGATGCCTTCCAGCATGATCCCGAGCTGGAAAACCGCATCTACCAGTTCGCGCATCACTACCAGGGCCAGCTGGATGGATTGTTTGGCGACATAGCCAAGTACGTGCTCTCGCGGGACACTGCATCAGTTGCGCCGGCAGGTACCTCGAAGAAGAGGAAGCTCGATGATGCGACGCCATCCACGCAGGCGGCTCCCAACGGCAGCAGCAGATCGGCCGGCGTCTCGAATCCAGCCACTACCTTCGAATGCAAGAACGTCAGCTTCCAGGTGCCCGCCCGCAAGAGGCTGAAGCTGCAGCTGGTCGCGGATCAAGCAGATTCGAAGAAGCGGGAGATCAGACTCATTGACCCCAAAACGGAGTCAACAGAGTTCACACTGTCCAACTCGCAGATCGATCAGGTGTTCTGTCTGCCTGTGCCCGAGAAACAACAGCGGCAATGGAACTTCTGCATCTTTCCAGAGGTTGGCGCAACGACGGAAGACGGCACGCCATGCGAACAGATGGTCTTCACATTGAACGAAACGAAACCAGATGATGCGACCTCATCGTCAAGAGCTGTCGCTGAGGGAGATACATACGTGACGGTCACGCAACCAGAACTTGATCAGCTGCTACAGCCGTATGGAAAGAACGTAGTAAAGCCGACGGACACCGAGTTCGCGAGTAGCATACCCCAGTCACATCGAAAGGGAGAGAAGGCGTATCATGTGAAGGGCCACAGAGGGACGAAAGAAGGTAGGGCAACAGCAGTAGGGTAGTATTTGGCATTACTGACGCATCCCAGGATATCTCTTCTTCCTGCCCAATGGCATCGTTTTCGGATTCAAGAAGCCACTATCCTTCTTTCCCTTCTCAGCAATCGAGTCAATCAGCTACACTTCCGTCCTACAACGAACATTCAACTTGGTTATTGCGGCAACAGAGGGCGACAGCACAGATGTGAAAGAAGTGGAGTTCAGCATGCTAGATCAAGCAGACTTCGCAGGAATTGACGAGTACGTGAAGAGACACGGACTGAACGACGCCTCGATGGCAGCGGATCGCAAAGCCAAGGCATACAACGTGAACAAAGAACCGAAGTCAGAGCCGAATGGAGAGGCCAATGCCACGCAGGCGAACGGTGGTGATGACGGGATGACTGAGCTGCAAAGAGCAGAGCAGCAATTGCAAGATGAGGAAGACGAAGAAGAGGAGGATTACGTCGATTCAGGTGGTGAAAGTGATGGCGAGGGCGAGGACAGCGATGAAGATGAGGAGGGTGGAGAATACGCCGAAGAATACGAGGAAGACGAAGGAGACGAGGAGGTTGAGCACGACGAGGATGCGCATGATGAGTGATATGGAATGCAGACCAGGACGAGCTGTGCAAACGGAGACCTATGTCAGCGAACAAGCTCAACATAATGTACAGATTCCCGAGGACAGGTCCGAAGGAGCCAAGGGGTTCAAACAACGACTCGGCATGCTGGCTATGAAATGATAAGCGAGTTATGAATCTGTCTCGCGCCTAAGCTCATCCGACTCCAATGCTCAATCAACGGCTTCGAGGAGTTCACCAGTTGGCGACAAAGTCAAAGATCCTCGTCAAGCGAAACCGAGTCTCGTACCTCGTGAAGAGCCTTGTTCGAAACAACATGAAAAGAAGCGTGTCATGTATGTCAGCTCTCGTCCAACCTTACAATGCTTGTTAAAGGTCTACGGAGCCTTCATAACTTGGCACCCAAGTTGAAGACCCTCGTCTACCGAGACCGAGGCCCGTATAAAGAGCGACATTGTAAGAGACAAAAGAGGAGCTTCGGGCGATTGGTCTCCCGGCCTTCATAAGTAGCTGAGTCTTACAGGGAACGCTGGATTCTGTGCAGCTAATCGTACCACGAAGCGAGGGATCTGAGTTCGAAATTCCTGGCTATAATCCTCACAGCTGATCCCTGTACATGGCTCCAATGTTGCCGGTGGGCGGCATATAAGACACTTCGGTACGATCGATTGCAATGCGTCCATTGAGCGATCTCACGACTGCGAGAGCACACGAGCACAAATTTTCGAGATATCATGGCTTCTACCATTGAGAATTCAACCCCTGATTCCATCAAGGCGACTATAAACTACTTGTACGTTGTCTCAAAGGCAGATGCGACCTCACTTTCATGCTTTGAGACGCCTGCTAACCTTCTACCCTTCCCTTCCAGCCTTGCTCCGGCCGATGGGGGACCACCTGAATTCTATGAGGTCCGCTCTGCCCGCAGCAGACGCCGGGCATATGAACCTCATCGCATGAGGATCACCGACCTTCGTGGTCTCGAAGACCAGTTCAACCTGGACAGAAACGGATTCCAATTCCTGCGTCTCCCGTCCAAGGAAAAGTCCTTCGACAATGACGATCAGATCAAGAGGGTCTACTACCCCGAGATCGAAGACTTGATGAAGCAAGCGTAAGTATTCATCGAATAGAAGCATTGCCTACATCGCCGCTGACGCCCTGAACAGTACAGGCGCCACACACGTCCACCTCTTCGGCCACATCGTCCGTAGATACTCCCGCCAAAACGAGCTCGACGCAATCAAGGACGTCCCGGACGACAAAATGGTCCAAATGGAAAGCCCGGCCATGTTCGCCCACATCGACCAATCCTACGACGGGGCCTCAATCCTCATCGACAGCATCCTAGACAACCAACCTGACGCTGCCTACCTCGGCCCTCTGCGCGACAGGTCCAGCCGCTTTGCTATCGTCAACGCCTGGCGTCCCCTCAAACCCATCACACGCGAGCCCCTCGCCGTCTGCGATGCCTCAACGGTTTCTGAGTCTGACCTTCGTGAGATCACGCTCAGGATCCGGGATGATGATCCTCGCCGTCGGTTCATAGTGCGGAACCAAAAGCTTTGGCAGATTGCTGCGAATCCGCAGCATCGCTGGTACTGGCCGAAGCGACAGACGCAGGACGAGGTCTTGTTGATTAAGTGTTTTGATTCGAAGAAGGATGTTGCGAGACGCACGCCGCATTCGGCTATCCAGACCCCGGAGGATCATGGACCGCCCAGGGAGAGTATTGAGGTTAGGTGTCTTTTGTTTTGGGATGGAGATGAAAAAGAGAGTGGAGTGAAGGCGAAGTTGTGAGGTGTGTTTGAGGCCATGATGGCTGAGCAAAAGCTAAGCTTTCGAGAATGATGAATGGTTCGAAGAATGGAATACGGAAATACCGACTTGAAAAGGCTTCAGTCACCTTTCGTTTATTTTGTAGAGGTGAAAAGTCTGGTGAGGCGGTGTGCGCAGAAGGTTGCTACAAAAGAGCTAACGCACGGTACGTATGTGTTCCAACCTCCCCAAATACAGAACTAGACTGACTTATTGATTGACATATGCCAACTCGGTTACCAACGGAGCCGACGGCGCTCAACATCATAAGCGTCTGACAGTCTCATGCACAAGATGCACCTCTTCGAAAATCGCCGCCTGGAGCAACCGACTCTTCGGATCCAACAACTTCTCCTCCCTCCGCAACGAGCCGCGTGTGCGTCTAGCGAACTCCTCAATCGCACGCGCCCCTCTGGTCTCGTCCATGGACTCTGTCTCCCCTCGGCGCTGGGCCTGTCTTCTCTTCGCCATGTCTGTCCTGGGGATATAGCACTCTTCATCACGAAGTTGTGGCAGGCCGGTCATTTCCATGAGTGCTGCTTCTGCCCTGTGGCTGTTCCTTTCGATACCCAGACCGGCTTCGACTCTTGACTCCACGACAGCGCTCCCTTCGATTCTGTCCAAATCGCTGGGATCTTCGATTGGCCAGCTCATGATGTCTCTGACCATCTCGGCCCATTGCTCATGGGTCACGAGCTCCTTCCCGACCGGCGTAGTCACGCCGTCCCAGAAGTCCAACGGCATGCCCTTCCACCCAGTCCGGCCGAATTGTCGGACTTGCTGCTCGATCCAACAACATTGAGGCTGCGTTGCGGCTGACTTGCCTCTGCATGTGATGCAGTTACACGGTCCGCCTTTCACCTCAAGCTCCGTCATTCCGTGCATGTACGTGTGACCAAAACTGCTGGCTCCGCAATGATAGGCGTAGTTCAGATGGAGGAGATATTCGACTAGTCTGATGAACATCATGAAATCCCATCGATCTCCGGCAATTCTCGCGTAAAGGTCGTTTCGCTTGACGTACTGGCTTGCGATCTGCAGCGAGACTTCGAAGAGAGAGTCCTTCCGGAGTCCGCCGTAATGGAGCGCCCATGATCGAATTGCTTGGACGAGAGAGACGCCTTCGAAACGAGGAGTGCGGTTTTCGACAAGACGGGTGTGTTCGTGTTCGATCTTTGCTTCGCTCAGCACGGTGGCGTGCTCGTTGACTTGGTTCTTTGCCCAGTGGGAAGTGCGACCGAACGAGAGAATGTCCAATGGGCCAAGATTTGACAGAACTTCGGACACAAGCTCGGAGGGTAGGTCTAAAAGACCCGTCGCCGGCTCTGTCGTTGCCTCACTGGAGGGGCCCATGGTCTTCGATTGGGTATGTGATTGTGGTTGGATTGTAACGACTTGACGATATTTTGTGGAACGACTGGGATCTGAGAAAGGGAGGTAGCTATTATACACTGAGTGTGCTCGCAGATTTCCCAATTACTTTATTCTCAGAATATGCTGACTTTTTGAAAGTTTAATGCTGACTTTTGAGACAGACAGCCTTCGTCCAGCCTTACGAACATTGGAATCGAATCAAAATTCGAGCAAAGACGATGATCCAGCAAATCAAGCATTTCCGCCCACTGGAAAAAAAAGGTGCCTCTGAATTTTGGATTTGTTCTCTTGTTCTTACTTTTGTGGCTCTTCCCTTTCACTATGTCCTCCACGGCCTTCAACTGCAAAGAAGCCCGTCCGCTCAGCATGGAGAACAGTACCCGAGATCAGTCCACAGATCTGCAGGTCGCCATGTCCTCGATGGCCATCAAGGACACAGAAGTTCAAAGTCCAGCTCCCGAGCGGAAAGGCTTCCCTCTTCCCACGGAACTCATCGACAAGATCATCGAATTTCTCCCTCCTACAACGAAGACCCTCCTCACTCTTGGTCGCACATGCCACCAGCTTCGCACCATTATCAACGAGAACAGCGACTACTTGGGCGGGCTTATCATTGAACGCGAACGCACCCGTCTCGACACTGTCTCGCGATGCAAACGGACTGGTCGCCTCGTAGGGCCAGGCTTGTCTCTTCTCCAAATTCTCCGCCGCTTCTGCCTCGATGAAGGCCGGCGATGTGGATGCGTGGTCAATCGGATGCGCTCCTTGGCAGAAGAGTGCGGCCGCAATGAGATCCACGACAAGCCTTGGAGAGCGGCCGAGCTGCGGTCCTTTCGGGAGAAGATGTTCAGATATCTTTGGTATTTGAATCTCACGGCACATCCTGCTCACGAATGCAATGGAAGAGACATGTGCTGGAAAGGCTCTTGCGATCCCCGTTCGACGCTTGAGCCTGGGGATATCGAGGTCGTCGACGCCGTCCAGCGCTTCAAGGAGAGCAGCTGGTCGATGGATTTGCCTCTCGACTTCTTCAATACGCACGCTATTTCTGCGGACGCCCTCACTGTGGCGAGCCAGAACGTATGGCTGTGGATGATCAGAAGCGTGCTCGAGGAGCCCATCCAGCAGTTCACACGATTGGAAGAACAGGTTGGGACCGGAATATTCAGCGAGACCCTACATGATGCCATGTACTCCGAAGGGCCTCTGGATCCGAGAAGAACGTATGGCCTTCAACGATTGATGATGCTTGTGACCCCACGCGAACACGAACCACCGAGGTTTCTGCCCAAGTTGACTTCGCAATTGATACGACACACGGAATCATGCTACGAGACGCGGACTTTAGATAAGCTGTTCACACTCACGAGAGGTGTTCGTGCCTTGAAGGAGTATGGTGCTTGCTTGCGGGCTGAGAAGAAGCTTCTTGATCCCGATAGCAAGCTCCTCTTGGCGGCGATATATGAGGAGTTGCTAGGTTTTGAAAGAGCACGCTACTGACAAAACCTTACTACGTTGATGAGAGATGAGAAAGCATCGTGAAGCCAAGGCGATATTCTTGGCTTAGTCGAACGATGGCTTGATAGGAGCAGGTGGTGTAGAGAATCCCTTTGGAAAAGGACCAGTCATCGATATAGTAACCACGGAATTCGTGCGAATTTCCAAAATCCGATTGTCACATCTCATCGTGGTGGTCTGGGCTATTTCGATACATGTATTTTGGTTGCTTACCTTTGCAGGAGACAGCCTTCGTCCAGCCTGGTATGACGAGCCCCTGATTTGAGAGTTCATCTTTTACCAGAACCCACGCATTTTGAAAGGCTTAGTAGCTTGCCTGTGACCAAAGAATTTTGCCAGAGGCCAATTAGAGACTCCTGATATGTATTTCTGGATTTTGTGTACTCTCCCCGTCCGTACGACTGGAAAGTGATGACCATCGAACGATGCAGCCCGCGTCAGGCTCCCGGTGACCAATCAAGTTAATTATTGCATTTAATTCTACGGGCATCGTGATTTCAGAGCGTATATATACAACTGCTGTGATGTCTCTCAAGTCGGCCAAGACAATTTCTGCTTCTTCAAATCTGAAGGCGTTCTCAACCGCTCGAGACAAGATCCAATTTTCGGTGCACACTCGCCACAAGTACTCTCACAGTTCTAGTTACATGAACCAGTCAGAACTCACATACTCCCAAAGCCTGAGAGAGCCAACATGCCATCAACAGCAAGTCAAATCCAGGATCACCGCCCTGGACCCAAAGTTGCCACCCTTCCGCTCCCCAACGAGCTCATCTACGAGATCCTTGAATACCTGCCCAACACAGACGACATTCTTTCCATTGGGAGTACCTGCCATCACCTCCGGAAAGTTGTCAACGAACGAGCGGAAGGTCTGAGCAAGACCATTATCTCCAGGGAACTTACCCGCCTCAGGGCTCAGGTGCCACCCCCGTCATTCAGAGGCCTCACTCTCCTGGAAGCCGTTCGCGGATGGTCGCTCTACTACGCGGGTCTCGAGAGCCACGACATCTTCTACGCCGCCAAAGCCATCGCTCGGCAATACAGACTGGAAAACGGGACCTTGGGACTGGACGAGCATGATGGTTCGAACCTCTACAGACTAGTCGAGTACCTCCTACGACTGAACATCCTCGTCCATCGCTCTACGCTCAAAGTCTGCGAGAAATGGGAAGGATTCAAACCAGACTGTTGGTCGGTGTATGACCCTAATGTGTGGAGGCGCTTCATGTCGGATATGCGTGGTCAGCATCCCAGAACTATGGTCATCAATATGGAAGTCCGGCGGCATACGAGTGTGAACAAGCACGCGAGTCCCCATGTGCAGGGCGAGGGCTTTCTCACTCGGTATCTGCAAGCCGTGCAGGAGTATCCCGTCGATATCCTGGACGGTTTGATGGGGAAGCAGGACTGGCTGAACATGGCCCGTAGTGTGATCGCAGAACCGATCTGCCTGATTAACGCCAGAGAGAAGGCTTTGGGGAGCAAAGCGCTGCGGACGGCGATCAGGCAGGGCGCCGGCTTTGAGGATGTAGGGGTGGAGAACTTCTGGAAGTTTTACGAGGAAAATTTCCTCGAGCAGATCGGTCTACCACTCTTCATCGGCCTAGGACAGAGCAAATTGGCCAACTACGTGCCTCGGATGAAGGTCCAGATCCGGAGTGATCAGACGCAAAACAAAGTCATGATGACCGATGTCAAGGCCGTACGTGCGACGCGGGAGTTCGCTGCTCGATTGTATCGGCCGCGGGAGGAGAGGAAGGAGCGGTTGCTGGATCCACAGAACCACTTGTTACGGGCGGCGATTTACGAAGAGCTGCTGGTGCTGCCTCGGGGGGAGACGGTCCTTCAGGTGGACGTAGGCGTAGCTGGAACTAGACTTGTGTTTGCGATGCGACCGGACTCGCTCTAAAGGTGATTCGTTCTGCGTCTGGTGTTGCATGTGAGTGTCTTCTGAGGCAGGGTCACATGGATCGATCGGCTTCGACCGTCTGTCTGCATGGCGTGGAGTGGTTGTCAAGACCAGTGAAGTCTTTGATTTGGGAATCTGTATCGATCAGACAAGGGTTGAAGAGAGCTGTCAATAGATTCCTCAAAGGAAGGTCGGGCAACACGAAGTCTCTTCCTGTTCGCATAGCATAGCAAGCATGTCAGCAAATCCAAATCGACTCTCGTAGTCCATCTCACCGTTCACCTTCCTCACCTTTCAGGTCGCTGGTAAAACACACAGACACACTCTGCATCATATCAAGTCAATTAGATCTAATAATCTCCTCTACATCTACTTCTCTTTCCCCATAGGTCGTCTCAATGTGCATACAATCTTCGCCTCAAGGTAGCAGATAAAGACAGGCGGCTAAACTCTTGAATCCAGTCGAAGAGCCGCAGGTGCGGTCCGGCCGCGACGTTCATATGTACGTTCGTTGTCTGGAGAGCTACGCCAGCACATCAGCATCAACCATCAACCTTCTACGATGACAACGTGAACGTACCCGCGCAGTCCTTCATACATTACGCGCAGACCTCTTCCATGTTCCGTCGATACTGCTGTGACTGCATCATCAGGCGTCGATCTTGCTCGTCGAGTTTGACACGCATGGTCTCGATTCGCTCGCTCAGCAGGACGATTTGTTTGTTGAGGTGTTCGAGAAGTTCCATCAGGCGCTCCGGGCCTTGGTCCTTCCTGGTGAGGATGTTAGTATGTGATGATGGGAGACGGAGAGCCAAGCGTACTTTCTGATCGGTACCTCACGGTATTGACAGGTGATGTCGGCGTCTTTGCAAGCCTGGCAGGGGTCTTCGCCGTCCTGAAATGGGTCAGCGTCGATCTATCGAAGGTGTTGTGAACAGGCACGTACGCATTTCTGCTTCTTCTTCCTGCATTCCTCGCATGCCTGTTCGCCAGTCAGCCATGAAACTCGAGACGAAGACGAAAGGTGATGATACCGTTGCAGTCCGCTTGAACTTCTGTCGTGTTACGTACGATATCGGGCTGATGGGTATAGCAGGCGCTCGCGGAGGAGTAGTAGCCGACGGCAGCACTGGTGTGGAGGAGAAACGAGGCACTTTGTTCGGGTGGTAATCATACGGCTCCGACACCCACCCGCTGCCCTGGGTCGGGTTGACGAGAACGTAGCCTTCGTACTCAGGATGAGGTGCCATTTCATGGGCCGCGAACGGGTGATAGTGCAGTGCCGTCTGCTCGTAAGCCTGTTGCACCGGCATGTAGAACGCAGGCTCGTAGGCGAACATTTCGGAGGACATGTGCTTCTAGGATATAGAGCGTGGAAACATAGACAGGGTATCTTGAGATTAGGTGGGTATATGGGACGTGTTCGAATTTGATGTGTGCGTGTGCTAGGATGCGAGGTTGGGTGGGCGGAAAAGACTGGAGGAGGCGAAATGTCGTGTGTGCGTGAGGAGGTGGGCAATGGCAGGCTGATAGAAGTCTTTCCCGTGCTTAGCACGGCCACAGATGCCACTGCGTATCAACGTAACCCTCTTGCTCAGAGTCACGAGCCACCGCGCTCTCCTCAACGCGGGTCGTCATCCCGCCAATTTTTCCGGAGGGTTGGGAATAGTACTGCTTGAACTAGATGCGTGCATGATGGAGGATTCACGAATCTCTCACCATATCCCTTTTGCCGAGACATTCGTTGGCATGCAGCTAGCTTCCAGATGGAGACAGTGCTATCCATTGCAAGATTTGTTTGTATCCATCGTCATGCGGAACCAGAGCCAGAAATGGACCGGATATATCATCAAGGCATTCCGTCTACCCACTGACCCTTCTCCTCGACGGATTGGGAAATGCCATATCGGCTGTGATGACCGCCGATAGTAGGGTTGGGTGAGCCGTCGGGCCTGCGGCCTGGGTTGGATCGACGCAAGCACGATGCCGTCGTTTGAGGGGACAAGTGGCTGGTAGTGGCCACTGCTAAAGCACAAACTTACACGAAAGCCTGGCATTAGCTGGGGAAAAGGTGGGATCCGGTGAGCAAGTCGAGAGGTCGCCATGCCCAAGAGTGGTTGGGGCTACGTTGACTCCATCGTGCAGCCTGTCATTCGGCGCGGAAGGCTCGTCCCAGTGATGAAGCACGGATGAGACCAACGCTAAGGGCTGCGGCCGTGATCCCTTTCTGCACGCCTTCTGCATCCAGCCATTTTTGTACAAAGCAAATGTTGGAGCGCTCCGCCGGTCGTCCCGTCTTTCGTCTCGAGAGTTGGCGTCATGCGTCGGACTTGGGCAGTCGTGCTCGAGCGTGAGCATACCAATGCACGCTCCGGTCTGAACGGAATAAAGCCGCAAGATTGTGCATGCAGGAGTTTTCGAAAATACGATGCCCAAAGATGCCGGCTCGATGTTCTATTGATACACGATCTGTTGTTCTTGTGGGTGCGTGTCAGCAAAACGCCATTGGAAAACGATGCAGTAGTGACATGACATTGTCTCGACCGTACTCCACGCGAAAGTTTCGCCATCTAGGGTCCTCCACTGACTGACGTGCAGGGCTAGAGAGCACCGCTGGTTACTACTATGCAGTATCCCGTCAGCGTCGTTCTCGGCGGCCGGCTCGCCCGTCAATGTGGTGGCAGTAGATGGCAAAGTTAATTGCACTAGAAACTCCGTCGTCTCACTGATATTGCTCAATGAGTGTATGACAGTCTTCTCTTCGCTTGCATCGGCGAATTTGCTACGCCGCAACGTGGATATGTACTCAATCGCACGTGGTGCCAACGTCTTTTCACGTTGCAGTACCGTAGCAGGGGGTTTCCCGTCACCCGCAGGCTGGTTTGAGAAATCATCGTCACTGCATCTGCGCAGGCGGGCAGTGCGTCGCATCTCAGATTTCGTGCTTGAAGCGGGCCGCGATCGATGGTGTGCATGAAGCCGACTCCCGTCATGCATGTCGAGGGACCATTGAACTTTGAATCGAGCTCTCCGCCTTGAAATATGCAGACCTGCATCTTTTGATTGCTTTAGATTGGGCCATCGGTAGAAATGCCTTGGAGACGGCCAAGGAAGAGGTCCAATCACCCGCAAGTGCGAACATAATCTGCCCAATGAGCTTGCTTACGCAGCGAATTCCCACTTGGTTGCAGTGCAAAGCCAAACAAACTGGTCTTGTGATGCTGTGAAGCTGCCAGAAGGCAGGATGCCGTAGTACTTGGTCGGTGTAGCGTCTGTTGGGCAAGAGCGCAGGAGCTTGGTACGAATGTACGAGACGCCTCATGACTCCATTCGTTCATTGAAGGCTATTGCCATTCCAGGCGGCCGTAATGGCCATGTCGGTTGGCAACCCTTATTTTTTGGAGATTCGTCCGAAATGCAATGTGCTCTCTACAAGAGAACTTTCAGAACCGGGTCCCCGGTCCACGGAATAGACGCAGACGATCTTGATGGGGTATTTGCCTCGACCATGCGCAGCACGTCGTCGATCCTCGTCGATCCTCTCCACTTGAGCGAAGATGCGGTTGCTGACATCCGAGACCAGTACATTGCTTGTTGCGAAAGCCAAATCTCGTAATATATGAGGACACTGGGACCAATTGAGTGTGTGACTGCCGTTTTGGGTGGTCTGCAGCAATGGCGACCGAACCATGGACGACATATGCTCTGGGACAAGGTTAGATGCACGATTCAAATGAGGCAAAAGCAAAGCAAAAGGCGCCGGTGGGAAGACCGGGTTAGTCAGTATAGCCTTGAGAAAGGACTGCAGGTCCTTCGGATTTCACCCGAATTCCTCCGCACTGTGCAGCCTACAGAATATGTCGTTGTGCGGTGTCTTCACCCTCGAAGCTGGATAGTGGCGGCCCCATGGCAGGTTGCTAGGCGCTGACATCTGTTCGTGGGTGGAGTAGAGGATGTTTCCAGACTTTCGGGGTCGCATTCACGACCTCTTCCATAGGGCGTACTTTCTCTTCGATATGTTTCGAGTACCAGTCAGAAGATCGAGTGATCACGCGCTTCTCATCCTCCTTAAAGGCAAGACATGCGTGGATGTTGGAGAAGCTCCCCGTTGTTCCCAATTGTTTCCCTCATGACGTGTGAGGCATGTTCGCCCGCGGAAGGAAGCAGGATCTAGGCCTCCATGCGGACATAGGCGACTGTCACACTCGACGGCGGTGCCGCAGCTGTCTCAAAGCCCAAGACGTGAATGTTGCAAGAAGAAGAAGAAACCGCGATGGAGACAACCAGCGCGAAGTTCGGCCCCCACGCTCAGCTCAGCCCGCCCGTCCGCACGTGACTCAACCCACGCTAGCGCCGCTTCCGTATCCATTCTAGAACACCTCAGCACAACGTGCGGTATATTTTCAGCCACGCCCTTGTCCCTGCCAACACTCATCAAACGCAAAAAAGCAGAAACACCAGACCAAAAGATTTCCTGTCCGACTGCGGGCACACCTCCACGACTCCAAGAAACCGCAGAATCGCACCGTCGCGGCAGATAAGAACAATCGTAGGCTTCCATCAGCCTCATATTCAGAAAGTCAACCAGCTCGAAATTCAGGAAGCCATGGCACGTGGAAACCAGCGCGACAAGGCTCGTGAGAAGAACCAGGCCAAGATGGCTGCGGTGGTATGCATTATCTCTGGAAGGTCTGCGCTCGCCACCTGCTGACGATTAGGGATCTAGAAATCCAAAAACAACATGACGGGCAGCGAAATGCAGAAGAACAAAGAAGACGTCGCGGCCATCATGCGCGCCAAGCAGCAGGCCGCTGATGAGAAGAAGAAGGCGGAGAAGAAGTAATTCTCTCCCCTTCACCCGTTCTGGACTTTCTGGGCTTAGTCCTTAGTATGGAGGGTGTCAGGCTTAGACGAGCAATCACTGGGAGTTCTTGAAATGACTAACTGGCTGCGTTCCTGGCGAGGTTTGCTTTTACGACGGATAGAACGAGCATACTTATACCCCTCGAAAAATAAACTTATTGTGTTTGGTCAAAGCAAGTATTCCTGGCATTCTCCCTCCTTCTAGTTAAGAAAAGGCGTACTGTGTATGAAAACGGTATCATCGGCTAGAAACAGAGTACAGAAGAGAAAAAGTTGGTGTCTCCCATCAGGCTGCATATCCGAAGCCCATAGGTAGCCCCCACCCCTTTGAATGTCCCCAGCATCCGCCCCTTTTACGAGTATGCCAAGAATCTCAGTCTTTTCCGATGTGACACAAAGGAGCCCGCATTTGGGGAGATAATGATGCTAGCGTGTCGATCGCGGATCGCAGTGCCCTGCCTGCTCGTGGTGGTACAGTGCCCATGCTTTGAGCCCTGCTTCGGATCTTGCCTCACCAGTCCATCCCGACCATCTGATCCTCAATGCACGGCTAGCCTATGATGCAATCACTGGCCTCCTAGAAGAACAGGTAGGCGATCAAGAAGCACAGCAAGCAGAGCAGTGCCACGATCTGAACTGGAACACCGCCAGCTGGTGGTGCAGACTGCATGCTTGCAGGGTGTGTCTTCTCCGAACTCGACGCCTCTCCACCCGTCTTACGCTGGCGGAGACCAGTCGCCTCAGCTGCCTGCGACTGTAATCGCGAGATGGTGTTCTTGGCTTCGTTGAGTTGACGTTGGAGGTCGTCTGAGTTGAGGCCGGCAGTGCTCGCAAAGGCTGATACGCCGCCAATGCTCGATTGCGATTGGGTCATATCGTGCATTTCTTGGGGCGGGCTCTTCGAATCACCCATGGTGCTCTGTCGCTGAGGCGTCACGGCGGCCGGAGAAGGGGAGGTATAGGCGGGTGGCTCGTCGTCGAGGTGAGATACGCCATTGGTGGCAGCCGCAGGAGTGGCGGAAGAGTCGGCTGGGAGGAAAGTGACCCGGATCTTCTTCTCTTGAATAGAGCTCTTTGCGGTCTGCTCAATGTTCTGCCAAATCTGGGTGACGTTGCTCACGTCCTTGTCTGGGGAGATAGCGACGGATTGGACAAGAAACTTGTCTCTGCAGCGGGCATCTGGCGGAGGGTCCTCCTTCATGGCCTGCAGCAGAACCTGGACCTCGACATCGCGGCCGGGCTCGATGCGACCAGAGTTGGGGCGGACGCAGTATCTGTATTACAAAGCATTAACACTCAGTGGCTCTTTCGCGACAATGCTTCGAAGGGATGCGACGTACTGCTTAGGGGCGGTGGTCTTGACCTTGAAGGCCACAGGGTCGCTGTTGGAGTTGTGCAGTCGCAGGACCTGGGAGACCTCGTGCGTGAAGGGGCCTGTTTGGCGCATTGTTAGCCTGCTGCCACGCATTCAGGGACGTGCTCGCGATGCCACTCACGCTTGAAGCCGAGCTCCGGGGGCTGCAGTTCCACAGACATTGTAGGTGTTGCGGAGGTGTAGGCGGCGGGGTGGATGTCGAGGTGGTGGTGGTGATCCCAGGCGCCGAGACGTCAGGCACGGCGCGGGTCGGTTGGGGGTTGGAGAGAGAGAGTTCGGGGGCTGTGGCCGGCTGGTACTGGACGCTGCTGCTGAGGTCTCGTTTGCTGCGCGGTTTGCGCAATTGCTGGCAGGCGATACGAGGATTGGATTGCAGGGTGAGAGAGATGGCGGAGGAGAGCGGCGTAGAGGAATGTTGGAAGTGAATGGGTTCAAGCATCCAAGGTGCTGGAACGCCCCGTGTGACGTAGGCCCGCATGTGTCAAACACGAGCTCTGAACTGCTCCAACACCTGCACTTCACCTTTCTTCATCTGACTAGAACCGTCGACTGGTCAGCACACCGACAGTCAGAAACCACCATCGCCTTGGCATTCATCGGATCCATCAACTAAAAGGCTAAAGCCCACTCTCCTGCCAACAGCAAGACCACATATCCATCAACCTCAACCGCCACCATGGGCGACCTCGACACCCTGACCGAGATGGGTTTCGACCGCGAGAAGGCCGAAATGGCCCTCAAGAAGGGCGGCAACCTCACCGGCGCCATCGACTGGCTGGACAAGAACGGCGAGAAGAGCATTGAAGAGCTCAAACAAGACGCCGCCGACGACGAAGAAGAGGAAGGTGCCCCCAAACTGGAAGCCGGCGAGCAAGCCCGCAGCATGGTCTGCAACGAATGCAACAAGAAGTTCCGCTCTATGGCTCAGGCCCAATTCCACGCTGAGAAGTCTGGCCACACCGACTTCGCTGAATCAGCAGAAGAGCTCGCACCTCTGACGGAGGAAGAGAAGGCGACGCGGTTGGCGGAGTTGCGATCGAAGCTGGCGGAGAAGCGTGCGAACCAAGCGGCAGAGGACAAGCTGGCCCAGAAGCGGAACGACGAGATCAAGAAGAAGCATACCAAAGAGACCGAGGACGCAAAAGAGGAACTCCAGCGGAAAGAGCAAATCAAAGAAGCGCAGAAGAAGAAGCAGGAGAAGGCAGACGACATCGCAGCCAAGAAGCGGATCCGAGAGAAGATCGAAGCGGACAAGCTGGCGCGGAAGAAGAAGGCTGAGGAGGAGAAGGCTATGAGGCAGAATCCGGCGGCTTTCAACCCTGGCGCTCCGACTGCTGCTGGTGCTGCTCCGGGTGGCATTCAGGCTGCTGCTGCGGCTCCTAAGGCGAATCACTCGGAGGCGAGATTGCGGTTGCAGACGTCGGGTGGCAATGTCATGAAGACGTTGCCGGCGGAGACGACGCTGTTTGAGCTTGCGGAGTCGGTCAAGGCGGAGGTCGGTGGTCAGATCATCAGCTTCACGAGCAACTTCCCGCGTAAGGTTCTCAGGTATGAGGATTTTGGCATGACGCTCAAGGAAGCTGGATTCGCGCCGAGTGCTGCATTGACGGTGCAGACGGAGTAAGGCTCTATGCGGTGGTGTTTTCAGTGGAGTATGGGTTCTTTGTATACAAGAGCATGAGCGAGGCGCTGGCTGGTACGAAGTGGTTGCTTTAAGACGAAGCCGGAGTGGCATGAATGCATGAGAGACGAGATGATGATGAGATGGGTGTAGCAGTAGTAGAGGACGAACTACACAGCGCCTGAGAGCTGTGTTTAGAGCGCGGATAATAGGTGTACAAAAGAGCTTCGTCTACGCCGCAACTTTGGTCTTCTTCTTCGTGACCGTCGCCGCACCATCCTTGCTCTTCCTCTTCGTCCTCACCTCCTTGGTCGTCACTTTCTTCGCCTCCTTATCAGCCTTGATGACTTTTTGGACTTCCTCCTCAACACCTGGCGCAACCTCACTCTTCTTCCCCTCAATCAACATTACCCCCTCCTCCTCAGCACCACCCTCCACATCCCCACCCTCAATAGCCTTGGCCTTCTTCGCCACATCCTTCACACTCCTCAACCCAGGCATCTCATACTCATACCCCATCTCCTTCATCTTATCCTTCTTCTCCTCCCGCCTCTTCAACTCCTTCTTCGCCCTCCTCTCCCAACCTTCTCTCTCCATGCCCTTCCGCATTCTCGTGCCCTCAATCTTACCCCTCGGCCTCACCTTGCCGTCCTTCTTCATATTCTTCGGCACTTTGAACATCGCATCCTTGACCTGCTCCGCTGGCACTGTTCGCACTTGCAGAATGTGTCCGAACAGCAGGTACTTGTCCATCGTCCTCGCCACAATATCCGCAACAGCCGCCGAAGCAAACTCGACGAAAGCGTTGTGTTTCGATTTGCCAGTCTTCTTATTCCGCGCCAGACGCAGACGGCTTATTTCGCCGAACTGCGAGAAGTACGCCGTCATTTGGGACTCATGGAAACCGTGTGGGATGCGCCCGACGTAGATGACTCCGGGAGTAGACTCAGGGTCGTCACTCTTCTGGGCTTCTTTCAGTTGCTTCTGCACCTCTTTCGACTTCGGCGCAGAGGGCAGTTTGGCGACATCGAGACCACCTTCTTCATCGTCGGAGTTTTCGTCCTCACTGCTAGAGAAGCCTGCGAGCAGAGCGGCGGTTTGGTCGGCGGTGAGTTCTGCGCCGCCGTTGTCGGAGTCGTTGTCGGAGATGCCGTTGAATTCTTCCTCTGCCTCCACGACTGGCTTCGTCTTCTTTGAAGTCTTGCTCTTCTTTGCTTTGGGTTCCTCGGCCTCGACTTTGCTCTTCTTCAATGCGGATTTGAGCGGTGCGGGTTTCTCGGCGGATTTGGTCGTTTTGGCTTTTTTCGCGGCGGGGACGATGTTGTCGCCGGATTTGCGCTTCTTCGTCTTGATATCGGTGGACATGGTGGGGATGTTGGGGGTTTGTGATGTAGTTGTGCGGAGGTTGGAGCTTGAGTTTGGGAACTTTTTTCAGATGGAGGTGGACGGGATGGGCCGCGAAAAGTGGGGCCACGACTGCACTTCGCAGTCTGCGAGACCTCCACCCACCTGCTTTGCCCAAACATCACTGAAAATTAATACGATACTATAGCTATTCAATTGCATCGAACTTTCATTATGGATTACATTGTTCATCACGTATCCGTGGTTGTCCACCTCGTTCTGTTCACCCTCCAAGCCCCTTCTCCATCTATGCAATGATGAGCTGCTTCTCCTTCTTCAACTGCCTCACGGCATCCGTCGAGATGTTCAGCACCTGCGACACAAGCGGTACTGGTGTCAAAGCGAGCCACTGAGTCAAAGAGATATCTGCGATGCGATCGGCCTTGAAGATCTCAATCCACACCAAGTCGGTATCATTCGACGTGTTGAGGACGTAATGGCCTGAGTTGTCTGGGAAGACGGCAGTATCGCCAGCACTGAAGTCGAACGTGCGTGCAGCGGCGCCACCGATGAACACGGTAGCGCGGGCTTGGCCTTGAAGGAAGTAGACCCATTCCTCAGCCTGTGGCATGTCAGTCTTCTGGATCACGAAATCGTTGGGCGACTTTGGGTGACACTCACTGTTGGATGCCAGTGCAGCTCACGAAGACCACCAGGCTTGATGGTGACAACAGAAGCCGCGATTGTGGTGGAGATCGAGAAGCTGCGGGAGTCGAAGATCTGGATGGTACCGCCGCCGCCAGGAGCTTCGATGGGCTGGACATCGCCGTGTCGAATCACATAAGATCCGTTGCCCTCGAGCTTACCATAAGGGCTGTCAATGCCTTCATCGCTCGCCTCTCCGCTGGGACTGGGCGCGATGTATGGGTTCGGCGAGGGGACGCTGTCGAACAGAGATGCATTCACACCTGATGCATGGTCAGCATGTCAACTACACAACACCCGGGACTATATCACGAACCGAAGTTCTTCGCCAGGATGTCCTTGGGAGTATGCGAAATCCAGTCATCAACCATGAAAGTGGTGCCACTTGCATCGAAATCTCCATCGTCGAAGACAAGCAGGTACTCGTTATCATCATCCAACCCTTGGATGGCATGGGCAGCTCCTTTGGGGAAATACCAGATGTCGCCAACTTCGAGAACTTCCCACTGGTTCTTGCCATCCTCATCCACGGCACTGACGGCAACGCGGCCGGCGTACACAAAGCCCCATTCAGCCTGCGATTTCATTAGACACGAGTCATCGGGGCATTATGGACATCCAAACGTACGACTCTGTGCCAGTGTAGCTCACGAATAGCACCCTTCTTCAAATGCTGTTGAGCGCCAGAGATATCCTGACTCGCGGGCAAGTCCGTGACGACCTGCTCCCTGACCCAGCCACCCTTCAAAAGACGAGTCTTCGAATCAGAGAAGCGCCACTTCAGGTTCACGACCGTGCCTGCATCGGTGGACTCTTGACCTAGGTTGCTGGGGTTCTGGATGTCGATGCCTGGGTTCGTGCCACCTGCCAATCGTCAGAGAGATGCAGCTACAAGTCATCCGAAGCTCTTCATACCCGAGAATGGAGCTCCCTTGCCGCTGGCGTTACTGTACGGCTGGCCCTCATCGAATGACGGCTTGGCATAGCCCTCTTGATTTGTGTCTGGGGCACCTAAAGCAGCTTCATCTGGCTGGTACTGGTTGTTACTCTGGCGCTTCACGACCGGCGTGTAGTCAACGCGGAGATGCTTCGAGTCGCGTTTCGAAGGAATGGAACCCTGGAACCTCTTTGCTGCTTTCGTCTGGCTTTCGGTAGGGACCAGTGGCTTCGCAAGGGCCTCAATGGCGTTGAACGCAACAGCGCCCACCAGTAACTGAGAAAGCAGCTTCATCTTGAATTTTTGAGAGCTATTGAGCCGGGAGCTTCACGCGTGAGCATCGACGCGGGCAGCTACATCCTTTTGAAGCAACACCAAATCACGCTCCTCGGCTAGTAGAAACAATCGTCATTATCGATAGCGGTCAAAATCGCGCTTGTGAGCACGAGATCATCGCAATGGCTGGTGCGATCAACCGGCTGAGAGGAACAGTCTTCGATCGACCATCTCCGGCAACACATGGCTCCTTCGACTGCCTCCTCATAGATGATCAGATTGCAGATCCGCCCTCCAACAACACCACCACTGCAGCCAAGACTCCCCAAACAACAAACCGTGCGATCGCAAACACGAATCAGGCTGCCCACTCAAGCATTCAACAAGTCTAGTCTTGATCACGCCTTGAACGCCCGGATGTCGCCTTGTCGCACAGAAGGCTGGGCAAAAGCTGGGCATACATACCGTTCGAACCACAAGAGTTGCAAGAGGTCTATTATGCTAATAGTCATTGGAATAGGGAGGTTGATCGTCGAGACTTGCAATATATAAGGTTCATTGCGCCATGGCTTGGCGAAGTGAGGTGTGTCCGAATGCGGTAATACTGGACTTCAGGCGTTGGCTGGTGGGGATGCAGCGAGCATTTATGGGACACACTTCAGCTTCCGAATGTTGCGCTGCAATATGCTGCCAAGCTCTGTGGTCAAATCTTGATGATGTTGTTGCTGGGACTTGTCGGGTCGGGTCACTGAATGGATTGACCTTGCAGTCGTAGCGATAAATTGACGACACGAGCTTTCGATTAGGGTCGCAGAACTCATTCTCCTCGAGCATCAACGGTCTGACATTCGCCCGTCGCTCGAATAGCGATGCCTCAAGGTCAACAAGCTTCGACTGCATGTCCTGGGAACCGCGAAAGCCGCCTTAAGGGCGCAGATGTTGTCTCCATTTGATCATGCACCGCAACCGCCTGCTGCGTCCCGACAGTCTCCAAAGACTATTGGAGAGCCCTACACTAAGTTTGAGCGCCTGGAGATATCATGGCGCCATGGATGTAACTCTGTCGTTAAGCTTACTTGGCGGCCCTTGTTTCGGACGAGCTTCATGTCGGCCTAAGTCGCTGTTTTTATGGCGTAAACGATGGGCCGGGCCGACAGACAGCTTTCCCCAAGGACCACGGTCTCTAGAACCAGGTATCGACGGATTGCACCTCCGTGATGCTCTGGATAGACGCCAGATATCCGGGTATGGCCATTCCAATACTCACAGCCAGAGTCCTCCTCGCCGAACTCGCCAGCGAACTTATCCTAGGTGAGTTTGGGTGCGTCTGGCTGAGAAGGATCTCATGCAGGCAGACGAAGTAGGTAGGCCATCAGACTGCAAACTGCAAGCGCTCCGGTCGATCACATCCAGGATGGATCCTCTCTAGTTCGGCTCGGCGCATGCTGTCACGTGTGCTAAGCAGGGTCCTAGGCCTAGCCTGAGTGTTCAATGCCGTCTCTCGGATGATATGCGCTTGCGGGATCCAACTCTGGGTGAGTGAATCCCGGATGTCGATGCAGTCTTGTATACCAGATCGAGAAGAGATTTCCTTGAGGTCCTTTGCTGCCATTAACGGGTCTCCAAGTCTTCGACATCTTACCACTGGTAGCAAGTGTCGGCGGAGATACTCAACACAGCACAAGCCACTGAACGCCATGGCCGGGACTTCTGCATTAAATTGTCGGCAAGAAGCTTGGGAGCGCTTCGCTCTATCTAACTTCGGTCCAGGAAGAGGGCCCACAGGGTACCTGACGATTGTGGGCCAGCGGCACATCTGCAGAACACTCTTGTTGATCACTTTGGCCCCAGGGTCCGGGTCGAAGGTGCATTGTCGTCAAGAGGCAGTCGTCTGTGAACCCCAACATTGTTGCCTCACTTCGAGACTGCATCGCGTTGCTGTGATTCTTCTCTTCCCTGTCCGGTACGGGATGAGTTGACGCCCTCGCCTCCAGACCGAACAAATCCCGTTGACCAGGCTTCGCCAACTGATGCACCCAGTCAGTCAATGTCGCCATACTGACCAAGCCTTGTTACAACAGCCCGACATGTATGCCAAGATACTACTTCCTTCTGTCTTGGGTCGTCGAGCCAACACATACGACGATCATCTGCCCTTCCTGGATGTCCTCAAAGGGACCATCTCGCCTTGGACTCGCTCCAGCATGACCTTTTCCTCACCAGTGGCACTTGGCGCATCCGGATTCGATTGTGTATGCGTCGATCCTGGTGTCCTTCGAAGGCCGGACGGTGAGATTACCAGGTTCGAGCTCGTGCATATGCACTCTTTTGCAGCATCTACTGTTGACTACACTGCATTGCCTGTCGATCGCTCATCTGGCACATGCCTAATTCTTCCTTCCAGGTGCTCCGAAGTAGCCAACTGCCTCGGGTTGGACCCGGCAGCAGAGACTATCGAATTCTGTTTCGCTCCCACTGGGTCGCCATTGGCTATGTTCTCGCTTCGTTGTATGCAGTGGGTTCTGCAAGAGCCTTCATTCCTCTCATCCTGGACCAACGGAGATTCAAGGTAGCATTGGGGGTTGGTGTGTGCGGCATGGAGTATCAGAGGCCATCGTACGGGATGGCGCGCAAGAGATGGTGGTGTCGAATGCGGAATCGCGAGCAGAGAGGGCAGCCCGGTCAAACATAAATACCAGCTTCAGGGACCTCAAACTTGCTCATTCCAGCTCATTCGCTCTCAGCATTCTCAACCCTCTCGCATCTTGGCAAGGATGTCTCTTTCCAAGCTCGCCTTCGTTGGCTTTACTGCTCTTGCCGCTGCTCTTCCCAAATCTGATGCACCCACCAAGCGTCAGATCTCCCTTCCTCCCCTTATTCCAACCATTCCAGGTGTCACCGAGCCACTGAGCAGCAATGCACCACCTCTTCCCATCCTCCAGGTGCCAACTCCAGCACTGCCTGAGGTGCCATACACGCCATCCAACATCAGGCCAAAGAAGATTGGTTACTTCGCCACCGCCTCTGGTGACAACATGCACTCCGACTTCCTGGCCTCTTTCTCCCTCGACGACGACACCTTCGGCACCTTGCTTCGACTCGTCCCCATCAAATCCTCCGGCAACAGCCCGCATCACTCAGGCGTCTCCCACGACGGCAAGTCGCTTTGGTTCGGCGGCCTCCTCTCTCTCCTGAAGACCCAAGACACCGGATACTACTTCGACACCTCCGACCCCTACAATCCAACCTTCGCAAAAAGCGACAGAGCAACCCTCTCCTCCATCGCCGACGAAGTTCGGCCCAAGCCCGACGGGGGTTTCTTTTTCACATACATGGGCTCCGCCGTAGGAACCTCCCCAGGCCGTCTCGTCGAAACAGATGCAAACTACAACATTATCCACCAATGGCCCGAAGACGTCGAAGGTACATTGAACATCCTCGGCGAGCAATTCAACCCGCACGGCCTGACGATTGACTTCGAGAACGGCCACATCATAACCTCAGATTTCATCGTCCCGGCTTCCATCCTCAAACCCACTGTCGGAAAAATCAGCGCCAATACTCTCCGCCTCTGGGATCTCAAAAGCCGTAAAATCGTCAACACACTCACCATCCCCGACGGCGGCGGCATCCAAGACGTGAAGTTCATTCCCAACCAAAAGACCCCCATCGCCCTCGCCACAGCCGTCCACCTCGGCCAAGTCTGGGCCATCTACCCGGAAGAGAAAGACTCCAACGGCAAGCCAGGTCGTATAGTCCCCTTCATCGACCTCGGCAAAAAAGCCCGCGATAATACCGCCATCCTGGTCGAATACACCGCGGACGGGAAGTACGCGTACTTCACCTGCACGACGTCGAATCATATCGCGCAGTATGATATTTCCGATCTGAATAACCCGAAACGTCTTGATGACCCGGACGAGGACCATCCGATCCTTGGCCCGCATTATATCAAGGTGACGCCGGATCAGAAGCATGTTGTGGTGACCGATTACTTCGTCCAGACCGGCGACATTGGGCTGATCAACACTCCGTCTGATTACAAGGCGCAGTATATCGACATCAATCCCGATGGAACGCTGCATTTCAACCGGACGATCAACTTCCCGAAGATCTTTGAGAATCGTGGTGGAGCGAAGCCGCATTCTGCTGTTGTTTTCGATCTTACGGATCCGAATGCTCCGGTCTATTACTAGGTCAGCATTGTCGTGATTGCAGCCTGTGGAGGGATCAGCCGTCTGGGAGAATAAGATTGGATAGAGCACGCTCGCTCGGAAATGTTTTGTTGAGAGATAGTATATGCTGACACGAGATAAATGCAATGCGAGAAACAAGGACAGAAATCAAAGAGATTCAAAACAGTACCATCAAGTCTCCGTTGCCTCGTCTCCGTTGCCTCGTCGCAGTCAGTCTCGTCCCCTAGTTACAGGCAAGAATTCCAGCCTGACTCTGAAAATCATCCGGATCAACCACAGTATACTTATGTCCCGGACAAACATCAATCCCGCAATCCTTAGCCCCCGCCCTGAGGACCTTACTCCCAAGCCTGTAAAGCTGAGCAGACTCACCCGCCGCCTCGCCAACATACGGGATTAGATAAGAGGCGTACATGGCGGTATCGTAGACAGCGTCGTTGACGGCAAGACAGATGGCATCGCCCAAACCGAGCAACATTTCTTCAACTTCGTCGGATTTGTAGCAGAGACATTGGCCGACCGCGTTGTCGAGGGATACGCCTGGCGGGGTGGAGATTTCGCAGGTTACGCCCCAGCCGGTTGGGGAGCCCATTTTGCCTTGGCACCAGGAGTTGCAGTCCCAGCTGTCTTTGCAGCTGTGAGGTTTGTTAGTTGTCTGTCTGTCTTGAAGATGATGAGACGAAGACTTACGTCACGACTCCGCTGTTGTGGTTGTCGGCTCTCCATTGCGATTCGGGGGATTGGTCGCCCGTGACAATGGTGGGCTGGGATGCGGCAGACGAGACCGTGGTCGAAGGGTAAGGTGTGGGCGCAGCGGTGCCATCCGTGCAAGGCATCTGACCCAAGTGGGTTCCGCAGGGGATCTGGCCGATCGGGTCGATGTCCTGCGGTGCTGGCATGGCGGAGGCCAGGAAAGGGAGGACAGCGGCGGCGGCGAAGATGATAGAATGCATTGTCAAGAAGTCCCGATGGTCGCGAAGTGAACGAATCTAGGAAATGAGGAATTACAAAGGAAACAAGGAATCAGATTGGGATTCGATTTGCTGGTTGCGCTTCAAGTTGTTGCTGGTGATGGAGAAGGGGAAATTGTATAGAGCGATCCTGGTTCTTATAGGCTTCATCGTTAGAACATCGCCGAGTTCTTCGAGACGCACCAATCCGCGCTTTCTCCAAATGCTCCGAGATATGATGACTGTGTTTCGTTAGTCGGTACAACAATAGAGTCGTGTGGTCTCTCTAGTCGCACATCAGCCATAGTGGTAGTTCAGCTTTCCATCGGAAGTTCTCCGCAACGGGGCTCAGCCCTCGCTTGAGGTCTTCATAAGCCGGATACGCCAAAAGCGATGTAGCTAGTAAGTATGGCTCAGCAATTGTCTCTGTAGCGAACTTGAATGTTACTGTCGGTCATCGTTCGCCATGCAGTCTGGCACGTTGGGAGTCGTTCCTGATTGATGAGTGGCTATTTGGCTTCGGCGAGCGTGAGTCCTATATCCCGACTCAAGCGATGGAAGCTCACATCCGTTGCCATGCTCTGCCAGACGGTCGCTAGTTTAGATTCGTGCTCGCCTGTTGCTGAGTGGCTCTTCGAGTCCAGAGTGTGTCTGGGTGTGCGTGCGAGGCAGTCGCGGGAGAGAGAAACGAAACTGTGGACTCGACAGCAGTATCCATCAAGCGTCCAACGAAGGCATATTTCGCGTAGTAGACACCGATCCATCATCTTGACGCTCCAACAAGACATCCCAATGCCGGAGAAGATTACTTCCCTCTTCGAGCACTGCCAGTCCAGCAATCCGCACAGTCTTCAGGTCCATCATTCGATCCGTAACCGTCAATGCTCGCACAAACCCAGCCTCCTGTTCCTCTGTCTCACTATAGATCTCCGGAGGACCTAACTCTTCCCAGTCGGCAACACGCAAGTGCACGAGAGATGGCGGAAGTGTAAGCTCTATCGGACCTCGTCTGAATTTTGCGAGTCGGTCTTTCCGAGTCGCTCCACTCTGGTCCACTCCAAAGAGCGCGACGGATGATACGCTCAAAGTCTCCAAGGAGGAGAGCGCTTTCAAATCGCCCAAAGTGGCATGAGACTCGATATCGCAAGTGTCATAATAGACCTCGGAGACGTCGAGGGTCAGGAACTTCAAGCCCCTTCCATATTCTCGTAGTGCAGAGCCGATGAGATCCCATCGGATCTCGCAGTCTCCTTGTGCCGCTGTGCCCCAGCTAACTGAAAGAGACAAAAGCTCAGGACAACAGCGTAGAAGACTCCGTAGACCTGGAGCATCCACGATCGCGAGATGCAAATCAACCACCTGGAGGCTAGACGGTTGAATGTCGAGTAAAGAACTCTCCAGTCTCTCCTCCAAGATGTGAATTTGAGCGCCGCGGAGTTCTTTCAGGCTTTTAAGACGGAGGACGTCGTTAAGTGCGGTGATTGGCTCTGTGCCTTTTGTAGGATGATACAACTTGGTGAGCTTCCTGAGGCGAGATCGAGGGAAACCGGGCTCCTGTGCCTCTGCCGTTGCCATGTTCTGGCTGGCTGCAGCTGCTTGCGCCAGAAATGCATAGGTCCAGCTCTCGTTGAAGCAAGATGGAAGCGTAAAGCTCAGGCTGTCGAGATACTTGCAGTGCATGAGACAGAAGGCGAAATGAGCATCTTGAAAGCCATTCATGATAGGTCCTAGTAGTGGCTGTGCACCAACTTCATCGACGACAGATCCGCAAGCCTCCAATGCCCGCTCGAATATAGGCCTCCAGTCTTCGGAAATGGGACGACTGGCGATGCGTACCCCTGCCTCCCCTTCCACGGTGGAGTGAAATTCGCAAGACTCCACACTAAGCTCCTGAACGAGCGGCGGGTTCTCGTCCGAGCAGGCCAGCGATTTTGAAAGGTCGACAATGCTGTGACGGAAATCCAGGTCGATTCTGCGGTACAGCACCGGTCGGGCGAGACGAAGGCATTGCTTGCTTACGCGACAAATGGCTGCGAGGGTTTTGCGAGCGGTACGAGGCTGGTCGTAGATGTTCTCAAAGTGTTGTGGAGTCAGTAGTTCGATGATGAGTGCGAGAAGCTCTTCGGGAAGCGGTGGAACTTGTGTTGACGGTGTGATGGTGTTTGCCATCGAGAGGAAGGAGCGGGGTCGTGGGACGGATTTGGTTCTCGCCATGCCGCATGAATCGTACTTGGGATGAGATGGATGCAAATTGAGGAGAGTTGAAGGGGCGTCGTTTGCAGATTGACAAGTGTGAAATCCTCCCGTACGTGCAAGCTTTTTGTTCCGCGGAATGAGTAGTAGCTCAAATAAATCAGTTCCAATCAGCAGGCGATCGAGGAGAGGGACTAAAAAGTTCTCATTAGTGAATCCAGGTGAGAAATGATAACAGCGACATCATAGCACAACGCTCAGAGAAGACAACAGAGTGTAGCGTAACATCCGTCAAACGCAGGCCGTCCACATCACCGGTCTTGCTCATCACTAACAGGCGCCAGCAGAGGATTGGTACTGCAAACACTCTTCGCTGACCGCTTCGAATGGGAAGATGGGTGATGAGTAGTAATGGGAAGAGAAGAGAAAACCACGTTTGTGATGGGACGGAGTGATGTTCCTCCCTCGGGATTCTCCGCATCGACCGTTGCAGCGGTTGTCTCGTCACCATCCCTGTCTGTCCGTCTGACAGTCTTGACTTCATCTTTCAAACAACCACGACCTCTTCTCTACCCTCGGAAACAGATCTAGATTTGATTCTGAAGCAGTTCTGACATGCGAACCGACCCAACGCTGGACGAATGGATCTCCTGATGCCTATCGAGTCAGGCGTAGCACCACCCCTGCAGAACCTTCACGGTCTCAGTTCGCTTCCGCAGTGACGGGCCCCAGGAAAAGAGCAGAAAACACTCGAACAGCTCCTGTGGAAGCGTTCGCAGACAAGCACGCGACTTAATGGGAGAGCTCTCCACAGCTTTGAGCTTCTTTGACGCAGGCCCGAAGTCTCGCGCTCGTGGAACTGAGAAGATTGGAGCTGGGTTTGGGAGCTCGATACAGTCAAGAAGGTGGGACACATACAATATGAACTCACCCTACAGCAACTGAACACTTCGAAATCCCCACCAAGCCAAGGCACATGAGTCGCATCATGGTGGTTGAGAGACATCCCTCCCACTTTGGCAAACGCGCTTCCTTGGACGACACGACTCGAACGCCAGACCATGAATCCTTCGAGGACATGCCCATGCTTGTCCTCGAGGAGTGCCATGCTTCTCGCTGCGACACTTTCGCAAGTTGTCTAGAAGTATGCAGCGATGAGCTTCGGCTTACCAAGGAAATGACGCTGTTCTGTATTCTCAGCGGTAACAGAGACGCTCTGCAGGCAAGATGGACATGTGCACAAGGGCGGAAGCAATACACATGAAGATTGTTGAAACAAGCACAGCGTGAGGTCAGGCCGGCAGAAGCGATACCCCATTGTGGAGACATTGAAGCAAGTCCCGTTGCGCGGCCTGTTCGGCTCGATCTGAAGGTCATTGGGCTATGGGTCTCCAAAGAAGGTTTGATAATTGGGGTTGTTTTGCTGCTCGTCTAGAGCCTTTTCTAGTTTTATATATCCTTGCATACCTCGTATGCTGCAGCCACAGGCAGCATACTGAACCATCACAAGTCTCTGCTGTGCCTTCCAACGCTATTGGCCTCATGTTACTCAATTCACATGATAACGACCCGTGACGCGGAGATTTGTAGTTGGGTTGGTCACGACTGGCGTAGATAAACAAGTCACGTTTCCGAGTTGTGAGACTAGACTGCATGCCGGCGCCGATATTGGCGGGTCAAGAGGAGTCTAGTGGGAGCTTGCTGTTCATGCAGGAGAGTGCAGCTTCAGGCACACTGCATGGCGATCAACTGGAGTCTGGCGGAGAGGCGCAGCTGTTCCTGACCTCGACGCACTCAGCCATCACGTTCAATTTTCCTTGCTGCAACACCATCGTCACAAGCGAGACGTCTAGCGAAGGGCTAATTTGCGTCGACAAGAGAGTTTCGTAGACCGGAGGTGGAGTCGTGGGCGAAGTTCGTTTAGAGTGTAGCGGCGCGCCTGGACCACCTGGCTAGCAGCACACCCGCGTCGTGCTTCTCGAGCGAGCGCTCCTTTACCCATCCCACACCGCAACACCACCCAAAGCCCATCCCACCGCTCCCCAATTGCATTCGTCCCCGCCAGCAATCACCAACCCCGACCCATTGCCACCACGACGTCCACGAAAATTCCCGCCGCCGCTCCCCCGCCGCCCGAAAGGCGGTCGTCCACAACCCGCCAGCAGAGCCCGAGGCGCGGGCTCCCACCTCCGCCAGCATGGCAGCGAGCACCTCCAGCTCGAGCAATGTAGTCGGCGTGCACTACCGAGTCGGCAAGAAAATTGGGTACGCATTCGAGGCATTGCCGCAGTGCCAGCCTCAGCTAACAGCCTCTCAGCGAAGGCAGCTTCGGCGTGATCTTCGAGGGCACCAACCTGCTCAACAATACCCAAGTCGCGATCAAGTTCGAGCCCAGAAAGAGCGATGCACCACAACTACGAGACGAATACCGCACCTACAAGATTCTCGTGGGCTGCCGTAAGTCTTCTCCAACCCGATCACGTGATTTGATATTTTGTCTCGTCTGTAGCTAACATACCCCGTACAGCTGGTATTCCGAATGTCTACTACTTTGGACAGGAAGGTCTGCACAACATCCTGGTCATTGACCTGCTGGGACCCAGTCTTGAGGACCTTTTCGACCACTGCGGCCGTCGCTTCTCGATCAAGACCGTCGTCATGGTCGCCAAGCAGATGCTCTCCCGCGTCCAGACCATCCACGAGAAGAACCTCATCTACCGCGACATCAAACCCGATAACTTCCTCATCGGTCGTCCGAATACGAAGCAGCAAAACGTTATTCACGTCGTCGACTTCGGCATGGCAAAGCAGTACCGCGACCCGAAAACGAAACAGCATATCCCTTACAGGGAACGCAAGTCACTTTCCGGTACTGCTCGATACATGAGTATCAACACGCATTTGGGACGCGAGCAGTCTCGACGAGATGACCTCGAAGCACTGGGCCACGTCTTCATGTACTTCCTACGAGGCGGGCTGCCATGGCAGGGTCTTAAGGCTGCCACCAACAAGCAGAAGTACGAAAAGATTGGGGAGAAGAAGCAGACCACGGCAATCAAGGATCTGTGTGATGGCTTCCCAGAGGAGTTTAACAAGTACCTCTCATACGTGCGAAACTTGGGCTTCGAGGACACACCAGACTATGACTACCTTCGCGACTTGTTCACCAAAGCGCTCCAAAACACGGGCGAGGTCGAGGACGGCGAGTATGACTGGATGAAGCTCAACAATGGCAAGGGATGGGACGTGCCTAGTCGCCCTTCCGGGCACGCGCGCGAGCAGGGAAACCCATCAAACGCCGATCTTCATCGCAACAACATGAATCGAGCATCGAACACCCCTCAGATTGACAAAGAGAAGCCGCTGCCTAGTAAGCCTGGCGCTGTGCGTCAGCCTACACAGCAACGATCTCAACCAGGTCGCCGTCCCCAGAACAGCGCAGACCTTGGCAAGCGTGGTAGCGGGATGCAACTCGAAACTCCCGACCACCGTAGCACGGCGGCGCAATTTCAGAACAGTCGCGCAGACTTGACTCGTGGCGTGAGCTCCTCAGGGCAGAATGCCAACGCCAATGCGCAGCCGAGCACCCAGACCCCGCAGCGACCAGCTCAACAGCAACAAGCACCGGAGCAGAAAGATGGCTTCGTGCAAAAGATGTTGAAGGTCCTGTGCTGCGGTTAGGTCAGACCGCATGAAAAACTCTACTACCATCAGAAAGAGCACCACCAGCAACAATTCCAGCAACAGCTACGGAGCACTTCAGATTCGTGCAGTGGACGGCCTACCCGCACTCGTCAGTCTATTTGTTGCCGGTCGCCATCATTCAGAGTCCACTCAGTGTGTCCGCATTTCATCAGGCACAAGGTGGCCAGGTTATCGCAAGCTCGGGCTGCCGTGTGTACATCGAAGTGACAGGGGCTACTCTCAGACTGGACTTTCACACGACGATTGGTTCATCGATTGGCCATCCCGGCGGCCCACATCACCTTCATTCATGGCACTGCGCACTATCTCAGACATCACCATGAGGAACGACCGCTCCTGTAGCAGCACTGGGAGAGCCATTATCGACTATATGGGAGCGCCAGGTGCAAGGGCAAAGAACCTTCAGAGGGTCTTCGTTAGCAAGACAGTTGCAACAGTCGATCGTCCTGTCGCTCTCAAGGCTTGCGGACGCCTCTTTCACTGAATAGGCAGTTCGTGTCCAACTGCCATGAGGATGATCGAGCGGCGTCATCCATATGCTCGCTCGTGCTATCTGATATTAATGTTTCTTTGTGTTCAACCTAGCAGGCGTGGCGTTCGGGGTTTGGTTCTCAGAGCCGTGGAGTTCTGGACAACGGACGGGCAAAAGGCGACATGGCGGAGGACTGGCATCACCCTAATGGGCATCATCATACATACCCGACACTCAGTGCGGCTCTTGAGAAATTCTTTCTTCTGTTCTTGGGGCGTGCGGCGGGTCTTTTTGACGGGCATTTTTGCGAGCGTGGTGGAGCGTTCTGAGCGAGCATCTGCATTTCAATCTTTGTTTCTTCCGAAAAGTCGACACGGTCGTGATAATGCAACTACAACCCAATCAAATAAATGAAAAAACGACAGGAATCGAAAACACATTTGCTTCATTTTCATTCCTTGATGTCAATTCTGAGGTATCCTAATTGCTTCCGTGACTGGAGATCGATGCACAGACCCCACAATCACATGAAAGCTGTGAAGTTGGGCTCGAAATGAAACTTTTGTGAAGACTCGTCCTCTCGCACGACCCGCCGTGACATCTGCCTGTCGTCCGGAAGTTTCTGGACCGCAAGCCTCCTCGTACTAAATTCTCGAGGCTCGCAATGGCCGTATTGAGTCCGCGGTATGGTTTCGGTGACGCTTTCTTTGATCGTGCTTCGAGGCTCGGGGGGCGATTCGGCGGTTGGTGGGGAGGAGGGTTTTGCAGGTCTTGATGAATGTTATTGGTTGGTGACGATGGTTGTAGTGATACAGGTGTTGAGTTGGAGGCGGATTGAGGGTGGGTGAGAGAGGAGGCGGGGTCTAGTTGGAAGATGGTGTGTCGGTGCAGTTTGGGGCTGAGAGATGTTAGTGTGGCCTGAGAGTGGTTTGAGAATCTCGCTTACTAGGCTGGAAGGAGAAGGTGTCGTAGTCGTTGTTGGTCGCTGGGTTTGGTGGCGGTTGGAGGAGATGTCGGACAAGAAGGCAAGGTTTAGTCTCTTCGTATTTGGTGGCTTGGATGTCTCATCCCACGCAGAGGAAGACGCATGGCCCAGGACGTTCAATGCGTCTTGGTTCGTCTTATGGCTCGTAATAGTGCGTCGTCATGGTTTCTGCATGAGAAGCTTCTCCTATGCGTCGAAAAGCATAAACTCCACAATCTTGAAAAGAGTCTTGATGTCGGATCGGGAAAGCTTGATATTGTCGGTCTCAGATCGCAGGACTTTCATCCAGCCGCGAATCCGCTTCTCAGTCTCAACAAGACAAGTCTTGCAATCGCCAGGCGTGCTGGAGGCGTTGCGAATCGTAACAGTCGGAGAGATATCCTTCGTACCGAAGTCGAGATGCAATTCGCCATGTTCAATGCTGTTCAGCTGTATGTGCCGAACCATGGCGAGATGTGTAGCAGGTGCCTTGTCGAAGAACTTCCGGGAGGGCTCTTGGTACTGGAAGGGATCTCCAAAGCGGCAGGAAAAAGGTGAAAGGCAGAGGCGAAAGGTGACAGACTGGTAGTAAAGCTCCAAGGTCTCTCGTCGCAATAGTGAGGACGCCTCCGTGATGGGAGGTGGAGTCGGTGATGTAAGGCATTGATCGTTCGACTTCATCAGCCAGGCAAAATGAAGCTCGTAAACCGTGACACGGAGCTCTGCAGGCAGGTCGAGGAAGCGATCGAATGTCTGCTCGTCGTCTGCGCTCTCCAGTAGAGCTACAAGCTTCGAGCGACTGGAGACAGTCTCGTTGGCTCTGGCTAGCTTGCGATGAGTCGAGAAAGCGCTCAACTCAGCGAGAGTGCACCGTTCGTAAGCGAGCAGACCGCGTTGCTTCCGTGTGAAAAAGTCCTGTGCCCTTGGTCCTAGAGCGAGTAATTGTGGTTCTTCCGCGAAGTTGTCGGCGAGGTAGTCCGCCTCCTGGAGAATCTTCAACTTCCAGTAATCGTCATGTTCAGAATGCGAGGATGGATACACTCCAGGTGTATTCCGATGCTGAACCATCGCAAATGGTAGGTGATTGTGGCTGCCGAATTTGAGCTACCCAGATTGTTGTTGTGATCTGGCTCTTGTGTATTTCTTATATATTAATGTCAGGTTCGATGGTGATGGCGGTAGGGAATACCTGTTGACAGCGGGCGAGATCAATGGTACGAGTGATGTGGAAGTCAGAGAGGGGATCACATGTGTTTAGCACATGCAAGCATTAGAATCTGACCATTTGGCCGCATGTGAGGTAATGGCTGCATATTCACTCGCTTGAATAACCTGTATGTGATACAAACCGCTTTCCCTAGTCCCTACCTGTAACATTCATTCTACTTCGCAGCATCTACCAATTCTGTCATTGGGAGGTCGATGATCCAAGGTGCATTGACAGGCTGGTTTGTGTCATCCATGATGGCTGCGTTGATCATCAATGTGTCGTAGCCGGGAAGAAGCCTGATCTGCTGTAGTTCATCGTCTTTTTGACCGGCCTTTGAGACAGTTGCGGTGACCTCGTCTTCATCGGGGTCTGCCTCCTCCCAGTTTCGAATTGTTGTGCCGTAACCTTCGTGGATATGACCAAAGCAGTGCATGAGAGGTCGTGAATCAGCAACTGCTTTCAGGAGAGATTCGCAGCCGAGGTGTTGATTGTGACCAAAATCCAGAATTCCATGAGGAGGGCCGTGCGTCATGACAATGTCCACATCCTCAGGAATTTCCCATCTGTCAGCGTTGCGAGGATAGCCAAACGCCCAATCGCCGCACTCGGGTTGGTAAGGGGAGACGAAAATGGAGAAAGTTGCTCCGCTTTTCAAGGTGAATTTGTGGAACCCTTCTGTGAGGTAGGTGATATTCGCGCGCTTGGCGGAAGCGCCTGTCATGAGCTCGATGGCTTGATCGTGCTCCTCAGGGTCGTCATCCTCCTCCAGGTGAGTTTCCCAGTAAGCACCGTCGAGGCTGATATCGTGGTTACCAGCAATAACGAGTTTGAGGTCGGCGTCCACCTGTTCGAGCATCTTAAGCGCTTTTTTGTAGGCGGAGAGGCCGCCTACTTGGGTGAGATCGCCGCAGTGCAACAGCACGTCCACTTTGGGCATATCTTTGCAAAGAGGATAGTCTTTACTTGGGTCTCTCTCGAAGTTGTGGGTGTCCGAAAGGACCATGAAGCGTGCCTTCATAGCGTAGTCTGCCATGGTTTCGTCGAGATGGGGAGATGCGAGTGTGAAGTTGTCGAGTTGCTGTCTTCGCTGAGTAGAGGCAAAGCTTTGATCGAATTCGAAATTTGGAGAATAGAAAAGCTGGCCAGGAGACGGGTGCTGTTGTAGAATATATAGACTTGAGCATACTCAGCCTGGAAAATCTGCTGATTATCAGCATCCCCGTTACTCGCTGCTCGTGACTGGGTCTTGAAACTCGTGAAGAGAGCCATGGTACGGCCTAGAATTTCTGGGAACACTCGTACACGCACACAGAAATTCACTAATTACCAACCTGACCTTTCTCTGGCGGGACTGTGGCCTGCCAGCTTGCATCGGTTCGGCGGCTCGAGTAGCAAAGCTCACGCCTTTCTGGAACATACGCTTCGAATTTTTCAGGTCGACTGCGTCACCTGGAATGAGCCCATGATGGCCGACTGTTTGTAGCTGATGAAGGAGTTCTTGGTTCTCGGGTACTCACATGTGAAGTCTGTTGGCCAGGCGGGTCCACTTCATGGCAACTGGCCAATCAGAGCAGTCGCCGTCCACCACTTCAGCTCCTGGCTCTTGACCCTTTCACCTTCCTCCTGTCAACAGCATCAACTTTCAAACTTTTCGCGGATGTGCTATTTATTTGAACAGTCATGATATCACTTGGGAATAAGAAACGGAAGCTCTCGACCATAGCAAACGAAGTGAGTCATTTCTTCACTTCAGAGACGAACAATACAGAGACTGACATTGCCAGAACCAAATTGATCCCGATCATGCAAAAAGCATCAACGAAACAACCATCATGGACCTCCCAAAAGAGCTCCTATCCCAAATCATCGATTACACTTTAAACAACCCCAACCCTATCACCCTCCGCAAACCCCACGAATACCGCTGGGCCAAAGAACTCCAATCCCTCCGCCCCCATCCAACTCCCAACGATCCCAAACGTCGTCGAACTCGAAAATCCAACCTCCTAAAAATCCTTCTCGTGGATCGAGATTTCTACTTCGCCGGCCTAGAAGCCTACTATTCCAACAACACCTTCCACTTCGACACGCCATTGGATTTCCGAGAAACCTTCATCGAAACCTTAACCGACCGACATAAGGCTTGCATCAAGCGGCTTGTGATTGACTGGGACTGGTACTGTATACACCCAGGACGGACGAAGGTGATGCGTTATTGCCCGCGGGGTGCGTGGGCGCTGGAGCAGGATCTACTGGAGGCCTTTCCGAAGTTGGAGAGTGTGGTTGTCAATTGTACGATGGAGAGGGAACCGGTGTATTTTGCTGCTGCGAGTAGGGCGAGGGAGGCGAAGACGCAGATTCGGGCGATTGCTTTGAAAGCATGGCCGAGTAAGGCAGACAAGCTTGAGTTTGTTTTTCCGAAGAGTTGGGGGAGACTTGCTGACATGTGATGAGAAAGTGCATTTAGAAAGGGATCTATCATGAATCGTGTCGAATCTAAGGAAGCCACAACAGTCAGATCACATCATCATTGCCCTCGAATCATTCAAACATCAACCTTCTTCCTCCCCTCCTCCTCAACCTCCTCCCCAACAGGCTCCACCTCAACCCCCACAAGCACCTTCCCCTCCACCGCCCCAACCCCAGCACTCTCCAGCGCCGTAACCTCCGCCCCAATGCCCTCCGTCTCAAACTTCCCAAACTTCCACACCCCAACCCTCTTCTCAAACAACTCATCCAACTCCTCAAGACTCCGTCCACTCATCTCCGGCAAGAAAAGCGCAACCCAAACTGCCGCCACAACCGCAAAACTCCCCCAAACAAACCCAATTTTCCCCTGCAAGTTCGCATACCCCTCATCTTGGAGGTAAGGAGAAATATACTGAATCATGAGATTAACGACAAACCCGCAAAACGTCGCGCTCGTCATGGTGCGTTCGCGGAGAGCGGTCGTGGGAGCTTCGGCGCAGGTGATCCAAACACAGCCCGCCCAGCCGACGGCATCGATGAAGAACCAGACGAAAATCGCCGCCAAAGTCCCCTTCTGCACCGCAGGGTTGGAATTATCCGCATACCCCGTCAGCCCGCCGACGGTGAATAGACTCGCGGCGACGATGATGCTGGAGGTGAACATCAGGGGTCGCCGGCCTATGCGATCGGCGATGTAGAAGGCGCACGAGTCGGCCATCATCATGACGAAGTACATGTAGATGAGCATTTTGTATTCGTCGGTGACGCCGATGGCTTGGAAGAGGACGATGGAGTAGGTTGTCATGTAGGAGTTTCCTTGGGCGGGTTGGAGGCATTGGACGCCGAGGGAGATGAGGGTGCGGCGGAGGTTGGGGCCGCTGGAGAGGGGGTTAGTTGGTTGATAGGGTGAGAGATGGGGAGGGAGGCGTACCGGAAGCAGTCCAAGTAACTCGTATCGTTATGCAACAACTTCTGCTCTTCAACACTCGCACCGATAAGCTGTGTCTCTTTCTCAATGACAGCATCTGGAGTTCCCCTCCTTAGATACTTCAACACTCTGATCGCTTCCTGTTCCCGACCTTGGGAGATGAGCCACCTCGGCGACTCAGGCAAAATGAAACCGCCAACAATCATGATGACCGGGATGACGAACTGCAAGATCAGAACGACCCTGTAGGCCCACTGATCCGTCCGCTCGTTCATGGCGTAGTTGACAGTGACAGCGACCAAGCCGCCAAAGAGCAGGACGAATTGGTACGTGTTGACGAAGGATCCTCTCCACTTGGCTGGGGAGATCTCGCCGAGATAGATGGGAACGATACTGCCAACTCATTAGCACCCTCTCCCACCATCCAATGTATGAGTCGGACTTACTTGCAAATAACCCCCATACTCAACCCATTAACAATCCTCCCCACAAGCACCTGCCAAAAACTGCTCATCGCCGTCGCCTGGATCAAAATCCCAACAATAGCCACCGCGGCGGCGATCCAGAAACTCCGGATTCGGCCCCATTTATTGCCCATATATCCCGCGATCAGAGTCCCACAGGCGATGGCGGCTGTTGGAGTTCCTGAAGCGATGGACTGCCAGGTCGTGGGGATGATGTAGGTCTTTGTGACTTCGTCGAAGCGGCCGAAGTCCCGTTGGAATTGGGCCATGCCGAGGAAACCGGACCAGTAGTTGAGGTCGAGGCCGTAGGACATGCCGGCGAGCTTGGGGCAGTTAGTCGAGGGGTTTGGTGGCTGGATGGGAGGGACGTACGGAGGCATAGCCTGCTGTCATGAGCAGCGGCCAGGTGAGTTCTCGACCGAAGTCGTTCTTCGTTTTGCGGAACCATTGGGAGACCATGATGGTGGCTGAGAATTGCTCGAGGCAGAATTGGGCGAAGGGATTGGGAGGTGGAATAAGGAAAGGTACTGATGAGGTTGGGTATATCTACCAACCTACCTGACGCACGGTTGACTCCAGATACTGATATCGAATGCTGGCTAGATGCCGAGTTCGCCGCTATCGTGGAGAAAGCCATGTGGGAGTTGTGATAGACGGCTGGGTGATCGGCGGATAAGAATAGGCGGAGTGGTACCGTAGTGGGCAAGATTGCAGAAGACCTGTGAGTCTTGCATCATGTTGCTTTGTGTTTCGACACAATACTGGAAAGTCAAAAGTAATTTTTTCAGCTTCGTGACAATACCGAAAATGTTGTCTGGCTATTATACAATTAGTAGTCTTGATGTTGGCCAGTCCTATGGTATCTGGGGGCTCGGATCGCTTTGGCCGCGGCCAGCTCATCCTCGACTGGGGTAAGCCATATCTGATAGGCGACGGATGCAACCTCGCATCCTCGTTTGCCGCAAGACTTCAGCACGCTGAGCCCGATTAGACGGCATGTGAACCGGCAGCAGCTCTGTAGAAGTCTAGAAGTTCCTTGCCGAGCTCTGTCTCCTCCTCGCCAGCGCCATCAGTTGCGCCCAATTCTCGAGCCTTCGCGTTGAATGCATCCTGTTGCTTTGAGAAGCGATCTTTGTCGAAGTTCTTCGGCCACCCATACTCCTGGTAGATTCGTAGCTTGGCCCAAGAGCGGTTGTGAGCTGCCTTGTGTGCGACCAGATAGCCAGCATACAAGTGCTCGATGGGTTCGGCGGCAAGACCAGCAGCATCCCACTCTCTCCTCTGCTTCTCAAGTCTCGCCTGGATGTCTTTCGCGATTGCAGACTCCGGGTTGGCCAGGTCTTTCTCATCGTAGTCGAGCTTGGGCTCGATCTGCCAGCCGCGCTGGTTCCGCCATGGAATCCACTCCAGTGCGCGTATCTTCCGTACCCACTCGTCAAAGAAAAGACCTACTGGATATCGTTCGCATGTGCTCCATTTCGACGGATGCCACTCTGTGACAGTCTCTAAAGAGCGGTTAGTGTTCGTGGGAGGAAGTCGAAATCGAAGCACGTGACTTACTATCGTTGAGATCGTAGGCCAAGTTAAAGCCCAGTGGTGTCGTTGCAGTTGCTATCTTGAATGAAGTAGGAGGCAACTTCTGATCAGTGTCTGGCCCGATATCTCTTGATTCGTCGTATCGACCAGGACCAAGTAGGTACGAAGTGGCAGAACTTGTAGGCGTAATGGGTATGCCTTCGATATGACTCGACAGCTTCTGCTGCTCACGGAGGATGTCATTCGTGAAACAAGGCAGTCTGCCGATTAACTCAATCGTCTCCGGCGCCAAGCCCGCTGCTCGAAGAGGAACAACTGCAATAGGATCCTTCGGGATTCCGTGTGGTGGCACCTGCACGTCGATGTTCTGGACGTAGCCGGCGTCGATGAGGGCGCTAAAGACCGCTTCCAAGCCGGATATGACCTCTGCATGCTCGGCGGCAATGCCACTCGGGGTGGTGGTGAGTTCGCTCATGGCGGACGGATGAAAGCAGGAGCCAAGGAAATGGAGCCGAACAAAGCAGGCATCACCTGAAGAGGCGGGTGTTTGGTGAGAGGGAATTCGGAGGTGATGGACTCGGATACGTGGTTGTTACAAGTGTTGCGGTGAAACTAGAAGAGGCGCCAAGCCAGGAAATATAGAGATGAGGCGTCAGGCGTGAGGCGGCGATGGCGTGTGGCGATCGGCATCCTTGCACTTGCACGCCGTGGCTGACTGAACGTCGGCCCGGGCGGCGGCAGCAGCATCGCTTCGCAGAAAACAATGCGACTGAGGCACGCAAAAGTAGATGAGTGTTCGCTTGGGCTGCCTTACAGTAGTAAAAGCGTCCAGGAGGGCGGTAAGATTGAAAAGGTGCAGCATCTCCGCGCAGAGCCAAGCTGCCCCTGGTCTCTTTCCCCTTTGAACCCCACCGAGGTCGGCGCCGCCCACTCTTCTGCCGTCATTGCACGTGCGTGTGTGAAGCGCGGGATATCGCATGACTAAACACTCGGCGGGCGTAAGTTTGCTTGAAGCGATTAACAATCCCATTCCGCCCTCTACCGCCTCGTGATCCTGTCATACTGCGACTCGTACGAAGACAGACTCGACAGAGACCAAAGATATTGTTCTCCGCCATGGCGCCCGCCGTCATCATCGACAACACGCCCGACTTTGGCACAGACGACTTCCAAGCGCCTCTCAAGCCCGCCAGCAATGGTACCACTCCTCGATCTCTCCTCCTCGCGCCGCCCTCCGTTGCATCCCACCCAGATGCTCTCACCAGAGTCGCCGAGGTCTACGATCGCAATGCCACAGACATTCAAATGCTCGACCGCCTTGCATTGGGCCTCGTCGCTCTCCCCGCCTCGACCTACGATGTAGTCCTCATACTCACAGACGTCGACCAAACTCGACAGGAAAGCTCAAGGTTACTGAGCAGAGAGGTCATGGAGCGGATAGTGCAGTCTCTGAAGCCGGGTGGAAGACTCAAGTCACAGGACGGCACATTTGGCCGCGCGACTGGAGCAGAGCAGACTGAGGCGATTCTGTCAGGATTGGTCAAGAGCGAGGACGACGGCATGGTCAAGCCTGAGACCTCAACAGCCCCTCAGACTGTGAAGCTGAGCTTTGGGAAGAAGAAGGCCAATGCTGCCGCGGTGCCTGCGAATGCTGTCGAGGCGGTGGCGACTGAGCAGAGAAAGAGCAATGACACACCAACTGGCAATGGAGAGCTCGCACAAAACGGCAGCAATGGTGCTGTGAAGGCGACGCCCGCTGGTGTTGGTTTCATCGACAGCAATGACGACTTCGACGGAGGCTTCGATGATGGCAGTGGATATGACGACGATGATGAGTTCCCGAGTGACGAGCAGCTGCAGAACGCAGAGAAGATTGATCCGGATACGTTGTTGACGGAGGAGGATAGGATGAGGCCGCTGGACATCCGTAAGTGTTATCAGATCTTTTGTGCACTGACAGCCTGCTGATCCGGTGATTTAGCGGAGGCCTGCAAGCCCAATAAGAAGCGGCGGCGCGCTTGCAAGGATTGCACTTGCGGTCTTGCACAGCGGATCGAAGCCGAGGACAAGGCAAAGCGGGCAGAGGCCGATGCCAATCTGGCCAAGCTGTCTGCAAATGACTTGACTGAGGTGGACTTCACCGTTCAGGGCAAGGTGGGCTCTTGCGGCAACTGCGCATTGGGTGACGCCTTCCGCTGCGATGGCTGTCCCTACATTGGGCTTCCAGCCTTCAAACCTGGTGAAGAGGTTCGGCTGCTGAACAATGACGTTCAATTGTAGATATGACAATGATTGCGCTCTCGGGCTTATGGCATGACGTTTGTAAGTGGCGTTGGAGGAGGCACTGCTATACCATGTTGAAATGACATTATGGATCATTAGGGAAGGGGGCACATAAAGCGTAGAGTCCAAAATGGGACCGGCACATTGGTTGATCAGGAGATAGCGACGAACTGAGCAGGAGCTCATTGCCAAGCTTTGATCACATGCTATCTCACAAATTGATTCACTTTCAGAGGTCGCGCGGCGCTTGCCGCACGGCTAGCGGACGCTAAGATGAACCTTCTTTTACCCGCGCGCACCTACTTATGACTGCTTCTCGACAGCTTGCAACCAACTTCCGACAAACATCACCAACAACCACAATACCACATCACAGCTCAGCGCACACAACAACAGCAGACATCACGCACGCGGCACAGGTGGCTGGTCACTCCTTAGCTATCTGAGTTGCAAGTGTGACAAACTGCCCTTCTCAATGGCCTGAATAACGTGACTGACCGGCGTCGCTGCCTAGCGATATCAATCACCGCCGCTTCACATCCAACGATATCAGCAGCAAAAACACCACCGCCATGGCCGCGTCAATCGAATCCGCATCTATCAACATCTCCAGCTTCAACCACGCCATGGAGTCCAACATCAGATCTCGCGCCACTTCACAGAGCACCGACGGAGGCTTTGCACCATCAGTCTTCTCCGAAGCCGAATCCTTTGCAACTGCGGGCAGTTCACCACCACATTCTGACGACGAGAATTACGTATTCGGCAAGAACAATGATGGAGATGAAGACTTGGAGGAGATTAGCAAGGAGACTTTCGAAGCAAACGTTTACGGATCGAGCCCACAAACCTCCAAACCTGAGAACACCAAACCGAAGATCATCGATGGCAGCACTCTCGGCGGCAAAGACCCTCTCCACGCCATGGTGCGAGGCACAGATCTTGAGCCGACATGGTGGATCAAAGACCGCGACAGCGAGATGCGTCGAAACAAGAGACTCAAGTACACATCCTCCAAATCGCTCTTCACACCCAGCTACTTCGACTCTTTGCCATACAGCCCCCAGGACGTCGTCACCTCAGGCCTCAACCAGGATGATGATCCAGAGGTGGATGGAAAGGAGTTCTGGGACAAGGTCGGAAAGGCGTGGGACTTGAGCTGCAGATTCGAGACGGTGGAGGAGCGGAGGGATCAGTTCAAGTATAAGTTCTTTGACGATCGGTCTGAGCCGCAGTCGCCGAGCAGGTTCAATGATGAGCTTTCTGTCGTGTGACGGTGGCGCGGGATGAGCTGAGAGCTATGGTGATGGAAAGGCTGTGGGTGGAGAAGTTGTTTTGCTCCGCCTGGGATGGCGAAAGCGAGCTGATGTCAAGGATCGGCACATTCGAGATATCTTCTATGAATTTTGGCTTGTAACAGGTGTTTCGATTTTCCTCTTCGGGTGCGTGGTGGTGTGACTGGGTTGACGCTGGTATGATCAAGACAAGCGTTCAGGCTACCCCCCGTATACAGCTCCAGGGCTGCCAGTCGCCCTACACCACTCACCGAAAGTACGACAACAAACAAGTATATTAGTAGACACGATGCTCGCTCTGAAATGCGAGATGGAGTTTCCATCTACCTCTCCCATTCGCCAAGCATGGCATCCTCTCCTCTCTCAGCCTTCCTTCTCCTCCTTGCCTTCACCTCCGCTCATGCCCCAGCTGCTTACTCTAATAACCCAGCACCACCATCATCAGCCTCGTGCTGCAACAAGTACCATATCGGCTACGACCCCATCGCCGTAGCAGACCGTGCCAAAGAGCTCTCAACCCACAGCTGGGAATACGGCACTTTGGCAGAAGCCCTCTTGGAACTCTACAACCCTTCCCTGGCCGTCTACTCCCGCAGTGCCTTTCCGGACCGACACCTTCCCAAACCCGACCCAAACGAGGTCCCTTCGCTCGTGTACGCAAGAAAACACATCCGCATCAATGCTCCAACTCTCATCGACGGCGACGGCGCAACAGGAGATCCCGCCTCCTTAGGCGTCTCCGCCCTCCTCATCGGCCAAACCATCCCAGCCTACACCGAAGCCGCAAACCGCCAATTCAACTTCCTCACAAACCCCTCTACAACGCCCCGAGTCCCGGGCTTCTCCTTTCCCACGTTAGGAGAAGCAATGTCGCATCGTGAGGACTACCCAGCCGCCTGGGCCGACTTCATAGCGATGGCGGCCCCCTTCCTCGCCTACCACGCCGTCGCCACAAACAACGACACACACCTCCGTCTCGCTCTCGCACAATGCCTCCTCTATCGCCAGATTCTCAAACCCAACGACACAGCCTCCAACGCCTGGCAACATATCCTCAGTTCCAAAACCAACGAAACGGACCTCGGGCGGTGGAGTACAGGCAACGGATGGGTCGTCCTCGGCATGGCCCGCGTACTCGCTACTCTCATTCACTGGAAAGACGTCCAGAGCGGCGACGACGAGAGTCCTATTGTGGCGGCGGGGGATTTGTTCTCCTGGATGGGGGAGATTTTTGAGGCTGCGATGGAGTATCCGAGGGGTAGGAATGGGCTATTGAGGAATTATTGGGATCAGGAGGGGTGGGAGGGGGAGATTAGTGGGACGGCGGCGGTGAGTGCGGCGGTTTTTAGGGTGGTGGTTTTGCAGGAGGAGGTGGGGGTTGTTTTTGAGAGGGAGGGGAGTAATTATACGAGGCCGGTGAGTGTTTGTATGTTTCTTCTTCCACGGGCGACAGTGCTGATGTGCTTTCTTAGGTCACCCCTGAAATCCTCCACTGGGCGAACGAAAACCGCCGTATCCTCGCCTCTCACGTCGATGAGCGAGGGATAGGAGCTCCAGCTGTTAACCCCTTGGATTGGAAAAGTCAACAGTACGTCTACGACGGCAGTCCAGAAGGGCAGAGTTTCCTCGTCATGCTGTACGCTGCTTGGAGGGACTGTGTCGTTGCTGGGCAATGCCGCGAGTGAATGTTGTTGTCTGGCGTGTCACAAGCCGCAAGTGAATAGCCAGATCTGTAGACGTGAATGTGAATGGGAATGTGAAAGATCTAGATAGATCGATCGATCTCTTCCCTACCTTCAAGAACCTAGACATCACAGCGCATCAATCGGTGAAGAACACGATCTCCAACTTGTGCACGAGTACTCACATGTCAATCCTAAACCTCGACGACCTCCGCGCAGCAGCTGATGCCCTCTATCACAAGCTCGAGCAGCAACCCTTACCCTCACACACATCCGATCCAGATCTAATGCAACCTCGAAACCGCCTCCCAACCGCAGAAGAAGCCGACCAAATGTACCGCGACGAAGTCCTCGCGAGGCAGATCAATCAGCAGTATAATAGCAGCCTTCTCGTCTTCCCATCAGACTCGACTTCAAGACCGGGACCAGAAATGCTCCAAGATCGAGACGAAGTCATCGCACGACAACTGCAGGACCAATATAATAGCAGCCTTGCCGTGGAGGATTCGAGTCTACCGCAACGGTATAGTTTGCCGCCGAGGTATAGTGCTGTGGTCGGTGAGCCATTCAGGAGGGACGATGAGATGCTGGCGAGGCAGATGCAGGAGCGGTATGATAGCAGTCTCGTCGTGGAGCAGGATGAGCGGCCTCCGAGGTATAGCCATGTGTTCTCTTCGAGACAGCATAGCCTCGAGAGCAGACGTCGAGATCCTCGCGATGATGAGGAACAGAGAAGACAAGACCGAGGACACTCCAAGTCGAGTCGAACATCTAGCAAAGCTCCGAGCCTTTCACAATCTGCACCAACACCAGACTCCCCTCGGCAGCATATCCGCTCAAGGCAACGCCATAGTAACCGCCAGCGTCAGGATGGAGAGCGCGAGAGACATGGCCGGAGACAGTGGAAGTCAAGACCGCCCTCCAGTAGAGCTTCAAGCGCTCGACCATCCAACCAGTCTGCGCCAGAATCCCCACGACAGCACATCCGCTCGACGCAACACCGTCAGGATCGGCAAGAAGAGCCTCTTCATCGACAAGTCCAAGACCAATACAACTCCAGCCTCGCCGTCAACCCCTCAAATATTCCACCTCCTGGGTACACTTTAGCGGGTCCAAGCACACAGCTCACTCCAATCCAACCTCTCAACCATCAACAGCCGCCACTCGACTCCTCGCAGCTCCCTTCGTGGAACGAGGCCCCCTTGCCAGGCTACTACCAGTACGGTCCAGAGCTATACCCAGCCCATTGGCCCGAGAAGTACAACACCCCTCTGCTAGTCGATTCCCAACCTCCAAAGGAGAAGAAGAACAAGAAGCCGCAAATCCGGGCCAAAGACTACGAGGAGAAGTTGCGCTGGTTGGCGTGTCGGAGGACATTGGGGAAGAAGTGATCGCATCGTGTCGCGGAGGTTTTGCGAAGGAGGAGTGGGTCGAAGTCATCGTTATTCTGCGAGAAGTTTGGTGCCGTGGAGTATCGGGTAGCATGGCGGTTCGAAGTCAGTCGTAATGACAAAGAAAAAGGAAGGGACCTGAGTAGTACTAAACAATTACATGTCCAATAAAGCTATGGCTATCGACACACCCCACTAGCCACCTGCCCATCCACAGGCTGTCTTCCAAAACAAGAGCTCAATACTCCACGCTGACCGCAGACACACTTTTGCCGCAACGACGACGCAACATAGGAAAATCGAAACAGACGCATTCCTGCCGGTGATGTGGTGGTGGTATCAAGAAAACTCAGAATCGCTGGCATTCCCTCCTTCCCTGGTTTCCACGTTCGTCGGTCACGGCTGTCTGCTGTGTGGAAGCATGCCGCGAATCATGGCCCCGACTCCCTCGCTGCTGCGCCTTCCATGCTGTTTTCTGTAAAGGAGAAACACACTCAGCAATCGATGAACTGAGCAGCAAAACCAATCTCACCCTTGACTAGCAAAGCCTCGGGTATGGTTGGGCGTGCCGCTGGCGCTCGCCGGATTGTTGGCTGGCTTGATGGCCGCGTTCGGGGGTGGCCTCGCACACAACAGTTAGCACAACAGATACAAAATCGCAACATGACATGAGAGGGTAGATAGAAAATGCTCCAGTGTGGGGTATACTGGGTAGGGGAGGGAGCAAGTTTCTAGTACCCGTTCATGGTCATGCGTTGGCTCTGTCTGCTGAGCTCGCGGTCGGCGGATGGCGAGATGGGTCGGCTACCGCTGTGCACTTGTGCGGAGCTCTCCTTGAGGGCCAACAGTTGCTTGGCGCGGAAGGACTCGTAGTGGATCTGGGAAGTCGTCTCGATCAGGTCTTGGAGATGGGTGCGGGTGAGGAAGTCTCGGAGGTAGACGAATTCGCAGTGTTTCTCGTCCTCGACGTTGATGGTTCCCCATCGGTTCTGGCGGCCACGCACAGTCTTGCCATTAACATTGATGTTGCGCTCGCTGCCGACGACTGCAAATGGGATGATAGACTAGATCGTGTTAGCTGAGTGACCACCTCCAATTGCGCGATTCTTACCTTAATCTGCGAGTTCATGGCGGCCTCCTCGCTGTCGTACTCCTCATTCTCATACGGGTACATGCGGATGTTGTGGAAGGCAAACTCCTCCTTGATACGGTCCTTGAACAGCTGCCTCTCCTCCAAGGTGAGACTATCGGCCTTGGCGATGACAGGAACAACATTGACGGTCTCGCTCAGCTTCTTCAGCACGACAATGTCGATTGGCTTGAGCGCATGGCCGGTGGGAGCAATGAAGTACAAGCAGCAGTGGATGCGGGTGTCCTGGATGTATCGCTCACGCTGGGCAGTCAACTCTTTCCTCAGGTATGCGCTGTGCTGGTCCTTGATGTACTTGACGATAGGATCCCAGCAGCGATCGTTGTTGACGAGGTCGCCATAGCCGGGGGTGTCGACAATGTTCAGGCGCAGACGGACGCCATTCTCCTCAATGATGTGGGTGACGGGGTGGATCTCGGTGGTGCTGCGAATGGGCTCGGTGGGCATCAGACGGCCCTTGCTTTCCACGAGGTGCGAGGCGAAGATGGTGTTGATGAGGGTCGATTTGCCGAGACCAGTCTGGCCTGTGGGAGGGAAGTGAGGTTAGCTCCAATGTGCGCGATTGATGCGATTCAAGCATATCTGGTGGGTAGTTGATTGAGATTTGGTGACATACCAACACAGATGACATTGAACTGAAAGCCGCGCTTGAGCAGCTTCTTCTCGATCTGGGTGGTGATGGAGTCGAAGCCGACGTGGCTCTTGGGGAAGACGCTGGGCTGCTGCTGGGCGTGCACCGCCGCCATTGTGCCGGACTGGAGGGGGTGGAGATGGAATTGGGTGGTTGATCAAGGAGATGCGGTGGTGAACGAGTGACGCGAAGGTGGAAGTCGAGACGGCGACGTCGCAATGGCAGGTGAGGTGGAAGTGGTGGTGGAGGAGGTCGTGGCTGCTTGCGCGGTGCCCGGCTGGCGACTTGGAGAAAGTGCCAGGGACCAGCCCAGAAAGGGGTCGCCAATCAGACGAAGCGGAGCCAGCCGAGCGGAGGTTTTGGCATTGAACCTCCGATGAAGCCATGAAGAGCATCAACTACACTCTATCCCAAGATACGTAAACGACAATGGCGGCGATACGAGCCCCCTCCGCCTCTTTCCTCTCCGCCTTCCTGCCCGTTGTCCGCGCGCGGCTCTTTCCCCACGAGCAATCCATCCAGCGAATACCCCTGCTCCAGCAAATCCAGCAACTGCGACTAAAAGCGAGTCTACTACCTGCCGCATTGATCCCCATACCGACATTACTGGGCGAGCTCTGGGATGGATTACTACAAGCTGTGCCGAAGAAGAAGACGAGCCACATGAAGAAGAGACATCGGCAGATGGCAGGCAAAGCATTGAAGGACGTGACGGCTTTGAACAAATGCAGCGCGTGCGGGAGGGTCAAGAGGGCGCATGTGCTGTGCCCGTATTGTGTGAAAAGTATGTGGTAACTCGACAGGTTGGATTTAGAGAGACGTGACTAACGCGTAATGACAGGTATAAAAGCGTGGTTCAATAACGGCTTCAAGAACAAGGAGCAAGTGCGGGAGAAGGAAGAAGAGCGATTCGAAGCACAGAACGAAGAGCGGAAGGCAAGAGGAGAGAAGCCGCTGAAATGGACGGATCTGTATGATAAGGAGAAGGACAAAGACGAAGCAAATGCATAGCATCGGGATGTGATGACTTGGGGGCATAGCCATGGCGCTCGGGGGTCTCAACAGCATGTAAAGTGGAACAGGTGTGTACAAACAACGTTCCAATTTTCTGACAAGGGACAACTTATGCCTTCAACCTCCTTACCTCCTCCAAAATCGCCTTCACTGTACCCTCCAACTGCCCAAGGCGCTCGCTTTGAGCTATCACGACGTCATTGGTTTCGACAACGCGATGCTGGATATAATCAAGCTGATCCTGCAACACCGGTCCGATAGGCGACTTGAACAACCGCGCCAAACCCCTCAACTTGCTCACCAACTCCTTCGACTCCTGATCCTCGAGCATCAGAACCTCATGTCCCGTGACATTCTCACCCATAACCCGCTGCAGCTCCCGCACGCCCTTCAGCTTGTCAGCGATATCTTGAACAAGTTCCTCGGCCTCTTGCAGAACTGAGGTCAGGTCTATCGACATCACGGACGGATCGCGATCGAGGGTCGTCTTAATGTCGGAACATCTTGCGGAGCATTCTTGGAGGGTGAAGCCGATGAAGTAGAGCGTTTCTGGAGATCTTGCTGGGTTGTCGGTTTTGATCGAGTTGTAGATCGCTAGGGCGTTGTCGATGGTGACGCCGAGGGAGTCGCAGGCTTCTAGTGGTCCGTCGCCGGCTAGGGACATTTTGGTGCGGTATGTGTTGGGTCTTTGGTGGTGCGTACAGTACAAGATCGCGAGAGAACTTCTTATTATAAGCAGCTGCCCTAATTGAAATTCATCTCTTAGAATCTAGAATGTGATGCGGCATTCGAGCTGGTGCGAGACAAGCAATCTTTCCTCTCACACAAAGGCCGCTTGCGATGCTGTCATGATATCTTTGACCGTTTCGTGTACGAGACGGCCCAAGGGCTTGAATTCAAAAGATGTGCGTGTTGATATCGATCCTTTAGAACGTGGGACGACATTGGAGCGGTTGAGAGACGATAAGTTTCGCTTCCAAAATCACAGACAGGACTTGTGGCTTGAGACAGAGATGAAGTACTCAGCAGGACAGCTGGTGCATTCTGGCAACGTGCGGAACAGGAAGGTAAGCTGGACCAACCACGGATCGTATAGTCTATGCTAATGGCTTGAAAAGTCCGGAGATTCGCTCGCCATCTCCTCTCTACTCGTCCATTGGGCCGAGTCTTTCGCCTTGACCCGCAGTCTGCGGTCTCCTGAGTTCCTGCACCTCAGTTCTCAAACTCTCGACAACCTCAACCATCTTCAAGACTCGCTCCTCGGCACGTGCCTCCTTCTCCTGAGCAGCTACATCAGCAGTAAGCTGCCGTCTCTCGATAAGATCCAGCTGCTTCTGCACCACGGGCCCAACAGGCGACTTCAACCGATGAGCCAAATCTCGCAGCCCCGTGGCTAATTCTTTCCACTCCTCATCACTTACCATCATCGACTCTAGCACCCGACCATGCTCCTCTATTCGCGGCTGCACCATGCTCAACTTCGCAATAACCCTCTCAACCAGACCCTTAGCTCCACTCAAGAACTCCGCCATGTCACTGGAATCCATCCAGTCCCTCCTATCGATCTGCTCGGACATGTTGAGGACGCTGGTCAAACACTCGGAAACTAGTGAAAGGATGTGCGCACAGTTTGCGTGATCTTGCACTGGGTCTATGATTAGTTTTTTGACGTCGATGAATTTGGGTTCTGGCATTAAGTCTTGCGCTTGCGAGAGGGCGTAGCTGAGAGATTTGATTACTTCGTGGGGAGACGAATGTGGAGTTCTGAGGAGCTGGTTGACGCGGTAGACTGTTGAGTTGTTGTTGGCCATTCTTTCGGGAGGAGAGAGAATGGTTGCTAGGTTTGAACGGATTGATTGATTCACGAGCATCGAGATAAGGGTACTTATATGAGACTGCAGGTCTTCGTCCCAAAACAAAGAGGCTTTCAGGGGGCATTAGGTATGTCGAGAGAGACAAGCAACCAATCTTGAGTACAGTGCAAACGAGTTGACTGTTCTTAGGAAGGACCACTGCTTGCTTGCGAATTTCTCTCCATCTCACAACAAATAGCACATGGGCATTGACCTCACTCTATCGGATTCTCACAGTCAAGCCCCAGGCCAACCTGAGAAACAAAGCAGTCAGTTCCATCGCCATCATCAAGAGCCCTGGATGCAACTCACCGCTCCAAGCAGACAACAGCGAGGAATTTTGAAATCCGTTAGACATTCGGTTCTGAAGGAAAGCAGATTCGTCGGAGTGGGATCAGCTGCGGTATGACCAGGTCAGCTATCGTGTCTAAGTCACTTGGTCGAGCACTTTACTCACGCGGCTGACAGCCAACGTCCAAGCCGAGAAGCTTTTGCGAGTTGCAGCACTGAGGGCTCCTGTTCTCGTTGCAGAATGGCTTAGGTGGCTCTGTAGGAGCGGCAGGTGGCAAGATGTTGCACGTTGTGATCGTAGCCGTGGACGTTGGGTTCTGAGACATCGAAAGGTGAGTGCAAGGCTTCTACCTCCACTCTTCGTCACGGGCGAACTCACATATGTCGTCGTTCTGGAAGTACAACACCTAGGAACTTCGCTTTTAGCAGCACAGTCCGCCGTGAACGAGGCCGAGACGGTTGGTGTTGATGGAGCTTGGGGCATAGTCAGTACGTATCGATTTTGAAGCGATGATGCCACCACATACGTAAGTTGCATGTCTCTGTAGAACGAAGCGTCGTCCTAGTCTCCCTAACCCTCGAACTAGGGCCACAGCAGAGAGCAGCGTTCTGATCTTCTGGACAGACTTCTTCCTCTTGAACCTCGCCTGGGCTTAAGTTGCACGATAGGTCGCTAACACCGAGCGCGGTCTACAGGAAAGCAAATGTCAGCAATGCCTAACTCATATCACACCATCGGACTGACATTGAAACCTTCGCTCCTGCAACAGCGGGGCGTTCGGCCGGACTCCTCGCAGATGCCAGTGAGGTACTCCAATCTGGCTTGGCTACCTGAATCAATCTCTGAAGGGTCATCTCCTGAAGTGTCAGTCGTTGTCATCCTCCTTGTTCAGGCAGACTCACAGAGCCGACACTCGATTTGGTTTCTGGCGTGTTCTCAATCACAGCAAGCTGCGAAGGCCTTTTCGCTTGCGCAAATGGGATCGTAACCTTGAGCGGCTACGATAGTAGCGAAGATGAGTGTGTACAGCTTCATTTCTGTCCACAAGACGAAAGAATCTGGTCGAGCATGTGATGCAGGCAGGATGGGAGAGACTCGATTAGCTTTATGTTGATGGCTTCCATTATCCCGCCTCAGTTGGTGCTTCGGAGATGTTCGCTCAGACAAAGAGCAGTGGGAGAGCTAGAAGTGATCGTGGTATGGCTGGGTTACACGAGACCACGCTGGTGTCAAGCTGAGAGCAAGGGCGTGAGCTCCCGACGCCCACACATCATCGCAATACTGATTCGGACATCGCGAAACTCTGAATGTTGCAATGACCCTTTTCAGTCACTGGACTCGGCGACGCCGTCAGACCGACAGCTCGTGAAAGCCGACGTCTGTCGTACCACACCACCACCAAGCAAACCACGAGGCGACGACCAAAGCATCTTTCCACAACACCTCTCACTACCAAGTCACAACCCAAGCCTCGCCAAAGTCAAGAGTGCAGCTATATATTTCGAAAATCTGCTCGGTCATCCAATCAAGGATTGTTCTATCGGCGTTGCGATGTCATGGGTGCTCGTCATCAATGGTCTAGCTTTACCTTCTCCTTCTCCGCCAATCCTTGTGACGTGAGTTCGAACCTCTGTTCGTTCCAGGTCTAGAACGTCGAAATAAATACAGAAAAAATGGTTTCGGCTGTTCTTTCTTCTCCTGTGGGAGTTTCTTTTTTTGCTCAAATTTTGAAACGTTTTGTATCGTGTTTTCAATCGTTGTATAGAAGGCGACAAGAATGTGAAGTGTGAAAAGGTTTGCATGTGATAGTGCAAGTGAAGTGAATTTGACTCTTGATGCCTCAGGTTGCACACTCGCGGAAGAGGCCCGCACTTCGAAGCATCTTTGGCGTGCGACCTTCAACGTCACTTCATCGAATTTCCAACTCTCGACAAACACGTCCAGCGCGCACCACTGAACTACGCCTTTTTGACGAGCACATATCAGTCAAGATGGACATCAGATTACTCCAGCCGTCCGACATACCGCATGTCCAACAGACGAACATCACGAACCTCCCCGAGAACTACTTCTGCAAATACTACATGTACCACGCTCTGAGCTGGCCGCAATTGAGCTATGTCGCTGTCGATGTAAGCCAATGGCCGTACCAAATAGCCAGCGAAAAAGCTGCATCGCCGAGGAAATGACCTGACCATCGCGAATCACAGGTATCACGACCTAAAAAGACCCCATACGATGCGCCGAAGATCGTAGGCTACGTACTCGCAAAGATGGAGGAGGACCCACAAGACGGCATTCAGCACGGACACATCACATCGCTCAGCGTCATGAGGACACACAGACGGTTAGGATTGGCAGAGAAATTGATGCGTCAGAGCCGTAAGAGACGAAACATACAAGGAGATGTATGCGCAAGCTAATGGAACACCAGAACGAGCCATGTTCGAAACCTACAACGCCGTATATGTCTCCCTCCACGTCCGCGTCTCCAACGTCGCCGCCCTCGCCCTCTACCGCGATACCCTCGGCTTCAAAGTCGGCGGTACGGAAGCGAAGTATTACGCCGATGGAGAAGATGCGTACAGCATGCGGATGGATTTGGACTATCTACGGGAAGAGGCGCTGGATGCTGCGGACTCGGATGAAGAGGAGACGACCGTGGGCCAGGATGAGGGCGGAGAGGTGGGGAGCAATGGGAAGGCGGGAGAGGGCGAGAATGGAGTCAAGAGGAAGCCGAAGGAGAAGAAGAGGAAGGTTAAGGTTGGACGGCAGCTGGGTGTTGGAGAGTTGGTAGAGAGGAATGCGGCGAATGGGACGACGTAGTGATCGCGGTGGTTTGAATCATCCAAATGCCTTGGATGAGACTTGGTGCTGTATCATACAACCTAGGAAGATGCAGTAGCTGTGCAGCTTGTCTGGTTCAGCTCAGGGCTGAGAGATATTCAGCTACTATCACGGACCTTGAAATGGCAAGACTATTCCCTTAGGCCATTTTGGCAATCATTAACGCAGTGTTTGCAGGACTCCGCCTCGGAAACTCCTACGATTTGAATCCAATTGCTTCTTGTGGCTAGATGCTGCTACTAAACAAAGCGCAGGATGATGTTCACCCGGATTCATTCTTCAACAAAGAAGCCGTGGGGGAAAGGTTTCTTTGTTTTCGCGCAACAGCAATTACTATCGGCTTATACCACAAGACTTCCACACACCCACACCTACTAAGTTGTGTGAGTCTCGATTTATCTAAAAATCATAGTTGACCCATCCCCTGGACTCGAAGCTCTTCACAGGCGGCCATGCGAAACCATCCATCATCGATCAAAATGGATACACAATCCGCCGATCACGATGATGCTACACCTAGTTCTCATTCACGGGATAGAACGAAAGACTCGAGCAGCACCCAAGCTCTGCATCTCAAGGGGCTCGAGAAAAATCATATAGCCCCGGTGACGAGGAAGCATCCGAGTCCAGAACCAGAGCCAGACGACGAACCAGCCGCAAAGAAGGCAAGATCTGCATCGAAAGACACCGATGTCAATACTAACGGTACCACTGAGAAAGGCAAAGATGCGAGCGAGCAACGCAGGCAAAATTCGTCCAAAGATGTGACGGATCAGGAAAATGTGCCTAAAAAAACTCTGGACGCGGAGATCACGGGACGACAAAACTTGAAGAAACAAGCGATCATTGAGATACGGTGGCTCCTGGCATTGAATTCGAAACTCAAACGAGAAAGAGACGCCCTGAAAGCGGACCTTCAAAAGAATGACGCCGGCATTGCAGAAGAACTTCGGGAAGAGAGGAGGCTAAGAGAAGAGGAGCGAGGATCTGCAGCACAGGATGCTCAAGAATTGGCTTCGCTCAAGATACAATTCGAGCAATGGCGTGCGCAAACTCTGCCTCCGCTAGTCTTCCCCAAAAATGATCTTTTCGATCCGCTTCCCAAGAAGTACAGGGAACGAATGGAGCTAGACAAGAGCGAGCTAGACAAGAGGACGGGAAGTACCAGCAAATCCGCCTCTGATTTGCCGGCATTAAGCGAAGAACAGAAGAGATATGCTGCAGAGCTTGGGGCAAAGCTCCAGCCGAAGCGCGATGAGTCTCTCCGTCGGAGGGAGCAAATGGATGAAGCGTATCTCGCTGCACAAAGGGATTTCGAAGCGGGTAATCACGACGCAGTCCCGACCGAGAAGCCTCTGCACGACTTCAGAGCAAAAGAATGGGTCCGCTTCACCAAGGGCGTCAACCAGAAACTTCGCAGAGCCACCGTGTATCCCATACAGCTCGACCACGAGAATGTCAGCGTACACATCCTGCCATGGCCAACTACCAAGGAAACCATACTGCTACAAGATCGCGTGGGATACACAAAGGCCTGTCTGGACGCCCAGATCCCATAACTCCAAGCAGAGGCTGCCAAAGATTTTCTGTCCGACGAGGAGTATTCAAAGTTCATGGAGCGTTCGTTTGGCTCTGCGTGGCAGAGTTTGGACTTGTCGAACCAATGGATCGACGCCGACCAATGGCAGGTAGTGGTGGATGCCCTACGGACAGACGAACGGTTCAAGACGGCTTGTCGAATGTGGGCCGCTGGAGAGAAGGCCCTGAATCAGGAACGCTGCTGGCCGCCTATGTTTACAGACATTGTCAAGACTCAATCTTGCACACAATTCTGCAATGAAGAGAAGAGGATGAAGGAATTCATGCGGGGATGGCCTGGGTGGGAGGAGGCCAACGAGTAGCAGGACGTTATCGTGGCCTCGATAATAACCTGGTACAGCAAAATACCTGGTCGTCTAGACGATACATCGTGGCGCGGAAGCATCAGAATAGGATCCAAGATACCACCAATCAGACACCGAAGGATAAGCAGCACAGCGGAGAAGTCGGGTCTCTTTCCATTAACGTTTCCAAGTACTAGCCATATACTTTTCTACTTCCACACTCGGGGTATTGTTGATCGATTACCAAGCTTTCGAGGATACTTAACAAGAGACACTTTAGACGGTGGCGAGACACAATGTCTCCTTCTATTTCGTAACCGAACTTGTACATAGCTACTATTCGTATCTTGATCATTAATTACGACCAGTGCATGTACAGCCAGGAAATACTTTGTGGTCGATTTAATCTCCTTCTTTTAATGAAAGGTGTATGTTTGTTCGAGGACAGAGGTTGGCTGGACGTTGTCACATGAAAGTCTTGGCATGCGAGTGAATGATTGTGCCCCTAAATTCCGCAAGTCGCTCGCGCTGTAAGCATGACATCGGGACTGGAAATTAACTTGAAAAGTTGTTGGAGAGCGTCTGCCATTGGCCCAATAGTCGGCCTGGTGACTCCCCGCAGCGGTGCGGAGCGAAATAGAGTTTGCGATAATTGGCGCTAGCGGCCGGCGTCTTCTTGCGAGCTTCCTGCGACCTTCTACTCACCACCAACCTGCGCATTTTGTACGCTGCACAACTGCAACTCGAACTGCGTCTCTCTGTCCACAGCCTTGTTCTGCTATCCTCAAGAGATTCAACCTTCGTGTTCAATCTTCTGCCGCTGTGAAGGTCGACGAGCGACTCCGAGAAGTAGCCATCCACCTACCTCGAGCACCTACAAGGCAACACCATCCTCAAACATCACCCAAGTCGCAAGAATGGCCACAGGCATACCCATAAAGTGCCACGAGCGCTTCAAGCTCACACAGTCCAAATACGGACCACAGAGCAAATGTAAGGCCTCGAGTCCCTTCTCAACCTCCTCGCAGCTTGACTAACTCCCGCAGACCCCTCGAAGCGTGAAGCACCCACCGAAAATGCGGACGTGTGTGATTGTTTCAAGATCCGCGGCGAGACCAAGTACTCTATCAAGCGCCTCAAGACCGCTCCAGCGGGCGAAGGCTACACCAGCTTCGCGCAGGATAGCGAGCTCCTCAATGCCCGATATGAGGATGTTCTCCGCCTCGAGAAGGCGCATGCGCAGGAGGTTGATGGTCTCTGCGTGCGATATGACTCCAACATCGGCGAGATCAACCAAGCCAACGAGCAGCATATGGAGCTCTTGAAGAAGGAGGCCGCCGAGGAGATTGAGAAATGGAGAAAGGTCTACCAGAGTGAGGTCGAGGCTGAGCAGGCGGCGCGCAAGGCCGAGCAGGAGCAGGCCCAGGAGGAGATCCAGGCGCTGCAAGACCTCCTGGCCGAGAAGAACCAGATGATCAACACCGCAGCGGTCAACTATGACGCTGAGATGAAGCGTTTCAACGACACCGTGGTAGAGAAAGATCAAGCGGCTGCGAAGGTAAAGGCAGAGCAAGAGGCGGAGAAGAAGCGCCTCGAGAGCGCGCTCGCTGCGAAGGACACCCAGCTCCAGCAAGTCCAAGCGGAGCGTGAGGCTGAGAAGCAGCGCTCCGCCAGCGCTATTGAAGAGAAGGAGAATGAGCTTGAGCAGGTCAAGGCTGAGCTCGAAGCAGAGAAGCAGCGCTTCACCAGCGCACTCACCGAGAAGGACAGCGAAGTTGACCAGATCAAAGCCAACTACAAGGCGGAGAAGAAGCGCTTCGACAGCGCCATGACTGAGAAAGAGAACGACATTGTCGAGGCCAAGCAGCACGCAGCCCAGTCTGAGAAAGACGCTCTCGCCTACGAGGCTGCCTGCGAGGAGGAGATGAACCAGAAGATCTCCATTGCTGAGAGCAAAGCTCAAGCGTCTATGAAGGAGTCGGGTGACGCGGTTGCTAACATTCAGGATGAGATGGTGGGCTTCCGCAAGCACGAGAAGGAGCTGGAGTCCCGTAACAAGGCGCAAGAGCGGGAGATTGCTCAGCTGAAGAAAGACTTGACCAAAGAGAAAGAGGCCAGCCTGAAAGCCGCCAACAAGAGCAAGAGAGACATCATGCGCTTGCGTGAAGAGGCCGCGACTCAGCGCAACATTGCTGAGGAGAACGATAAGTACGCCAGTAAGAGGAGAAAGCAGCATCTCAAGATGAAGAGGGAGGGCAAGCGGAAGGACAGGCAGATCAAGTTCGAGCAGGAGCAGGGCGATGAGCACTTAAAAGCGCTGCAGAAGTCCGAGGAGAAGTGCAAGCAGCAGAGGCATGAGCTGGCGGAATTCCACTCGCTCAAAGCGACGGATGGTGGACTCGAATGTCTCTCGAAGATGATGGCTTGTGATCTCAAAGACAAGAAGGTCGCAGCTAGGAAGCAGCTGCCGAGCCAGAAGCGCCTCGGAGAGATGAAGAAGAACGCCCGGGGTACGAAGCCAAGCGGCGTGAAGAAGGCGAAAGCCACCAAGAAGACGGCGATGAGAAAGCTCAGCCTTGACGACGATTCCTCCGATGATGATGAGGACGATGAGCCCACACCAGATGACGCCGACATGGAGACCGACGATGAGGATTCGGCAGCGCAGGAGTTCGCACCCACTGAAGACAAGGGCCTCTCTATGTTCAACGTTCCTACACCACCTACGAGCTCCGACGATGAGAAGATGGATGCTGTCGAGCAGGACAAGGTCACCGCTGCGGACGACAGCGACGAAGACTGAACGGCATGCACACAGACCGCCCCGATCCACCAATGGGGTGAAAAGCGCACACCTTCTTCTTTCATTTTCTTTGGAAAAGTTTTGCTTTTGACGACATCGCTGCGAAGACCTCGCCTGTACGGTCTTTGCTCTTCTCTTTTGAATGACATCCAGCCAGGGTGCTGGGTGACAGTGCATGCGAGCGACATTTGATGAGTTTACGGAGAGAACGAGCGCGAAGATCGCTCCGGCGAGATCGGTCGCGGAATTGCTTGGAATGTAATGGCGTTGGGGGGTTTGTGAGTTTCTTTTGGGATGGTGCACAAGGCAAAGAGCTTTGTGTATTGGTATACAGGCGCTCGCCGTCGCAAGATGGATGGGCCGGCACATCAAGATACACAGGACGTCTGATGAGAGACATGGGCCGGGTCGAAAGATCAGGCGCTCGGTCTCTCCCAATGACTGAAGGTGGTCGTTCTTGTAGCGTACGCATAATGGTTCATGAATTTTTATGTATGATTGACAGCAAAGTGTTCCCAATCTCCCGATAGCTCGGTGTCATGGCTTCGTCGAGTGGTTCTCCTGCAGCGTTGGGTGAGATGGTGTTGTTGTCGTCAGAGCGGTCCTGCCCTTGTTCAAGTGTGTAGCGTAGCTTTCCTTGACGAGCCTTCTTCAAGCCATCAGATTCGACGTCCGCGGAGTGGAAGAATTGGCCGTCTTTGCCCAGGCAGTCTTCGCGCCCACTTCCTTGTCGCAAATTGAGCTGCCAGGACCAGGACCAGTCGGATGGAGCCAAGTCAAGCCCCTCTCATTCAAAGACGGCCATGTCGTCCATATCAGACGTACAGCTCACCCAGCCGAATCTCTCCTTTCTCCAGCAGAAAGCCAAGGTCACCCATGGCCCCACAGTCGAGAAACATTTCTTCGAAGTCCGCGTACACCGCCATGTCAACCTGCGCATAATACCTCCACTGCTCACAAGTCTGTTTCCAGTATGCCTCAGGGGTTTCGGCGTTAGGGACGAGATCGAGCAACAAGTCGAAACGATCGCTCTCCGTTGATGGTCCGTAATGGCCCAAATTCGTCCGAAGCCCGCGAGCGACCTCCCAAAGATCGTCCGTGGACGATGGCTGCTGAGCAAAGTGCGCACCTGCGGTCATGGCTGGATCGACCGATATCGCGGGAGCGGTGTCTGTCTCAGGCTCGTAGACAACAAAGATCTTGCTGTGGGTGAAGTATCGTAGGAGATTGATGACCAGAAGCGGAAGAACGCTCTTGTTGGCGATGATCAAGATGTTCTCGGGAGGCGGTTGCGGTTCACGCATCGGCAGTGAGAGATCCACAGTCGGTAAAGGTACGTTGCGGACCGACCTCAGAATTGCAAATGCACAAGCATAAGCAATAGGAATGCGAGCTGCGTCGTCTTTCGAGACACCTGGTGGAATCTTGCAGACTAGCTCACAATGGACAACGACGAAGTCACCGCGGGGCCTTGATCTTGGGAGACATACTGCCACTGCGGTCCCTTTTGGAAAGATCTCGATATTGGCGCCGACATCCACGACTGTGCCTGCGCCTCCTATGGCCAATTCTTCGGCGTATGGGACTTCCGCTGGTCTTCTCCTCCAAAGGTTTTCTTCGTGTTTGAGGACGTATTCTTCTGGAGATGTGGCTTCTAGAAAGACGAGGATAGAGTCTTCGTCGAGAATGGTTTCTTCATCGGGGACGGCTGCCATGGTGCTCGGCGTTCAATCGATAATGGGACTGAATCCCTCAGGTTGCAGTCTCTTCGATACCATCGGCTTGAACGTCGACCGAGCCCCATGGTCAACATTCGAAGGAGCAGTATAGCGAATGATATACAATGACATAGCTATAGCATAACAGCTCAGGGTATAACAGTGCATTGTCATTGTGCATGCGATATGCGGTGTGCAGGTGAAGTCAGACAAGCTTCAACGCTATCGAAGTCAGCCGCGGGCCAATGCCGCCAATCTGGGGAGTTACCCCTGAGATTAAACACCCAATCAAGACGGCGTTCCTCGATGGATTTCTGGAAGCTTTAACGGGCAAGACGGGTTGCCAGCGTTTCAACACAGCCACTCGTCCCCATTCCGACCGTTTGGGCCAAGAGCAGCCAGGATCGCGGGCGGCGGAGCGTGGGATTGGAGATGCCCACCTTCGCGGGGACGACGACCGTCTGGGGCCGCTTCAAGAGGAACGCGAGCGGCGGTGCCAGCGGTGTCCACGTCAACGGCAGCAATGTGGGAGTCAGCGCCAGCACGGCGGATCTGACGAGTCTGCTGACCGAGCACAGCAGCAGCAGCATCTCCTCCGCCAACGTTGCTGCAGATACTGACAGGGGTAAATTATTGGGACTGCAGCCCAGTGTCACCTGGTCCTCGCACGCGAATCACCACCACCGCCGCGACAGCAGCATCCTGAGCCTGCAGACCAACCTCGCCGACATTGGCGCGAACGTCAAGCGGAGCGTGAGCCTGCGCAGCCATCGCACCAACCTCAGCAGCGGCGGCAGCAGCCTCGGCCGGCACACCAACAAGAGCCCCAGCAGCGGCAACGCCTTCTCGCCCTTGAGCAGCGCCAGCCCGATCGAGGACGAAGAGGGAGGAGGAGCGGCCACCGGCAGTCCGCAGAGGAGGGGCAACCGGGACCAAGAGAAGGACATTCACACCTCTCCTTTGAAGGAACCAGCGCTCAAGAGGAAGATCTCGCTCACCGCCAAAGGCCTGTCGCGCAAGTTCCAGTCGACAGAAGCCCTGCCCAAACTCGACTCGCCCGTCTACCTGAACAACGTCGGCCGGTCGCAGACGGAGCAGAACCCTCTCAGTCCCTTCTCGTCCATGTTGGTGGGCACTGCTCCTGGCAATGTCCCACCCGCAATGAGCAGGAAACCTTCGGCGGCGCCGTCAGACGCCAGCTCGCGGCCTGGAGGCCTGCATCCACAGGGCAGCTTCTCACGAGACGTCTCGTCCTCATACAGCGGATCCAATGGCGCGCCTCTGTCACATGCGCCCAGTGCGCCCCATTCGATTGGAGGTCCGCTCAATCCAAACACCATATATACACAGATTCAGGAAACTTCCGCCAAGCGAATGGCGACGATCGATTACGTGCGCAAGTTGCACGAGGGCGACATCTTCTACTTCAGCACGTTGCATTATTCTTCAACTGGACTTTCGGCTATGCCCTCACTTTACCCCCACAAGCTGGGCAGGCGGGCGACCAATTACTTCATCCTGGGATACTCGCTTCCTGCACTTCTAGACATGAACTCCAGCAATCCGCTGGAATACCTGAAAGCGTTGTCATCTCTTCTGGCCGAATTCGAGACGTATCAAACTCTATCTGGGTACGATGCCAGCGGCAACACGGTCTCTCGTGGCCGCGTTGGGCAGATGTTCAAGTCTGGGATGGGTCTCAGTCGCAACACAAAAGGGCGCCGATCTAGCGTCAACACCGATATGCTCTCACTTGATCCCCGGCAGGCCGACCTTCTCGGCATGCCAATCGCAGGTCGTATCCCGGAAGCATCATCGCCGCAAGACACAACGAGTCCTGTCAATCCAACCGGGCATGAATTCTCATACCTCCTCACACCACCACTACCCTTTGACCCTGACTTCAACACAACACTCGGAACGCTGTGCGACACACTGATTGATACCTACGCGAAACTGATGGACCTCGTCTCCTCCCCCGAGATTTGCAGTCCGTCAATCGGAACCGAGTTCTCCAAAGCAGACAAGGCCATCCGCAAGATTCTGGTCGCGAATGTAGTGCGCGAATTCGAAGATACAACTCGGGCCGGCGTTAAAGGCGAAGTGGCGGGCTTGGGCAAGCTGGTCTTGGGTGGGTTAATGTAAAGGAAAAGAGAAAAGCGACCGAGCGATCGGTACCAGTCAAAATGAACAACAGGGGACGAACAACAATGATCAACCAAAAGGGCGTTCTTTTCTAATCAGGCGTCTTTGGGAGGGAAGAGGATATGTGATGGGATATGACGCGAACGACCAACGACGAAAGAGAGATCTTGGAGATGATGATACCCCTTCTTACTACTACTGCACACCATAGGCGTTCTACGGAGGAGAACGCATAGAGAACAGAGGGGCAAGGTGTACGATATAGCTGCGATCTCAGATGGTGAGCGGGTTGGCACGGCTGAGGAGGGAAGACGAGCCGTTTGGTTGATGATGGCATGGTATGTTGCGGAGTAGCTAGTAGTTTTATTTGTATGACCACGTGTTTATACCTCATGACCGTTCTTGCGGCTCTGTCTTACGTAGGACGAGGGGAGTGCCAATGGTTTCCCCGAGCTGGGATTGGTCTTGTGATTCGATGAGAAGGTCGACTGTATAGCACTCTTTGGTCCCTGCGTTTGCATGAGACAAGACAAGTCCACGAGTTGATCCAGACTCTTCCACCGCATCTCGCCTGCATAGCACAGGAAAAGTCTGCCCTCTTGATATTAACAATCATCAAGACGTGCATTCATATCGACTTGAAGTGCGGCTTAAAACACTCCATCGCCAAGACCGCAACCTCAATCCCGACGCTTATGCTCGGCTTCCCGCGGCCCAATGAGTGGGAGCGGTTCCTGCATCGGATCAACCACGCGAATGCAAGGCGTGGTCCTAAGCCGGTAACCAAGGACGTGAAGGGCGTGTCTGTCGGTCTGCACTCGGAGGTAAAGATTTTGGCTGTGACGTTTGAGGTTTGGAGGGGAGGGTGGGAGATAAGAGTCATATCGCCCCTCCTCCCGCCAGGTTTTAAAGTGAGTCCTTGCTTCGCACTTTTTTCTGAGGTGTGGTTTTGCTACTGAATCTCTGCGTGCCATTGGAGGTTCTAGTGATTGTCTTTTGAAAAGCAAGTGTTTGCTACTGCCTACAGTCATCGCTTTCTTTGTCGACAAAGAAAGAAGACTCCTCCAAAACCCTCCAATTCTCTGCCATCAACCCACCAACCCACCACAACCTCCAAAATGGCCCCCGCCGCCCTCACCCCCTCAACCTCCGGCACCAACACGCCCACAACGCAATCCGCCTCCGCCCTAACCCAAGCCGGCATCAAACACGCCTTCACCTCTCACGCACCCCTCAACGCCTCCACCATAACCTACACCTACACGACCACGCCCCGCGCCGTCCCCGCCCCCGACTCCGACGAGACGAAATCCCAAAAAGTATGCACGGATCATATGATCACAGCCCGCTGGACCATCGAGTCTGGCTGGGAGACGCCTGAGCTTAAGCCGTATGGCCCGCTGAGCATCATGCCGAGTGCGAGCGTGTTGCATTATGCGACGGAGTGTTTTGAGGGTCTCAAACTGTACAGAGGTTTCGATGGGAAGTTGAGATTGTTCCGTGTAAGGAAGAACTGTGAGCGGATGCTGCGCTCCGCCCGTCGGATTGCTCTGCCGGATTTCGAGCCGTCTGAATTGGAGAAGATGATCCTTGCACTCTGTGCGACGGATGGCGAGAAGTGGTTGCCGAAAGAGCGCGCGGGACACTTTTTGTATATCCGACCGACGTTTATTGGGACGGATTCTGCGTTGGGGGTGCAACGGCCGAGGGAGGCGTTGCTTTATGTGATTATTGCGTGTTTTCCGGATATGACCAAATCTCTGCCGTCGCCGCCGGCGTTGAATGGGAGTGCGAATGGAACGGCAGAGAAGAAGGTTGCGAGCAGTGGGTTGAAGTTGCTGGCGAGTAATGAGGATACTATCCGTGCCTGGCCGGGAGGTTTTGGGTATGCGAAGTTGGGGGCGAACTATGGACCTTCTCTTGTTGCGCAGGGCGAGGCCAGGGCGCGGGGTTTCGATCAGGTGCTTTGGTTATTTGGGAAGGAGTGTTTTGTTACTGAGGCGGGAGCTTCGAACTTTTTTGTTGTGTGGAGGACGAGGGAGGGAAAATTGCAACTGGTCACCGCGCCTTTGGAAGAAAGAATCATCCTCGAGGGTGTCACCCGCGCCTCCATCCTCGACCTCGCACGCACGCGATTGGCGAAGAGCGTGAACGACGTCGAGAGTCTGGAGGTCGTGGAGCAGCGCTTCACGATGGAGGATCTTGTTTCTGCTCAGGCGGAGGGCCGGTTGGTTGAGGCCTTTGCTGCGGGAACTGCGTTTTTCGTGGCTCCGGTGGGCAAGATCCATTTCCGCGGCAAGGATATTGAGATTCCTATGGTTGAGGGCGAGAGTGGTGCTTATGCTAAGCTGATCAAGTCTTGGTTGGTTAGTATTATGTATGGGAAGGAGGACCATGAGTGGGGGGTTGTTGTGGAGGAGAAGAGTGCTCCTCAGTAGATGCTGGCGGGTTTTCTTGGTTGTTTGATTGGAGCGGTATGGTGCTGATGGAGTTTTGCCCGGGTATCGTTTTGACGAGCATGTATATAGCCAAAAGTCCACAGACAGGAGCAATTCAATGGCTTGACGAATGATCATTCCGATCAATAGCTGCGCGTCTGTCCCCTTCCGATCGCCTGTGGAAGGGTTGCCGTTCAAGATCATGTTGACGAGACTCATGTCCTCGGCCCTTCGTGGCTTTCCAAGTGAGCCTGACTCGATGTAGCCTTCGCGAGAGTCGTACATGATGGATCCAGGCCTTTAGGAGGGCATCCAAAAGTAATTGGGCTTTCAAGCAATGCCAACTTCTCCTCTCAAGCACTCAGGTAGTCTGCTCCCTACTTCCAAGTCAGCATCCACACCCAAAAGCAAAACAGAAATCATCAACTCACCCATAAATCCCCCTCAACTCCCTCACACTCTCCAACGACAAGTACACCGTCAACACCGGCACATTCCTCTTCTTCGTTTCGCCCAACTCCCTCTCTCCCATAACCTCAAAAGCCTCGTCCTCACTCTCACTTGACCCGTCATCCTTCGCCTTGGATTTCCTTCGAGGGATGTCGATCAACTCCGAGCTCAGCGCATTGTACTGAAAGCATTTGATTTTCCGGCTGGCGAGGTCGCGTTTGGTGATTTCGACGATGCTGAGGAGTTTGTTTGTGGCTTTGGGGTTGGCGGATAGGATTATTATGGGAGGCTTTGGTGTTTCGCCACTCGAGGATTTACTTGTGTTGTTTTGGTTGTTGTTGTTGTTGCCGGGTTGTAGATTTGCGAGCACGGCGGAAGTGCGGCGGGAGATTTGGGTTGATGTGTGGATGGAGAATTTTACTGGGGAGTGCGTTTTTTCGAGGGTTTGCAAGGTGGGTGGGGATGGCATGATGGTACGAGTGCGAGGCGGGCACCTCGTCTGTCGCAAGTAATTTTTTTAATTGACGTAGAGTAGTGATCTTGATGAGGTGAAGTCCAGATGTCGTGCTGTGCATGCTGATCGGCAGTCTAGCAGAGCCGTCAATTTTGGGCAGGCACACGGACCATCATTCTCACGCGACACAGACACAGAGAGCACAGCAGCTTTTGTCACATGTCTCAGGTAGACAGCGAAAATTTCTATTGGACAAGTAGCTATGTACATCGTATGCAGGAAGCTTAGCAGGCAGTACAGAGGTACTTGCGACAAAAGTCCGGCGACGACGACTCATAGAAAGAAAGAGAGTCTGGAATACGATCGATAGGTGCAAAGCTACCGGCATCCGCGGAACAGGGGGCGCGCTGGCGTGATTTGGCGACGATGAGGCGAGCTGGAGGTAGACAAGCACACGAGGCGTGAGGCGGTTTTTGGGGAGGATGACGAATCGACTTTTCTCTCCGAAACGAGCGGGATTTGGCATTCCAGATACGTACCGCTGCGTCGGGGCTGATGACTCACGCGCTGGCAAACAACACGCGTATTCAAACAGGACTGTGCAAACGCAGAGGTATTGCACTGTTTGAGTGATGAATGATGATGATGGCGAGCCGGGCTGGTGGCTCCATGGAATGTGTGGAAGGTTCCATTCTCCTTTTCAAGCGGCCAATAATCGAGCTGGAGGCCGGGGAAAGGCAGCCGGGGCGCTAGCAGTTCCATGATGCACAGTCTGGCAGCGTCGGCCAACGGGCGGTCGAGCTGTGGACCTGGCCGCTGCCAGACGAGCGCTCTCCCATCTCTCCCATCCTGATCCGTTTGAGTCTCGTCGTCCTCGACACCACCACCACCACACCTCGCCCACCTCGCCCACCCCCTCCGCGTCGCTCCCTGGCACGCTGTTTAGACTTCGTTTCTTCGCACCTTTCCTTCATAGAGCGCGCTGTGTTACTACGACTACTAAAACTTGCTTGTCTTAATACCACTTCTTGGGTTTCCAGTCCGACCTGCGAGCAAACGCGGCCTTATCTCCGCTGAACTTGGAAGCTCCATCTCACCCCTTCTACAGCCACCACTCCGCGCCCCGACGCCACCCACTGCTCGACCGCGCTTGCGAGACCGTGACACGTCTCGTCTTGCCTCTTCGACTTTCGACTCGAAAATCCCCGGTTTCGACCTGCGCGCGCGCCTCAAATGCGCCCTTCTTCATAACTGGACCTTTTCTGTCGCATTCCGTCTGGGAGTGCACTGCATGGAGGTGCTGAGCTGTAGCCTGCAGACACGTGTGCGCTGAATAGCTGGCTTGCTGTTCTGTTGCGCCCAGCATGCAGAGCATCTTTCGTTTGCCCTGGTGCAGCGACCAGCTCAAGCTGTCTGAGAAGGCGGCTTTGGACAAGATGCGCCCCTCGCCCGTGGTAGAAATACCCGTGCTCAACAAGTTGAAGAGGAAGCGCTCCGACAGTCCCGACAATTTCTCGCCCCAGTCGCCGCCGACCGTCAAGAGGCAGCGAGCGGACGTGGAGTCTGCTCACCAGCTGCCAACCCCAACTTCACCCTACGTGAGCTCGCGCGCGCCTCACAAGGCCGAAGCCTTACAACACATCGCCCCCGCTCCCAGACCGGTGAACCCATCAGGCATCTCCACGGTACAAACTGCAGAGACACCTGGAAGCGAGCCGACCAAGCTTTCGACCCACACTCAACCTACCAAGCTCAACTCCAGCGCTGAATCAGACGGCTACTTCACCGCAAAGCACTCTGCTGGCATGCCCGCGCAGAATGTTTTGAATCCGCTTTCCGACCTCACGCCGCTCCAGCAGGTCATCGAAAATGAGTTCAACATGCAAATCCTCATGAAGCACAACGAGTTGCGCCTGATCGAACAGGAGCTCGCAAAGTGCCAGGTGGCTCTCGAGCAGCTGCGACGATGCGAGTTGCGACCATATCCAGGCACCAGCGAGCTTTCAGCTTCAGTGTCGCACGGCTCTGGTCCTGCTGTCGCCCCGCCGCCTGGTTTCACCCGGCCAAGTCATCCCGCTTCCTATGGAGTCACCGACGGCCCGTACTCTCGCCACTACCGCCAGTGGCTGCTTCACGATCCCCAGTTCGACTCGCTGTCGCCTCAGGTCATTGCACATGCCGAGCAGCTGAGTAACGCAGCTGGGCGATCCACGCGTAACAACGGCCAGCACTCGCGAAAAACTGGCAGCAAATCTTTGGGAACTTCAACAAGAGCCTCTGATCCTCTGCAGAGCATTCCCAATTATCCAGCTGTCCCGGCCAAAGACAAGTCCGCTCCTCTTGTGCTCAAGAGATCCACGGATAATCAGCTCGTCAAGCTCATTTGCAATGATTGCAAGCGCGGAAACTTTAGCAGCATTCAGGGCTTCCTCAACCACTGCCGCATTGCTCACAAGGTGGATTACAAGTCGCACGATGCGGCTGCAATCGACTGCGGTCAGCTTCTTGACGAGCAGGAATTGGCCAACTTGCCACCTGAGGCTCACGCCGCTAGCGCGCCCAAGCCTCAGCCGGCTTCTCGGTCATCGACTTCAACCGCCACAGTCAAGCACACGGGTCTTGTGCACCCACTGAACACGCCGAATGCTACGCCGGCTACGACACCTCGACCTGTCATACCCAAAGCTCCAGTCCGCGGCCTCGCTACACCGGCTACGACGCCTGGCAACAATGCATCGACTTTCAAGCCTTCACCTCAGGTTCCTCGATTGTCTGCTTACTTCGCCAAGCACAATATGGGCGGTGATCTGGAGCAGGCAGCCGCATCGGCGAAGCAGAAGGTCGATCTTGGAGCTGACGAGGATCTGCAGTCGCCCGACACCTCTGAGGCAAATTCTCCGGTTGCCTTCTTCGCTGGTGGTGCACGCACAATCGCTCCTACGCAAGGTGCCCGATGTGGTCCTGTACCTTCCGGCTTCGAAGGCTTCCCACGCCCGACCAGCAGCAAGGGTCAGCGCCAGCCAATGCAGCGTCCTCGACCTTCGCCACTAGCACCAACACCTGCTGGTCACGACGTTCACATGACGCAGTCTGGCCTGTCGTCTCCTCAGGACAACCTGTCGCCTCACACAGCAGACAGCAATCCTGGTCTAGTCAGCGACAACGAGGGCGACCACGACGATGCGTCAGACGACGAGTCTTCGCAGATCGAGGTTGCGGCACCTGCTCGGCATCCACTGCCTACAGTCGGACGCTCATGCGAGGATCACATGGAGATTGATATTGAGGAGGATGATGAGATTGAGCGTCCGCAGCGTGGTGTGATCATCAGGAGGAACAGCATGCTGGCGCAGGAGACGAGTGGGATGGGGAGTCCCAGCAGGAAAGTCGGTGGGAAGTGAGAGGCGGAATGTAGGATTACGATATGGATGGACGGTACATGAGCATCGATGTCGGCAAGGAAACTTGACGAGCATGCGATGCCTGTGTGCATCACGGTTGTTGCTTGTTTACGGAATACGAATGCGCGAATCACGCTGCTCGCCCAGAAGACTGCAACTGGAATAGCTACAGCTAGAATAACGTGTGTGAAAAGAAAGACAATCTACTCTCTCCAGACTCCAGACTATGCACGTCTGCTTTCACATGAATCAATGGACAGAATTGACGTCGGAACGTTAATCAGATGAATGAATGAACTCAAGTTCGGGCCGAGCCGGAGCAATGAACCTGCCACGCATCTTCATTGACAACACCTCTTCACCACAACCTCTACCACTCTTCAGGTAGGCGCAAAAATGGTGTCGTGGTCGACGTAAGTGTCACAGTATACTCGGCGCTTCTTCGCTTCCTAACATCTGCTCTAGAATTCAATCTCTGGTCATCTTCTTCGGGCCCTGGCTCGTCCCAAAGCTCCTCGCCTGGTACAGATCAATCCGCAACCGGCCAGCCTCGTCCATCAAACCCCTGCCACGACAAACCTCACATGCTCTGACACTCCTCTTCATATCCGGCCTCGTCGCTCTAGTATACACCCTGCCCCTCTTCGCGCCCGAAAACATCTTCCGCAAAACCAACTCCCGCCTACACACCACCGCCGGCGTCCTCCTAACCCGCCTGGGAGCAATCCGCGACCTCACACCAGCAGACACCAAACTCCGCACCTTCTTCGACGAAGGCGGCATCCCAGCCCGCCTCCTCTACGCCCGCTATGGACCAGACATCGTCCTCAACAGTCCCCTTTCGCCACCGGGCTCCATCGACGCCCAGCGGGACTTCCTCCTCTACGCAACCCCCTCAATCCTCTTCCCGCACATCCTGCACCTCCTCGCCCTAGGAATCGCCACCTCACCCCTCTTCTCCGGCCCCATAGCAGGCCGCTGGCGCCCCCTCGCCACAATCTCCGGCCTCGCGCTCGCCGCCGCAGAAATGTACTACATCGCAACCTACAACGACAAACCCAACCTCCACAGCGTCCGCGTCAACGACATCGACTTCCCCTTCTGGAAACTTCCCCTCATCCGGGGTCTCGCAATCGCCACCGTCGATGGGTTTCTGGGTTGGTTCATATACCTCCAAGCCACGAATCGGGCGTTCGTTAGTCCGCCGAGTCCTGCGGAGAAGATTTTGGATTCGGCGCAGGGTTTGGAGAAGTTGGTTGTTAAGGCGAGGGGGATGGGGGTTGTGAGGAATGCGGTTGTGAGGGATCCGGTGAGTCGGGGGAGGGTTGATGATTATTGGAGGAAGGAGGGGGAGGTTATGAAGGATGTTATGGAGGAGCCGGAGGTGTTGGAGGCGCAGAGGAGTGCGTTGAGGAGGTTGGATACGGCGAGGGTTGGGAGGGATGCTGAGCAGTTTGTGGAGACGATTTTGGGGCCGCAGATTGCGGATGCGGCGAGGGCGCAGGGGTCTTGAAATGATATTGTACGTGTGAGTTTTGAAATGTTGACTGCCATCCAGAACCTCTCACTTCCAGTCCCATTGTCAATCGTCACATGTTTCGTCTCGCTGGAACTTCACCGCACACTCCACCCCCTCCGCCCAACAAACCCCCTCCAACACCTCCCGATTCTCCGGCACGCCATCAAAATAATCATCATCCAGACCCCGCGGCCCTGCCATATCCAAAACAAACCTCTTCAACCCCGGCGTCGCACTCTTCCACTCCGCATCACCCCGATCCTCCTCCCTCCCGAAGAAATCCTCCATATACGCAATGATACTCCTCCCGTCCCAGTAACAAGAATTATATCCGAATAAGTCGTCCGTTAAGACCAGATCCTTCAGACTCTGAGGGAGGAAGTTTGCGAGGGTTGTTGGGGAGTGGCCTGGGTGGAGACCCATTAAGATCGCCAGGGGGATGTTTAGGTATGAAAGGCGCGGGAAGGTTGTCAAGATATCGTCGAGGGAGCCGTGGGTTATGCTGACCAGGGACTCGACGTCGAGGGCTTCGTCGGGGAAGATGTCATACCGCAACGTCAGGGACTCCACAGTGCCCTTGACGCAGAGGAGGCCGGATTTGAGATCTCCCAGATCAAGCGGGCTGCGAGACGACGGGAGATAGCTGTCGAATTTCAATTCTTTCAACCTCGGTGTTTGCTGGAGAATATCCCTTAGCGTCGCTGCGAAGGCTGGGGTATGTCTCAACTTCAGAGATCGGAGATTCGAGAGATCCGGAGGCTGAGGGAAGGGCCAAGAGATGCCTTCACGTCTGTGACTTTTCCAAGCTTCTGTGCTGTCCGCCGCGAATACCTCGATGTCCAGGTCCTTGAGTGCGGGGAGGTCGAAGAGGCGCAGCATCGTCTCGCAGGGAAGCATATCGCGGCGGATGTATGTGTGGCGGGTGGAGGAGGAGGGGGAGGTTATGCTGACTGAACTCAGCTTCTGGTGGGACTTTGGTGACCGGGCGGTCATGGCGGTCGAGAAGGCTTCTGTAACCCACGGGTTGTTGATCAGGAAGATTATGTCGATACTGAGAGACTGGAGGTTGGGACACACAAGCACCAACAACGCGATCATCGCTTGCGGGTTCTTCTCCGCCAAAGCTCGAATCCATCCCTCAGGCCTGTCGAGTCCCAAAGCCTCGACAGCCTCCTCCTCCCCAGCTACCACATCTTCCTCTCCGCCTCGATGCCGAGGCAAAGGGACCTCATCCGTGCAGAAATTCCTTTTGACTCGAAAGTCGAAATTCGCGGCCTCGACTTCAACGCTTTTGACTTTTCTTGCTAGGGATGGTGTTTGGAGGAGAGAGGAGATTGGGAGCGTTTTTGGTGCTGCGTTGTCCCATTTTAGGTGGATGTTTGTGAATAGGATGGGTTGCAGGATGTTGTGGAGGGAATGGCAGGTTTTGGAGAGGGATGAGAGATCTTTTTGTGACAGGTGAAGAGATATATGTTCCAAAAGCTCAACTGGGAGCGTTGGGAGGGACATGATGGGGAATGTTTGGAGGAAAGAGCGGTGAAGTCTGACTTCCCTTGATGCCACGTTTATGAATGCACATTGATACACGCCCTTCGCAACATATCGATATGACAGACTTGGTGACTCCAACACCGGTGAGTGACATGGAAGTCGGAAGAAGTGCCGGTTCGGCCCGTGAGTGGGGGCGGAAGGAGTGAATGTTGGCGATCACCCTGGATCTGGACCGAGACCAGAAGGAGTCGCAATCCTGTTTCGAACTCCCTTTTCTTTTTACTTTCAGTCGTCCTTCCGTACACACAAACACGTCGGCCATTTTCCACGGCCACTCACTATTGCACAATGCTGAACAATGTCCAACGACCGACAGCACACCGTCTACTTGTTCGAACAATTGATGTTGAAGATGGACACTGAGAATATCCTCAGTTTTGCAGCGCTGCTGGGGCTGGTTGTATTCTTTTGGTTTGCGTTCACGAGAGTCATGAGTGAAGGAGGCGAGAATTTTAGATTGGGGTATGGAGAGCAGGCTGCGGCGTGAGAGGATGGCGAAAGTGTTCGACAATGGTGTCGACTTCGGTGGGAGTGAATTGAATTCGAGATGGCATTCGAAACAGCAAATCGGAAGGCGAACCCTTCTCCCAAATGCCATGAGAAGAGCAAAGAAGGGTCGACTGCCCTTCGCAACGACAACGCCCTCACAGCCAGCCGAACCACGGCGCAGCTCGCAACGGTCAGGCAACACATCTCATGACAACAACACAACAAAGTCAGCTGGACCCTCGAAGAACACCAATCATCGTCATTATCATTAAGGCGTACAACACTAACTACCTTCCATTCTGATGGGTCTTCGGAACAATGCGGCGGAGAAGAACGAGCTCTCGACGCTCGATCGATGGTCCCACAAGATCACGACACTGGCGAGAGTCGTATTTCTCGTGCTGCGACTCATTTTCTCCTCCAGGCGCTCCAAAGCAAACTCCATTGGGCTCTTCGATATTCTGGTCTTTGTCATGGAAGTTGGACGGGCTTGTGAACTTTCGCTGGTGCAGGTTCGGACGTGGAATGGACGACCTTGCGCCAGATCTCGATATTCGGTCTTCAGGTCGTTGTTCCCAATGCTTAAAGATTTTAGGCATGTGTATGTGGATGCGTTGGAGTTTGTTGGATTTGGGGAGGCCGTCAGGAGTGTGGTGTCGGCGCCTTCGACGCCGAGAAAGACGGCGAGGGCGATGTCTTCGAGATCAATGCCGGAGAGGCCGACTTGGACGGTGAATGAGCTGGCAACGGAGCCGAAGATGGTGGCAGTCAAGCAAGATGCTGCGGAGGTCTCCATGCCTTTCGAGAGCCCTGCCTCGATTCCAATCCCGCTGAATTGGCAAGCGTCCGAGATGGCCTCGAAAGAGGAGGCATGTGGAAGTCTGGAGCCAGAAGACACCTCGGACGAGAACTTCCGCGAGATGGAACAGCCTGGAGGAACCGACACCATTGGACGACTCGTGAGCGATCTCCATTCCTGCAACGATGGCTCGAGTCCTTCTGCTCAAGACATGCCAATGAAGGAAGACGTCGACGAAATGGATGCGACGGTCTTGCCAGTGATGCGGTCTCATCGCACTGACGATGGCGTCGAAACCGTGCTCTCCACAACTGTCATTGCATACGATCAGATTGTGGACAAGAATACATTGAAGCCACTGCCGAAGTGCCATGTACGCGAGCCCAAGGGAAGGCACAGTCTCGATGCCGTCTGTCAACCTGACAAGCCCAAACGCCCAAAGCCGCATCGAAGGTGTTGCTCGTGGCCTTTGTTTGGTTGAATTGGCGTATCTTCATGAATCGTAATCATCAAAGCATCAGGGTTGTCCCCGCTCAGTCCTGCGGTGGTCGATATGGAATGTATGCTGTCCTCGGCGGCGAAAGCTCGGCTGATCGTTCAGTATCAATTTGGATCATGGAGTACCTGGGAATTGACTCTCGAGAGACATTGAAAGCCACGGCTGTTCCAAGGACCGGCGTCTCGCAGATCGACCCTTGGACTGAGGAGACTGTTGCTGGCGAGAGACACCTTGAGCTGGCCGGTGTGTCTGGTGATGGCATTAGGTGAAGCTCAGTCGCGGCACGAGAGATGGTTGCTTCAGGTTGCTGGGAAACTTGTGGTGTTCTGACGGCGGCCCTTTGAACGATTGGGTTCGTGAGATCGGAGAATGGAGTCGTGGTGGTGGTGTACGGCGAGAACATGTCTGACAGTGGCGTTGTTGGTACCGGATCCGGAATGACGGGAACTGGGACTTCTGATGCGAAGTTTTGATATGCATGAGGAACGATGGGAACCGGCACCTCTGACATTTGAGGCATCGGAGGAATCGAAGCGGTAGCCGTGTCAGGCGTCGAAGCATCGGAGGTGCCCAAGGATCGTGATGTAGCCGGTGGAGGGAGATAGAAAAACTTGGTTCGTCTTCGTTGCCTTCGGACGTAGTAACATCGATATGCGAGAGCAGTGAGAATGCAGGCTGCAACAACTCCCAGAATGATTCCGGTCACCAAGCCTGTAATCATGGTTTGGTGTAGATCTTGTGTAATGAGAGTAGGGCGTATCTTCAAGACATAGCGAGTGAAATAGATATCAGGGTATACATGAAAGAGAACACAGCATACTCTACGCGCGCGAGGGCGGCGTCCCACGGCTGGTATTCATACTTCGCTCAGCCGTCGCCGTGTTGTCCTCCGGCTCTCCTCAGCGCGTGTTTGGGCGTGATGGGAAGTCGCTGACGCTGTGCACCGCCCTCCACGATGGAAGAGCGGCGTCGATGGATCAAATCTCATTATAGACTTGGGGCGCCTGGTGTGAGAGGACAGACCAGACGAGGGATCTGGCTCCGGCGCGTGGCGCGTTGGTGATGGTTGAGGCTGAGACTAGTTTTGTGCGGCGCAGTGTAAGAAAGAGGGAAGCAGCTTTGGCCTTCCGTAGCTCGTGATCTTCGCCGCCCGGAGTCTTGGCGCTCGTCACAAGATCCTCCAAGAAACATTCAGTCCAATCCTTGAATGCACTGCCCACTCAACCACTCCGCCGCATTTGACAACCACGCGCCCGCGCACCGCGACCATGGATGAGCTATTCGACGTATTCGACGAGAAGGCAGCCAAGGTCAGTGATGGAGAGAAGGCGGACAAGCAGAGCAAGAAGCGGTCTTTGAACGGCGACATCAAGAGCCCGCAACCGTCGCAAAATGGCGACGCCTTAATGTCAGATGTGCAGGATTTTGCAAAACCCGAAGGCGATTCAGCAGAGAACGGTGGAGCAGCAGAAGAGCGAGGACTCAAGCGACAGCGGCGAGAGGACGAGCCAGAGCCAGTGGTGACCGACGAGTTTGAGACTGAGCAGTCGCGAGAGGTCGCTGCGGCGGCAGGATTGCAGGCGCAAAAGGACGATGCGGCTGTGGTATTGTCGCATCAGGTGCGCCATCAGGTCTCACTGCCCCCCGACTGTGATTACGTCCCCATCTCCCAGCACAAGCGGCCTGAGAAGCCCGCGCGCGAATGGCCCTTCACCCTCGATCCTTTTCAGGAAGTCTCGATTGCTTCCATTGAGCGCAATGAGAGCGTGCTGGTGTCCGCGCATACCAGTGCCGGAAAGACGGTGGTGGCAGAATACGCAATTGCGCAATGTCTCAAGAACAACCAGAGGATCATCTATACCAGTCCTATCAAGGCGCTGAGCAATCAAAAATACCGAGAGTTCCAGGCCGAGTTTGGCGATTGCGGTCTCATGACTGGAGATGTCACTATCAACCCTACGGCTACCTGCTTGGTCATGACGACCGAGATTCTGCGATCCATGTTGTACAGAGGCAGCGAGATTATGCGGGAAGTCGCGTGGGTGGTCTTTGATGAAGTACATTACATGCGCGACAAGTCAAGAGGTGTGGTCTGGGAGGAGACGATCATTCTTTTGCCGGACAAGGTTCGATACGTCTTCCTGTCTGCTACCATTCCCAACGCCATGCAATTCGCAGAATGGATCACCAAGACGCACAATCAGCCCTGTCACGTCGTCTATACCGATTTCCGCCCCACACCCCTCCAACACTACTTCTTCCCAGCCGGTGCCGATGGTATTCATTTGATCGTGGACGAGAAGGGGCACTTCAGAGAAGACAACTTCAACAAAGCAATGGCGTCAATAGCAGAAAAGGCTGGCGATGATGGCTCAGATCCAATGGCGAAGAGGAGGGGCAAAGGCAAGGACAAGAAGACCAACAAAGGTGGAAAGAAGGAGGGCCCGACGGACATCTACAAGATCGTGAAGATGATCATGATGAAGAACTACAACCCGGTCATTGTCTTCTCCTTCTCCAAGCGGGAATGTGAGAACTACGCCCTTCAGATGAGCCAACTGGCCTTCAATGATGAATCGGAGAAAGCGATGGTGTCGAAGGTCTTCGATTCAGCAATAGAAATGCTGTCTGACGAAGACAAACAACTGCCGCAGATCCAGCATATCCTACCACTCTTGCGCCGTGGTATTGGAATTCATCATTCAGGCCTGCTACCGATTCTGAAGGAGACGATCGAGATTCTGTTTCAGGAGGGTCTCATCAAGGTTCTTTTCGCGACAGAGACGTTCTCGATCGGTCTGAACATGCCCGCCAAGACTGTCGTGTTCACCTCAGTACGAAAGTTCGACGGTGTCAGTGTGCGATGGGTCACGCCAAGCGAGTTCATTCAAATGTCTGGACGAGCCGGACGAAGAGGTCTCGACGAGCGTGGTATTGTCATCATGATGATTGACGAGCAGATGGAGCCGGCGGTGGCCAAGGAGATTGTTCGTGGTGAACAAGACAAGCTCAACAGTGCTTTCTACCTGGGCTACAACATGATACTCAACCTCATGCGTGTTGAAGGAATCAGCCCAGAGTTCATGCTCGAGCGATGCTTCTTCCAATTCCAGAATGCAGCGTCTGTATCTGGTCTCGAGAAACAGCTGATGGAGCTCGAGCAGAAGCGCCACGATATGATCATCGACAACGAGGCGGAGATCAAAGAGTACTACGACTTGCGACAAAGCTTGACCAACTACGCCAACGAGATGAAGGCTGTCATCACCCACCCACAGTACTTGCTCAAGTTCTTGCAGGCCGGTCGATTGGTGAGAATCAAGTACAAGGACTACGACTTTGGCTGGGGTGCTGTTGTCAATTTCATGAAGGTCAAGCCCAACAAGAATCAGACCTTCGAAGACATTCCACCCTCACAGTCGGTTGTTGTCGATGTCTTGATGAGTGTCGCAGCTGATGCAAACCCACCACAACCTGGCGCGAAGCTCACGCAGGATCTGCCGCCTGGCATTCGCCCTCCTGCGCCAGGAGAGAAGGGGAAAATGGAAGTGGTGCCGGTGATGAACGGGACTATCGACAGCGTCGGTCATCTTCGTGTTTTCTTACCGACCGACCTTCGCACCCAAGAGCAGCGGAACGCCGTTCGTAAGGCACTCGAGGAAATTTCGAAGCGATTCCCCGACGGTGTTGCCATCCTCGACCCGATCGAGAACATGGGCATTCAGGATGAGGGATTCAAGAAGCTCCTCCGCAAGATCGAAGTCCTCGAACACAAGCTTCTCTCATCACCCATGCACAAGGCGGACAACCTTCCAGTGCTGTACGAGCAGTATTCTGCGAAGCAGGAGCTTACGACGGAGATCAAGGCCCTGCGTAAGAAGATGGCCGATGCTCTCTCCGTTCTGCAACTCGACGAGCTCAAGAACCGCAAGCGTGTTCTTCGTCGTCTGGGCTTCGTCAACGACGCCGATGTCGTCCAGCTCAAGGCACGGGTCGCTTGCGAGATCTCCACCGGCGACGAGCTGGTCCTCTCCGAACTCCTCTTCAACCGCTTCTTCAACGAGCTTACTCCTGAGCAATGTGCTGCTGTCCTCAGCTGCTTCATCTTTGAGGAGAAGAGCGACGAAGCACCCCAGCTCAAGGAAGAACTCGCGAAGCCGTTCCGCGAAATCCAAGCTCAAGCCCGCCAGATCGCCAAGATCAGTATGGAGAGCAAAGTCGTCCTCAACGAGGAGGAATACGTCAACTCGTTCAAGAAGGAGCTTATGGAGGTGGTCTACGCCTGGTGCAATGGGGCTTCTTTCGCGACGATTTGGTAAGTCTGACACAACACATGATCATCTTTGATGCTAACAACCCTCCCAGCCAAATGACCGACGTCTACGAGGGCTCTCTCATCCGCCTCTACCGTCGCCTCGAAGAATTGACCAGGCAGATGGCCCAAGCCGCAAAGGTGATGGGCTCGCCGGAGCTCGAGCAGAAGTTTGAGACTGCTTTGACGAAGATGAGGAGGGATATAGTGGCGGCTCAGTCGCTTTACCTGTAAGCTTTTGGGAGGGGACGAATTCGTATGCTACTGAAGGGGAAAGAGTTACTAAACTTGTGGTAGTGAGAATGGAGAGCAGCAGCAGAAGCAGGGCAATATCGTGCATGCGAATTTGTGGCTTTCGTGAGCCAGTGAACGTTTGCGACTGCGCGACACAACGCCTCACGAAGGGCAGGCCTTCTGCGAGGCTTTCGCAAGATTCGCAGTCTGAGATGCTCGACGCCCGCATGGAGTCCTTTCACTGCGAATTCAAAGCATGAAGAGAAGAGGGCTGTACTGTACGACTAGGAACCAGTAGAGTCCAATGAAATTATCAACAGCTTCAAACATCCTTCATCTTCTCCCAAAACCCCTCCAAAGTCCCCCCTAAACTCCTCTCCGGCCACACAAAACCCCTCAACAACACCTCCAAGTCCCCCTTCTCCTTGATTCCAAGCATCCTCGCTGTTTGTCCTGCCATGCTGGCCATCCACTCCCACCCCTCATCCTCACCCTCGCATACCCAACTAGTAACGCTGAGCACCCAGAGAAAGAGATCCAAACAGGGGAACCACATATTCGCGAGATCGGTGCCTTTCAGTGCCGGAAGGAGCTGGGCGCGGAGTGTGCGGTTGAAGAGGGGGGCGAGGTTTTGGGCTGCGTTTAGCGGGGCTAGGGTTAGGTAGAGGGCGATGCGGATTGCTGTTTGCTCCGGCGTGCAGGTGGTGGTGGGGGTTGTGGGTTGGAGGTCTTGGGCGAGGGAGAGGCGGGCGGCGAAGAGGGTCTGCAGTTGCTTAGGCGTGGGCGTCTCATCATTTCGGAGGCAAGAGCTTGGATTGAAGTCCTCGATGTCGTGCATCCTTGCAACGAAGTGGCAGAGTTCGGGACCTAGGAGGGTTTCTGTTGCTGGGTTTGAGAATCGGGAGGGCTTGTTCGGAGAGAGGAGGGTTGTGTCAAAGCGGGTGAGGAGTTCGGTTGCGTAGGCGTCTGTCTCATCGTCGTCTCGACCGCGGGAGATGGATATTCTTATGGGTGGTTCGGCGAGGACGAGCGTGCAGAAGAACGAGGGTCTGGTGTGTCAGTAGGCGACATACAATGGCAGGTACGGGTTCGCTTACATGACGATGCTGGTCCGCATAGACAAGGGAGCGGAGTCGAGATCAGTTGCCGTCTCAACCATCTCCCTCAGCGCCTTATAATGATGCCTCGCAGCATCTAGTTCACCTTCCGCACACTGGCCACCCAACCCATCAGCTCTGCCACCCTCATCACAAGCCAAGTCACGTTCCTCACTCACCTCAAGATACATCAACGCACACACAGCCCTCATCGTCGCCACACCCTTCCCATTCCCCTCATCCACCCTCCCCCTCAGCTCCCTCATTGCCAGGCCTTTAAAGTACATAACATTGTACCCATGCCTGGAGTCCGCACTCCTCGCATAAGCCCTCTCTGAAGTTGCACATAACGTGGCGTAGAGCAGCTCTGGGGACTGGCAGGCGTAGCCGAGAACGCAGCGGACACTTGCTTGGGCCCAGGACTTGACGGTGAAGATCTGGTTGAAGACGGAGGTGCAGACTGGGATTGTGTTGTTAGCGAAGTTTGGACTGGTAGGGAGAGCAGGGTTCGGGTGTACAGGTCTTGAGGGTTTCTGAGATTCGGTCGTCCAAGGGTACGGCGGTGGTGTTGAAGGGGTCGATGGCGGATGCCTTCAGGCTGAGAATGATGCTTCGACTGAGGATGGTAGAGATGGTCCAGTCTGGTTTGTCGGATTGCATTGCTTTGCAGAGAGCCTTTGCCTTCTTCCGGCGAGGGCGACTGCCGTCTTCGTCTTTGTTGTGCCGTGAAGAGTAGTTGGTCTTCTTGTCAGGTGTTCTGTCCGAAACGGTCAAGACCTTCCAGTCACAGGCATGAGGCTTGTCTGAATGTTTCGAAACAGGTAGTTGCTGGACATGAGAGTATATCTTCTTTTTCTCTACGCCCTCTGACTGTGTCAATGTCTTTGATTTGGCGGACTTGTTGATGAAGAGAATGGTGCCGTTGGGTGCCATTGCTCGAAATTCCGACTGTATAATCGTCAAAACGCATTCAGATCGTCGAGATGGAGTGTATGTATTGATCAATCTTCCTGAAATAATTGTCTGCCTCACCGTCAGTTCGGCATGTCTTGTTCTGCTGCGCAAAGTTATTTGTCCGTTCAGCTTGCCTAATGCGGCAGGTACAGCACGTAAGTTTAGCAAGTCGATGGATGAGCCACGATGAGTAAGTGAAACAGAGCTGCTGGTTGTCATTGGGTTTCTGGAAACATTTTAGGGCAGCTCAAGCTATGGCTGGATGTAGTAGTAGCCAAGTAAGTGTGTAGGCGAGTCCGAGGGATGCAAAAGCCATACTCTGAATTTCTCGCGTAAGCAGCTGCACTATGTCTTCTCATGGTTCATAGGGGCTTACGATGTGTTGCTGTCGGCGTAGTCCTTCTCGATGACATCGAAGCCGCTGTTGAAGTTGTGAAAAGTCTTGTCGTCGTGAACAAGATTGAGTCCTTCCCGCAAAAGACGGAGGTGCTTTTTGATGGCCACATGAAATCAGCTCGCGCTGGCTCGTTTACAATGCTGTCTAGTCGAATGCTGTTCTTGTGCCTTCGATGCGATGACTGGTATCCTACTTGCTGGGAAGTCCAACGTCTATGCTTTTGAATGTCCGAGCGAAATCGGACGCAGTCTAAAGTCTTCTCTCGGTAGAAAGTCTGACGCAGCCAATGTCAGTATAACGCTTCCTCAAAAGCATCCAAATGAAGCGGCTGAGTGGCTGGTGCGATATGACGAATCGTAATTCCCAGGCAGCTGTATTCTGTGCGGTGAAGATGTATGGCGTGACTCGTCACTGTTCGTCCGGGACGCAGAAGGCCTTGAACTCCTGCCAAGCCTTCTCCAGGTCATCGTTGATGATGATCTTGTCGTGCACGCCGGGGGTCTTGGAGTACTCGATCTCCTTCTCGGCTTGCGCCAGGCGCTCCTTGATGGCCTCTTCCTTGTCAGTAGCTCTGCCACGCAACCGCTGCTCGAGGACCTCGACGGATGGAGGTTGAAGGAAGACGAATCGTGCGTTGAGATCAGTCTTCTTGACCTGTTTGACACCCTATTCCCATATCCAGTCAAAAAGTAATCCTCATATTGTACTTCTGCCAAACATACCTCCATCTCAATATCCAGAATGCACGTCCTACCCTGATCAGCCACATTCTTCACGGCCTGTACACTCGTGCCGTAGAGATTGCTGCCGAACTGAGCATGCTCGATGAATCCTCCCTCGTCCACAAGCTTCAGGAACTTCTCCTTTGTTGTGTAGTTGTAGTCGACGCCATCTTTCTCGCCTTCTCGAGGGGCTCTGGTGGTGTGTGATACGGAGAAGCCGAAGCGGCCTGGGTAGGCTTCGAAGAGGCGCTTCAAAAGAGTAGATTTGCCGGCGCCTGAGGGCCCTGAGACGACAATGGGACGGGGTTTCTCGCCGACTGTCCAGAAATCGCGGTTAGTTGAGGATCGTGGAGTCGGCGGGATTCTGCGTACCGGGAGCCATTTTTGATATTGCGCGCCTCTTGACTGTGTGGCGGACGTTGGGGACTGTGCGAGGAAAGGTCGAGCACAGCAGGCGGCGAGGCAGGACGAGACTCATCTATTTCTCCAGGCCTCCTAGTCATCGGTCCTTCTGGGGTGGAGGAAATCGGGGTCTGATTACGGCCGCCTGTGATTGGAGAGGCGCTAGCTTATGTCTGCATTTGCATCTGTGAGGGGACAAGGATCACGACAGCGCGACGGCCCGTGTCAAACCCTAATCTTAACTCTAAATCACCTCACCTCGCTTTTCTCAATAAACACTTCGCCAATTCCGAGCTTTACCGCACATCGTACCAGCCACAAGAGACATTCACTATCGCTTTAAATAACGGTCTTTATTTCGAGGTCTTCATCGAGCTCCGCCGGATTGAACAGCTCGATCACCTCCTCCGCGAAACACTCATTCTGCTCAGCCTGTTGGTCATTCTTGCTCTGTGCACATCTCTCACGACATGCCATGCCTGGTCTCGTGAATGACCGCCTCAGCTTTACCGTCGCTCTTTCGTACATGATCGACAACCTTGACCAGACTTCAAAGACAGCCAAGGATGTCTGCTGCCGTCATGTCGTTTGTTGCCGTCAACCCCGTCGTTGCAGCTTCCGCACAAGTCTTGCATTGGGATGGGATACTTTCTTCACGGGGCTTCTGTTTCGATGGCGCACATTCGCGCGAGCATCGGAACTCGTGTCGAGATTAAAGCTTTTCGAGCTCCTCCACAATTCCAAGAATCATTTTGGTGATGCCAGTGATGGGTTACACAAGGAGGTGAGGTGAAACTTGACTTTGAGCCGGCCCACTTTTTCCTTCCCCTGCCAGCCCCTTTTCTTGAAGCAGCGACGATCAAAAACGATTCACCTGCTTTACGCTCAAGCATTCTTGCGTCTAGGCCGTCCTACGACCCGGCGGAAGATCGAAATGCCCTTCGCCATCTCACAGCTAGTGCTATCGTCTACGCCAACAAGCAGTGGCAACGCTCTTTGACAAGCACTTGCTGCTGGCGAGATTGAATGCTCCGCGAAACAGCTTCTCGGGTGAAGCCCGACTGGCAAACGTAGGACCGCTGATATTGCAAAGATAGTGTCACGACCACTTACACATGTCTCGCAAGCATTCGAGACCCCCTGGATTCTCTCATTGAACACTTACCCACTCGGAACATGCCTTCCGTCACTGAGATCGGAGCTATTCAGACCAGACGCAAGCTTTGTGCACAAGTGTGAATATACCCATAACGCCTTTGGTGATAGAATCACCTGGTCTTGGGTTGAACGTCCATTTGTGCATAGATGTTTATGCTAGTTCGATTTTGTGAGAGCGTACACTTTCCTCCCATTCTTCGGTCAGCATTTTCATCCAACTCCAAGTGACGTGCTGTGCATGTCGATCACCTCAGAAGCTATGAAACACAATAGTGCACAAGGCAAGAAGCACAGGAGTAGGCAAAGGAGGTCATCAAGCAGAGGCAGATCAAGCGTCAAAGAACTGTAAATAAAGGCAGTAACTAGGTGGGTAAGTGCAAGATCGCCTGAGAATTGCGATCAGGGAGGAGGAAAAGACTTCCAAGGCACCGGCTCGCGAAAACGCACAACTTAATACCAGATATTTGCTATTGAGATTTTCCCCTTCAGTCAACAACCGCACACTGCAATGTCCGCCACGCCTGCTCGCGGAAAACCCTCAAAGAGCCCATGCTCCCAACCAGTATTCAGTAGACTGCTCTCACTTTAGCCTCTCGCGTACGGGTTGCGTTGGGAAGACACAAGATCCAGTACCTCCCCCTTCTCCATGAGCTGTTCGATGGTACCAATGTTGAGCGGCTTCCCGTTCACATCGAAAGGTTGCGTACCTGGCATTGCCAAGTACCATCCAAACTTCACGTTGGCTCCGTCGCACTCCACAGTGAGTTTGGAGTAGATTTCGTAGCGGCCAAGCAAGTCACACTTTCGCCCATCTGCGGTAACGCCCGTCGTGACGTGGTCTTCCCATTCCTCTTCCTCATCGCTGCTATCGTCCAGCTCAAGTTTCTCAAAGTCCTTCGCAGCCCACCAGACCTGCTCCATTTTCACATCTTCGTCACGCTGGCCAGGGACATAGTCGCTATCGTTCTTCTCCTGCGGGCTGCGCCTTGCAAGTCGATGTCTCTCGATTTGACGCAGCTGAAAGCCCATTTTCTTCAAATTAGGCAACTTCGTGACGAGAGGGCCATCCCATTTCTCAAAGTCTGGGTCAATCCTCTTGCCATCCATTGTGAGCATCCGTGCACCTTCGGCGAAGTCTTTATCCGTCCACCAGACTTGTCGTCGAATCGTCTTCTGTTTTGGCGTAACATAGTCAACCTGCCACAGAGTGTTGGTGTGCTTCTTACCGGGCAGGATCTGCTCATCTTTGCGCAGCATTGGAGCCCAACGATGCCAAACGTACCACTTCTGGTCCTGGTCATTCACGTACCCGGCAAGTGGATCGAGCCTACCCTGCTTCCCGCGCGTGTTGTAGTGCAAGCCAAAGTCGTCCAACACATTCAATTCTCCTCCCATTTGCGGTAGCTCTTCTCGTATTTGGTATGTTGAAGGAGTCAAGAACGGGATGTGACCTCCCCTGATGGCATCCATGTGCTTCTGTGCATCGTACTCTTCCTCCTGCTCCAAGCCAAAGGAACCATTTGCACGAAGATTCTCCGTATCAATATCGTTGTAGCGCAGGAGTGCACCATGAGAGACATTGTTTGGTCCCGTCATTTCGAGGTTGTCCGCAGAAATGACCGTGAGCTGCGGTTCAAATTTGGCCTTGACTTCCCGCATGAAAAGCCTTGACTTCCCCATGCCTCCGACAATGGCAATGGTGGAGGTTTTGTTCGTCACAAGCTTCTCGATATGGCCCAAGTTATCATCAATAACTTTCTGAAAGAAGCCCTGCATTGTTTGGCTGTTTCTTTGTCAGCTGAATGCTTCTCGTGGATCACAGGTGAACTTACCTTGAAATCAAGATCCCCCATGATGGGTTGGAGCTTATTGTGCTTGTAATCGTGATGTTTTTGTCTTGCACGCTCCCTGGTATGAAAGATGTCTTGAGTCCTTCAAAGTAGGAATTGGCAATCTTGCCAACCTCGATCTCACTGCGACCGAGAGCACTGCACTTTTGCGCGAATGTGGGTCCTGGTAGAGGGCAACAATCGTTCTTCAACCATCTCATGAATGCGATGTTGACGAATTGTGAGCCACACAAACCTCCTGCAGCAAACGTCAACGGACTTATGCAGTAAGTTTGCAATGGCTTCATACATACCTCGCGGCGTTGCAGTCTGACGCAATGTCACTTGGGCAACATCTGAAGGGTCGTCCACAATCTCGTACGAAACAAAATCACCAGTCCCACCACCTGTGTCAGAGACAATGATTTCATTGCCAGGCTGCAAGTGAGATGGAGGTGAGCGTCCCCCAAGGAGACCGTTGAGAAGGAATGCTGCTGCACTCTGAGGTTCATAGAAGAGATCGACTTGTCGAATACCCGCTCTTTCGGCGGCTTTGACCATCTTCCGGTTCGCGGGTGCTTTCCACATCTGTGGTATGCTCAGAAAGAGTTTCATTGGCATCGAATCAATTTCCTGTCATCGTAAGTTAGCTCTGAGATGTAATGCATGTGACTTGAGGATTGTAACTCACCGCGCGTCCATAAGGTTCTCCAAGACGTTCCCTCACTTTTGCAACAATTGCCGCAAGATGCTCGCTCAGTAAGTCGTCCATAGTCTTCTTGTGGAACTTCAACTGGGACTCCACTTGCTTCACGATGTCAGACGTTTCGTGTGCTCGGTACAATTTGAGCTTAAAAAGCTCGATGACATTCTCGCGTTGAATTCTGCCCAGCTCGAGACCTTCGAAGATATCATGTCCCCAAATGAAGTTGCCCTCGGCGTCCCAGGTCACCTCTTGAGGCGACTCAAGTTCTCCAGACCCAAAGCTCAGTGCGATGAGATTGCCGACAGGAGGGCATTGCAGACTGCCATCCTGAGGATCGAGAACTTTGCGAAAGGAGGCCGCAAGACGGGAAGTACCATAATCAACAGAGACAAATATGGTTTCGACTGGGTCCGCACTCTCCGTCATGGTAGTTGGCGAGCGAGTGGTGATTGAATGCAAGAGTTTTGAAGTTGGGGCGGTGCGTGAAAGTGAGGTAACTGGGTAAGAGGGTGAGGTTGGTTCGTTGATGTCGAAACGATCTATGGTCATGCCGATGCTGTTGCTTTTAAGCCATTTGAATGTCAGCATGTCGAACATGTGAGTGCGTGACTGAGTGTTTGTTAATTGCCATGCTGAGACTGGCGTCAAAGCCGAAGTTTCCACTACAACCAAGACAATGAAATCTGAGCCAGACTTACAGCTTCTAAAAGATTCGAGAGTCATCTTTTGTGATCGATTCCCTCTATTCGACGATTCCGCTGCGTACTCAGCATCACTTTGATCTCTCTCAAGGATTGCACCCTAGAGATCATTTTGTGCGAGACGCTCACGATCTCATTTGCGGTTGCAGGCTGCCTCTCATTTGCAATCATGGCAGATCCACTCCGTAACAACGCGATCAAAATCGCGCTGGCAAGAATCGATGAGAACCTTGATCGACACCAAAGCGCTGCTGCACAGCGAGCTTTCCTGGACGAGTTGCTGAGAGAGCAAGAGCAGTCTCTATCGTTCACCGATCTTCGAAGTCGCAAGAGCGTTCCTTATACCGGAGAAAAGCTGCGCGGCCATTTGATGAATCTCCTCAAGAGTAGGAATAGCGCGCTCGAGACCAGGCCGGGATCAGACATCTTCAAATATGGGAGCAGCGTCCTCAGAGCGGAGTACCTTGACGAAATCGGCTTTTCCGGCCCAACAAGCACAGCTTCCTCACAGGAGGGGAGCACAGCGCCTGCAGTTGCGAGCACTCAAGCCCCTGTCCAGGACTCATCTCAAGACGTCACTACATCCCCGCTATCTTCGGTCCCATCAGACTTGTCCGATATCCAGCAGAGAGAGGAGAGTGAGAAGAAGCGCAAGATTGGTGTGAGCCTCCCAGACATCCAAGAAACGCAGTCAACGGCCCGAAAGAAGGCCAGAAAAGCGACCGACGTTCACGCCGATGAATCATCATCTTCAACTCCCGGGCTCTCGACAGAGAACTCGAATGCTGATGAGACGACGCTGGAGAGGCAGCACGCCAACTCCACACCTCAAGGAGACGATAGTGTGCTCGATGCGCCTGGCAAGTCTATCAAAGCGCCAGCCGGTGAGCGAATCGAAGACGAAGCTGTACCTCCGACAGCCCTTCTCCATGATCTCGAGGTCTCCACCCCAAGTTTCGGACCAGAACAATTGACGCAACCGGAAACTTCTGCGCCACGGAATATTTCAGCGGGAGCACAGTCAACAGATGCTGCCGGCGCGGATAGCATAAGCTTCGAGGAGCGGTGCGCACAATTGCAGTTAGAGTGCGAGGATCTCAAGTCTCAGAGGGAAGAGACCAGAGTCGAAAACGGCAACCTGAAGTCTGAGAATGATATTCTGAAATCTCAGAGTGACGAATGGGAGTCCAAGTACCACGAGCTGCTGAGGTTCAACACCGCATCGCATGCGGGCTTTTCTGCCCGCCCCTCCAGAGACTCTCGATTGGCCGTCGATCAGATAGAAGGCAAACCTGGGTCGTGGGTGGAGAAGGAACAGGACGAGCTCAAGCGTAGGAACGAGCTCGGATTACCGCGATTAGTTGAGGATGAGGAATATGCCGCTCAGAAGCTGGTCGACGTGAGTGTTCCTTGGCCACGTCCGGTTCAAGAGATCAAGAACATGCGATTGCAACTGGCGAAGTGCACAACGAATATCAAAGACCGAATGGAGCGTGTTGTCGTGGGGATCACAGCAGTGTCCAATCACTACCTGATGCATGGTAACGCACCAAAGACGGCAAGGCTTGCTGTTGTTCCGGATCCTGGTCAAATGCTTGAACGGTTCTACAAGATCTTCTTCGGTTCCGACATGGAAAAATCATGGATGGTGGAGGCGAAGGCTTCGCTCAAAGCGCCGATTCACGGTTTCGAGTTTCTGAAGGGCCTGATTGGAGCGGCGGTGTTTGAAATGGTGTTCCTGAAGCCACTTCCCTGGGATCCTGTGTCGGAGTGGTTCAAAAAGCTCCGACCAGTCGCTCCTTATTGGAACAGAGCTTTGCATAGCAATGGTGAGTTCAGATCTTGCAAATCGACAGTGCCATGCTGATTCTTTGCAGGATGCAATGCCGAATTAGACGAGATTGTGTGGCAGGGTTTGAAAGAGCAGGTGGATAGCGCCATCTTTCAGAATCGTGTGATCATGCCAATGGCTAAAACGCTAGCCGACCAGCTTGAACTGGCGATCCATCCTCAGCTCGAAGCTCTTGGAGTCACCGGCGGTCAAGAAATGCCACATCCGCAATTCTGGAACAACTCATCGGCGAACTTGACAGAGCTTTTCATGGATGCTTTGACCCTCATGGGCTTGTTGGATACGTCGCCTTTCGAATTCGAATTCAACTGGGTCGCCGCAGGGAGGAGCTTTGATTATAAGCTCATGGACAGGCCAGTCGACACTGCTCCAGGCGAAGCAGGAATTGTCGCAAAGGCTATTACGCCGACACTGATGTGCCGATGCGAGGCTTTTGAGGAATGGAGCGAGTGGCACGCCAAGTGCAAAGCGAAAGGGATTTCGTTCAGACCAGTCGCAGCATGATGTCTCCGCTGGTAATGGCGGAGCCTCGAGGTTAGACATCGTGTCTCAAGATTCGATTCTTTTCAGAGGTGGAGTGGTATATTGTGCTTCGGAAGGGCTGGATAGATGCTGAATGTGTGGCAACAGCAGGTTGTGGTATACCGAGGAGACTGGTCAAGAACTGGTATCAGGAACCACGGTGACTGTGGGTAGAGACCGACTCGGGTTGGAAGAAGTGGCTGAGGCATTTTCTGGACATGATAAGTTAAGATATCCCGTGATCCAAAGGCTCCCAAAGTTGGGATTCGCATCGTCGCCGTCCTGCTTCCCGCCGTGGTGATACATGGGCAGTCCATCGCCGGTGACAGCCTTGGAGCATTTGCATCTCGTTCAGAGTGTAGACGATGATAAGAACACAGCAATAGTGGTCGAGACTCTCACGCAAGAGTATGTTTGATGACGCTGCTCTTGGTAGAACACGACGTGAAGTGCGACTTGACTTCGAAGCTCGGGCCCCTTGCCCCACTTTCCAACTTCGTGTTCCTGCGGCCTGCCAACCCCCTTTTTCCATCATTGTTTCATCCAACACCATTCAAGACGAAAGCTCAGGTGTGATGCCTAGCGGAACAACGCGACTTGGAAGGTCTGGAGTGCGAAAGATACTCTTTGAATGGCAAAACGATCATCCAATCCCCCGATCCCACGAGGCATATATTACCTTCGAGGAAAAGCAGGTATCGCCGCATGGTCTCCAATTCAGGACCCTCCATTCCCGGGTCAATTCGACGCTCCTTCACGCAACAGCCACTTGAAACCCTCTAGAGTGTCTTTGATAAACTGCTGACTGCGGTCCATCAACGGCCAATTCGTCCAGAACCTGCCAGATATCAGCGATGATCTTCATGCGAAGGAGACAACTCACATATGACCAAAACCGTCATACACTTCCAGTCGACTCTTATTACCGTTCGCCTTCAGCTCGCGATCCCAAATGATGGCCTCATCTCGCAGCGGATCCAAGCCTCCGACCTGCAGGTAACATAGCGGAAGATCCTTCAAGTTTGGATGGATCAGAGGGCTGAACAGAGGATCCGTCGAGCCCTCACCGGCAAGATTTGGCGGCATGCTGACCTTGAGCAGTCCGCCCAGGACTGGATCATTCAGACCAGAGTTGTACTTGCTCTGGTAATCTTCCTTGTACTTCTCCGGGACAACATCATGCCACAGGAGTGATGGGACGCAAAGGTACTGGCCAGTTATCGGCGGAGTCAATCCTTTGTCTCGACCGAGTTGGGCCATCACTGCCGACAGATTGCCTCCAGCAGAAGCACCGCCAACGATGAATCCTTTCTTTGGGTCTGCTGGCAGCTCAGAATTCGTTGGGGAGGCCGCTCTGGCTGCCCACTGAACGACGTCCCAGCAGTCCCATACACAGCAAGGCCAGGCGTGTTCGGGAGCCAGACGGTAGTCTACGTTGACGCAGACAGCGCCCAGGTCTCTCGAAAACATACGACAGTTCAGATCTTCATCTGTCAGGTCGCCTGGAAGTCGTCAGCCTGGAAGTGCAGACCAAGAACGCATTGGTTTTTACCCATCGCCCAGCCGCCTTCATGCAGCATGATGATCAACGGCGATTTGCCATCTTGCGGTGTATTGACAGGCTTGTAGATTTTGACGGGTATCTGATATCCATCTCGAGCCTGGACCTGATGCATTTCCTCTGTGACATGAGTAGGTATTGGTCCTGGGATCGGATACAGATGGCGCAGCTTTGCCAAATGGTCTGCTCGCTTCTTTCGTTCTTTCAATGGCTCGGTCTCATGTTCGAAAAAGGGATTCTTCTTGACTTCCTGTCGACGTTTTCAGCTTCATGTGAGTGGGCGTTTGACTTGACCCGTACTTCGGCAAAAGCTGGATCTACTGTGCCCATCCGAAGGCGATCTTCTTCGGTGATGAACATCTTGAATGCACAAGTTGAAGGGAAAGTGAGTGCAGTATAAAGATGTATTGTCAACTGATACTTATCTACTGCGAGTTGCTGCTCTGCTGACGTGATGGTGGGGCAGGTCTTGAGATCCCTCAATCAGATCCTCCATTTGCTTTCTCAGAATAGGGGAGATCCTCACAAACACCCTAGCGCATTCCGTTTTGACACGATGCTGTCCTTAAATGAACAAGAATGGTAAGCTCAGCGATGTAGCCAATCAGTGATCCGAATAAAAGCTAATTGCCTTCTCTTTTGACCAAGTAGCCTGAACATCTCATGTGATGTCATGAGCATGCCCTATTTGCGCCCCGACTTCACCGTGTCTCGAACAAAAGGATTGGCGGCTGTTCTCAATAGCCGGGGTCTTGAGACAGGCATCAACAAAAGCTATGTCACAAGTCATCCCAGACATCCATCATCATGGGCCGACGACCGGAAGAGCTGCACACGCACAAAGTCTTACAGCAACATCGAGTTTCATCGAAGCCTTGGCCCCAATAGCAGCTAAAACACGAGCCTTCCTACGACTTTGAAATCGGGGCGCTTCTGGGACCTGAGGATCTGAGTCACCGCCGGATATGTTCAGCCTTTGTCGTATTTCGACAAAGACCTTCATCTTCAGAGTGCCCGAAACACTAACTCTTTATTCGAAGACAGCTCAATGGCTCTAGACAATTCCGAATCCGGACGTGAGACAATTCAAAGACAGCAGCTGACAATGTCCAGATATCTGCTTGATCGAGTCGGCCTTGTCGAGGAACCACATCGCATAATCTACACAGAAGTCACTCACGAACACCCTCAACATGCCAACTCATCCAATCATCAAAGCCCGTGTCGATGCATGGCTCGAACAGGGCCCGCGCGATGTGCAAGACCGACCGACATGGTTCGCTCTCCACCACAACCAATTCATCGAGGCAAAACTTGGGATCGCACGGGGAAGTCTCCTTGGCTACTATCAAGACCAAGAAAGAATCGTCATGGCTGCTCGACATGCATTAGAGCTTTTGGTTGCACGCATGCAGCCTGTGACCGACGAACAGGCCGAGGCATGGGTGGCGTACTCCCGAGAGTATTCGCACCAACCACCACGTTACGAAGAGGTCTCTGGACAGACGGACCTTCGACGCAGGAATGCTATCGTTAGGAGAGAGGTCAGAACAAACCACCCGGCACCGAGAGATCCTTCGCCAATACCAGTCCCTGAGATGACTGCCGCCGATTGGGGCACTGATGTTACCAGTCAGATCAGAGCAATCACCAGCGAGAACCGCGCCAGGTCCCGTAGCAGAGGCAGAAGGGCTGCTCCATCAGACGCCCGCTCCGCAGCATCCTTGAACAGGACGCAAGAAGGGAGAATCCAGAGACAACAGCAGCAGGGTTCGCCCGTACGGAGAAGTGCTCGACTCAATACGAATGCGGAATGAGCAATGCACTGGACGATCGAGTCGACTGGGGTTGGCCTTTCTTTTCTCGTACTATCAATCTGTCTGCTCTCCAGTAGCTCTGTTCATTTTAGTAATACTTGTCAACGGCATCTTACAGACCCCCATCACATTTCATCTCTTTGTATCATCAACGCAGAATCTACTCCTCCAAATCCGGCAGTCGTCAAAGAGAAAAGTAAAATCGAGCCCTTTGTCTTCACAACAGCTTTCTTGCCCAACCCTTCCAATGCTCCCACAAGCCAGAAAGCGACAAGTTTCTTACTTGGAGTAGGATTTTCGACAGGACATTCTCCAGCCCTCGCAGGTGATTAAGATCCAACGATGGCCGACGCACTGAGAGGCCTAACAGACCGAGTCGCGAGCGCCATCACCCGAAAGCCTCGCCAAAAGAGATGGGTTCCGGACACCTTAAAAGAGCGACAAAAACGAGCCATCGCCAATCAAGACCCAGAAGAGAAAGCGGAACTGATCGAGCGCACAAGTAAAGCATACGAAAGGGCGAAAGACAACGTAAAACAATGGAAGGAACAGCATCGAAAAGATAAGAAAGAAGACCCCGATGCCAGTGATGCTGGCGTTAGGATGTGGCAGGCTTGGGAGAAGCGACGTCTTCGTGAGTATAAAGATGCGCTGGAGGGGATTGATTCGACGGACTTCCTGGAGAACGCGCGGAATCATTGGACGAGGGTACATGGTAGGCTCAAGCGAAGGCCATACCGGTGGGAAGCCCCACGGCCTGGGTATCGTTCTGAGGCTCTTGCTATGACAGAAGAAGAAGCGTACGCTTATAGATTGATGGAGGCTGGATGGGATCCCGATCTGCCCAAGGAAACTTATGAGGAGTATCAGAGAGAGGAAAGGCTGAGAGTAGATGCGCAATTACGAAGGAATCGGGAGAGGGATTTGAGGAGGAGTGAGAGATTGAGGAATTATAGAATTAACAAAAGGCTTGAGGAACGATAGCTAGCGGATGATCAGCGAGGATGGTGGCCTCGACTTGGTAGTCTCAGAGAATAGCGTTCTGAATCCGGCGACTGATACCAAGTTCTTTGTCCTCTTAACATATCCTTCTCCTCTGCCCGTCATGAGTAACTTTCAGCCCAGTCTCACAGTCACAATGGCACGCACCAAGACTCCAACTCCATCGTCGCCAGCCAAGCAGAAGCAATCGGGTGCCGGAATCGTCAGAACTCTCACGGACAAAGTGAAGTCTGGCTTCACCACCAAAAGACGTATCCAACCACCACGAACAGCCAAAGAGAGCTTGCAGCGAATCCTCCACAACGACCAACAAGCGAAAGCCAAAGCTCAACCAGAGGCCCAAGAAACAGAACTCATCCGCCGTACAAGGCGCAACCACGAAAAAGTCAAAGTGATACTCAAAGACGCCGAAGCCAAGTTCAAGAGAACCGGGTGGATCAGATTCCCAGGAAAGCGCTACCACCACGCCGGCCCCTTTTACCTGAGGAATGCCCGAGCGTGGGAAGAGCGCCGTCGTCAAGAGTACGAAGATGCACTGGAAGGCCGAGATACGACTGACATGATCGCCTGCCTCATCGAAGAGGAGGAAGAGCGCCGTGGTAGGCCTTTACCATGCTTGGGACCAAGAGCAGGGAAGAGGTTGAAAGCCTATCCTCTTCACGATGTACCAGGAGAAATGTCCTTCGAGACGCACGAAAGGATTTTGATTGAGAGTGGGTATAATCCTCTCTTGCTTGAAAGATGTAATGATCCTGGAGCGCAGAAATTATTGGATCAGAAGCACAGGGACTATATGCGTGCCAGAGTAAGGTTGCTGAAGGAGGTACAGGAGGGAGAGATATCCGAGGGGATGATGTCCGGTGAATCCGGGTTTTCTCATAGCCTTAGGTGAAGTTTAGTCTCATGTTATCGTATTCAGGCATGCCCTGCGGCTCGCTATTGTCTCAAGCTCTTTCCTCAAGGCCAGCCTGTGAGTTCTCGACCTAGAGACATCAGTCAGTAGACGCTCCATTCTTTGTCCATTGTCGTGAAGTATGACACAGTACTCTTTATCCAGCACCACTCACGCCCAAAGCGCCGCATCCGGCGAATCCAACAAGATCAATGGACAACGGAAACCCTTTGTTTCTCCCCGAATACAACATGCCGTATCGTGTGGGCCCAGTATGCACCCGCAGTCCTCATCCCTTACTTCGAACAAGCTTCAGCCAAGGCAGACAAGCACAAAATGGCTCCCAAGAAGAAGCAAGCCGAAGCCTCAGCGGCAGAAGGAGGTCCAGCTGAAATCGTATGTCACCTTCACACATCCAAAACATGTACTGACCTTCCCTCCAGTTCACCGACCGCCACGCCGCCGAATTCGAAGAAGAATTCGACCTCCCCTCAGGCTCCGTGACCCACGCCTACCGCATCAAATTCGGTGACTTGGCTCCCTACGTCCTGAGTGATCTGGTCAGTAACCCACCAGTCCTGAACACCCTCGGCAACCTCGTCTGGCCCGTCCCACCCGTCATCAAACGCAGCAATGCCAGAGGTGGCTACCGCGGCAACCGACGCATGGGCGTGGAAGAATTTTCAGAGGAGACTGAGGCCGACCTGCCGCGCCTCGACGGCCCAGGCGTTCATCGCAGCAACGCCACAGCCGGCTGGCGCAATAACCGCCGAACGGGCGTCGAAGAACTCGACGAAGAACCCCTTTTTGTGGAGGGTCCAGGACTCCACCGGAGCAACGCCACAGCCGGGTACGACAACGGCAAGCGTGTAGTCGGCGAGCCAGTCTACCAAAATCCATATGATCACATCGACTTCGGCCCAGTCCGGCGTAGTAGCACAGACAGATTCGGAAGACCCAGAGTCGATCGTCCAACCGACTACCCAATCCTCGACTTCCTCACCGAGCAGAAGCCCGGGACTTGGCAGGCGAGAGAGAAGCAGTTGGCAGATATGCGGCGTAGGTCCAGCAGTCCTACCAAAGTCACCACGGATCTGCGACGCAGCAATGGGATTAGGAAGAAGGTGAATCCAAGGGCCAAGAGGCCGTCGAGGGAGAGAAGGGATTCGGGGAATACGGGTTCGCCTATGTTGCTTGATGAGCCGCCGGAGCCGATTGAGGCTGGGACGTACACTCGTACGACGCCCTCGCCGACGAACAATAGCTCGACAGGGCCGAGGCGGAGTACACGATCGGGAAGAGGTTCCTATGGCTCGTCCAAGAGCAGTCCTACTAAGGCGGGTCATAGGTAGTTCGATTGAGATCTGATTGTATTTGTCGATTTAGTTAGCTGTAATGTGGAGTGATGTCTTTGACCTTTTCAATTCGCACTGTTATTCGTCTCGAATTCGTCTACGTTTACCTCCGTCGTTCGCCGAGACTACAGAGTCGTCAGCAATGTGAAGGCATCATAACTTTGGGTATCATCATCGAAGCCAATCCCATTTCTTCCTCGCTCAAGTCCCGCTGGCTTCCCGGTAGAACGCCAGCGTCTTGCCAGCACCCGCCGTCACAAACACCTCGTTACGAGCCGTTGGCGAGTGATACAGCCACTTCACACTCCACAGACACTTCTCGCTCTCCGTCTGCGTGGCCACGCACTCTCTCCGGTCAATACTCCAGATCTTCGCTTTGCCGTCCTGTGATCCGCTGAGAAGATACTCGCCGTTCCAGTTCCAGTCGAGACTCATGATCCACGAGCTATGGCCTGTGAGATTGGCGATCTGCTCTCCGCTTTTCGTGTCGTATAACGCGATGATGCGGGAGTCTCCAGTCGCAGCCAGTAACCGGTTCGCTGGGCTGAACTTGACGGCACGAACAGGCTTGATGAGTCCCGCGAGCGAGTGTGCAAGCCGTCCTGTGCTGTTGTTGAAGATGTAGATGCTGCCGTTCTGGTGACCGGAAGCCGTCATTTCGCCATCGGGAGAGATGTCCACACTCATGCCGAAGAAGCCCTTTGTCTGGTATTCCGTGATCTTTTCCGCCGTGCCACCCGATATCGTATCCGTCTTGTAGACATTGATGCGGCCGTCGGAGGTTGTGCAAGCTAGGAATTGTCCGTTTTCGCTCAAGGCGGGAGCCCAGTGTTCGCCGGCTTTCTTCTCTGTTGTCACAGCACCATGTCAGCTCAAAGTCGCGACAATCGTATGGAAGGTGTATCAGAAAATATCGCACCCACAATGATCTCCCCCTTCTCGTTCCATTCCCCATCCTCAGCACATTCCCAGACCTTCAACTCTCCACCAAAGCCCACGCTCGCAGCGACTCTTCCATCCAAGCTCGTGCACACGTGATGGCATCCCAGCTTGTGCACCTTCTCCAGAGTCTGTACTAGCGGGTATGGATTCTCGTCTTCGGCGGTGTCGGCGTGGATTGCTTGACCTTTGGTGCTGTAGATCTTGATGCTCGACGATCCGGACGCGGTGAGGAGATGTGATGGCGTGACGGCGAGGGAGAAGATGTCGGTCGGATGCGCGTCTGGAATGGTGAGGGTTTGGAGGTATTGTTTCGACATGATGGCGGTTTGTTATTGGTGTTGATGCATGGGGGCGGTGATGAAATGGTGATGGAGTGAGGTTGAAATTTGGAGGTGACGTTGGCGGGGCAGTTCACTTGCGTTCGCGCTAAGGCCGCGCTAACACGTGTGGACAGGGAGGCGATGACATGCATATGCAAGGTACGATGTGTCTATACTGTTCTGTTGAAGTATGTCTCCCTGATATCAGATATCAGACCCTGCCTCGTCGGCCTCCATCCCAGCGACTCCTGCGTCTTGCTACTCGAAACATGATTGTCAAGATTGACGATGTTCGCAAAGAACCCCAGTAGTCCATTGACTTCATCCTGCGACTTGCCTTTAACCTCCAAATTCAGCTTTCGTCCTATAGCTTTCATGATCTCCTCCATCACAACACCTTCCTCAGCAACGCCATGATAGACTTCTCCCGCCGAGCCCTTCTCTACCACGAGGCGGAAGAGAGACGCAGCATCAAGACGATGAACAGCTGGCCATCGGAAGACTCCCGGCTCGACATGCGCAATATATCCGTTCTTCTTCGCAATATCTCCAAGCATCGAAATGAAACCCTTGTCTTCGAGTCCGTGAACGACGGGTGCAAGACGGACGACACAGCCTCGGATTTGCAGCTCACTGCTAAGTTGCTTCAAGAGATCTTCTGATTGCGCTCGCACGGACAAGAATCCATCGCGATCCGGCTCCGTGGCCTCGTTGGTGAGTCGTCCATTGGGAAGCAGCAATGTGCCTGAGGTCATGACGAGAGGCTTTCCAGTTCCTTTCATTGCTTCAGCCATAGTTTGAATTGCGGCTCGATCTATGGCACAGGCTCGTGGGAAGTCGGAGAAGTCCATGGTAAAGGCCAGATGGATCACACCGTCGACTGAGCGGGCGGCACGCTGGAGGCTTTCGAGGTCTTCGATGTCGCCCCAATGTACATCTCCCCCGGCGGCCTTGATGGTCGTCGCAGATGTATCATTTCGGCAGAGGCCCAGCACTTGGTGTCCATGACTGATCAATTCGTTCGTAACAGCGCGGCCAATAAATCCAGCCGCGCCAGTCACGAAAACCTTCATGGTTGGAGTGGATTGGTGATATAAATTTGGTGCCTCGGTCTTGCTTTTACCCCGTCTGGGAGCAGTCAATCAATTGTCACGATATCTTGATCTGCTTTGATCTGTATATATGCTTGGGCACAGGAGCCAGCCCTAAGTACGAAAAGCTGGCTCGGTGTTGCGAACGCCGGAGTTTGTTAGGTATACCAAAGCCACTGTTAAGACCGCTTGTCTCCGATCCGCTTTTTTGTCCGAGTTAGTGGTCGACGAAAGGAGTTGACCGGACGAATGCATCATAAAACACAGCTTTGATCATGGCCAAGGTTCGAGGATCCAACAAGCATCTTTTGAGACCCAGAAGCCGTCCCTGTGAAGAACCTTGTAAGAGATGGATCCGGAGGTGGAGGAGGTAAAAGATCATGTACAAATATCCTCGCAAATTGTTGACCAAGTGAAACAGTTCCTCTCCTCTCATCCTCATGACGGACCGCTACCAGAAGACATGGAGAGCTTTCGAAAAATGTCCCGCGAGATCGAAGCCGCCGAAGTCGAAAGACTAGGCCCGCCCAGCTCGAAAGTGAAAGAATCTTGGTCATCGATCTCAATGCGCGACGGAGTCCAAAATCGAGGCAAAGTCTTCCAGCCGTCGGTGATACCTTCAGTAGGATGCCCGGTCATCGTTCTTTTCATGGAGGAGGATTCTCTGTTGGTTCACCCGATCAGTACACCTTGATTGGCCGGGCTCTCGCCGAGATGTTCGACTGCGTGTGCATCGCGGCTTCGTATCGGCTGGCACCTGAGCATCCTTTCCCAGCCAGTGCACTTGATGCGTGGGATACCATCAAGTTCGTTGCTGCGAATGATGGATCTTTCAATGCCAATCCTTCCCTTGGCTTCGTTGTTGGAGGCGCCTCGTCCGGGGCGAATCTGGCCGCGGTCGTTGCTCAGCTCGCGAAAGACCATGAATTATCTCCTCCATTGACCGGTCAATACCTCAGTCTTCCATTGGTCCTCTGGGAAGGTATTGTTCCACCAAAGTATGTCTCGGCATACACGTCCATCAGCGAAAACACGAAAGATCCAATCCAAACGGTCGAAAACCTGCACGCCATCCTCAAGCGATATGCCCCGGACATTCACTCGCCGTACTTCAGCCCTCTCAACAGCGAATCTGGATCATCGGGTCTACCGCCAGCGTACATCCAAGTCTGCGGGCTGGACCCAATTCGCGATGATGGGTTGATCTACAATAAGATTCTCAAAGAGAGCGGAGTGTCCACGAAACTCGACGCATATTCTGGCTTTCCACACGGCTGGTGGCTCTTCATGCCGAAGCTGAAGTCTTCGCTGAACGCCACGGCGGACACCGTGAAAGGGATGGGATGGTTGCTGGGCAGGGAGGTGGATGATCGCGAAGTCTTCGGATATCTGCGAGGGAAGGTCGGTCCTGACTAATTCCAATCTCGAGGTAGAAAGCGTCTGATAGTTCCTTTCGAGGGCGATGTTGTGATCGGAGTGTTGTGGTTGCGAGCTTCGTAGCTGTGATTCACTTGCCATGTGGCGCCGCGCTAAGCCATGTCTTAAATTCTCATCGCGCGGTCCTCATCTCCATGCATGTCTCGAAACCACCGTCGGCAAAAACTAATCGGAAGACAGTTCAAGTCGACACAGAATCCTACTTCGAACCGCCACGTCCAAATCTTTTTCTCTTGCGCCTTCCCATCCGACGTCGCTTCGGCTCCAGGAGGAAGTCGCCACCAAGATGCGCCTGGATTTCGACATGCTGGATCTAGTGGAGGCAATCGCCTCGCAGCACTGGCGCCCAGTCGCACAGCTCGTCTCAACCATCCTCGCCATCGCATTCGTCCTGCTCGCAATCAAGTGGCTACCTCAACACTTCCTCGCCCTGGGACGGCCTCAAAACACCCTCCACCTTCCACCAAAGACTCTAAAAAAGCGCCCGCTGGCCGCACCCAAAGACACGGACAGCGGGTACGAAGGCAGCGACGTCGAGTCCATCAGCGACGACAGCGGCACTGAACGCGTCGACCCGCAATGCGACGAGGACGAACGAGCGGAGAAACGTGCTCTGCGACGTGCCATTCGAATGTGTCAGAAATCAGCAACTCCGCAACGAACACCCAAGCGCAGTATCGAGGAGGACTTCGAGACGTTTTCGAGTTTCTTGTCGGCGACGGAGAGGAAGGTCAAGGAAGACCGGAGGTTTGCAGGAAGCGAGCCGGAGTTCGACTGAGCGATGGAAGATGGGCTATGGAGTTTGTTGTTGGACGACTTGTTAATTCGCTAGATTTCTTGGTGGTCGAGGCGGTAAATGAGCGGCGCAGTTGGTAGATCGAGTCTGGACGGATCGCAGGAGACGTGGAAGATGGAGCGGTGTACAGGCCGAGAACAGGTCAGAAGAGGGTGTAGTGCCTCTTGTCAGGTAGCAGTCGCGCGATGTCGTCCTGAAAGCTGTTGTCAAACCTGAGACTGGTACTGTATGGAGGGCCATTATTGTGGCAGGCGCTGGAGACGCTGCTGTCGAGACCAGTTGATGGCTCCACGGGGTCAGGAAGACCAGCAAGTTGTTAATGTAGAGAACATTCATAACTCTTCCAAGACAGACTGCTCTTTGAATGTTCGAAATCCCCTCTTTCACTTCTCCCTTCCCTTTCCCCACCTGCACCGCCCTCCGCATCTCCTTGAATCACATGAACCTCCTCCCTTCACTCACTCAACCTCTATAACCCAAATTTGACCACTCAACTTCCAAGAATTCGAAAGAGTTCGCATACCTGCCGCGGGGGATTGGCGCAGTCGTACGGCGCGCTGATTTAAACCTAAGGTACGGGCGCAAGTACAGCCGCCGTCTATTACCGCAAAGTCATCGGACTATAGGGGGTTCTGGGTGAACTGCAAGTGGCTTGCATAACAAAATAATAGTAAACGATGTGGTTCGTTTCTGTGCCTCCTGATAAGGGAGGGTTTCTTTTTGCTGATTTCGTTGATGTTTTTGCTGTTGGTGGGTTTCGAACTTGGGCCTGGAGGTGGGCAACTGTCGTTCTGGTATGTCGTATAGACCTCATGGCTGTTCGTACAGGCATCCTTTTTGGCCTCATCCTTGCCTTCACTTGACGAATCGTTCCAACGATGGCTCGTGGCTCATTGTAGCATCTTGTTCTTTTATCCAATTCATGTACTTCATAGCTCCATATCATCGTCATCATCCGCATACCGCCCACTACTTCCCAATCCATCCTGTCCTCCATCCTGTTCCTCTCTGCGCGCCTCTTCCCTCGATTTATTGATCTTTCTCAGCCCATCAACCACACCACCCACGAACCCTCTCACTTCCGCAATCTCCATTCCACCAACACCGTTCATCTTCACACCAGCGCTCGACTCCAAGACCCTGAAACCTTTCCGCAGCTTGCTCATCCTAACTTCCCGCAAATCTCTTACCAGCCGTCTCACCGCGTCTGGATCGTCGAAGTCGTCCGGGGCGTGTGTGAGGAGTAAATGTGATAGTTCCAACCAGTGGTAGGGTAGTGCATTCTCCTGTGCTCTTGAAGTACTCGAGTCCTTCACGAAGGGAGGGGATATCTCGAGGGTGTGTCTGGTGAGGTATGGGTCGTCTGGCATGCTCACTTCAGATCTGGGAGCTGGTAAATCTGGACTGGGGGAGAAAACGCCGGCGAAATTGTTATCGGTCTCGAAGTCCAGGATCTGCTCCAAAGCAGCGACGCTGAGCCATGGTGGAGGGGAGATGTTGGCTCGTTTTTGGCGTTTGAGGAGGAGCGCGAGCCAGAGCGGGAGTTGGGCCGGGAAGGGTGGTTTGAGGCTTTCTGTCGGACCCTATGCAGGCTTTGTCAGTATGCAAGTCTCCGCATGTTGGTCAAGCGTCTTTCTTACTACGCCGGCCTACTCACACCAAGCAACTCGAGGGAGTCTAGTCGTTGTCTCGGGATGACGGTGACCAGCTCCATCTCGCACAAGAAGCCGACTTCATTTGGCGTGAGGCCGGGCGGAAGAGGGAGCGCCATTTTCGAATGCTGCTGTCAGGCATTGTTTCCTGAGCACATACAAGAACGAGTCTCGAAGGTGAAGTCTGGGACGCGTGAAGTCGCGCCTTCCCTCAGCAGCCAATCACAGGGCAAGGGCAGAACTTTAAATTAGGGGCGCTCGCGCGACCTCACCTGTTCATCAACGCCCTCCATGGCCGAAGACTGCAACTATCAACAGCCAGATGGGTAATCATCCGCCTGATCCATTCACGTCGAAATCATGGCAGCCGCACTAGCGACACTCTTCGCCCCACTCAATCTCTGGTTCTCGGCCGTCAATCGAGCCGTCACAGAGCCATACCTTGTATGTAGCAGCCCGTCATCAGGTAGGTGGACCTTTTCTCATACATCTCGCAGGACGAGTTCTTTCACGGTCGTCAAGCCCAACACTACTGCAATGGCAACTTCGACATTTGGAATCCCAAGATCACAACGCCTCCCGGGCTATACATCCTTTCCTACGTCTTCAAGCCTGTCCTTGGATGCGGCATTGGCTCGCTGAGAGCGATCAATGCAGTGTGCATCATCCTTTTGCTGATGATGATACGCGAGTCGTACCATGTTCGGAGAGACGCCAACAACGAGAAGGGTGCGATGGGCGGTCTGCTGGCAACACACAGCTCGCTCAACATCGTTCTCTTTCCGCCTTTGTTCTTCTTTAGCGCGCTTTACTATACCGACGTTGCTTCGACCCTCTCAGTAACGGTCTTCTACTGGTACTTTGTCAGGACTTTGCCGAACAAGCGCGCTACGTTTATCCAGGGTCTGATCCAAGTCCTGCTTGGACTGATTAGCTTGACTTTCAGACAGACCAACATCTTCTGGGTCGCCGTAGCTCCTGCAGCTCTCATGCTCGTCGTGGAGCTCGATAAGGGTCATCGAGTGGTCAAGGAGTCCATGTATCGAAAGGCAGCCGGATTTGGCGATACGATCCTCAGCGTAGCCAAGACGAGTTGGAAGATGGAGGTCATTTACGATCCACCCGTTCGAGATGCTTGGTTCGAAGGTACGTCGACCGTCTTCCCATCTCGAATGCTCATGCTTACATTCCTCGAGACTACTTCCGCACAATAATCTCCATCGCCGCCTGCGCCAGTCGAGCCGCAACCCAACCACAGCGCATCCTGGACCTAACCCGCGCCCTATCCCCCTACCTCACCATCCTGGCCAGCTTCTTCACCTTCATCCTCTGGAACGGCAGCGTCGTCCTCGGCGACAAATCAAACCACATCGCCACAATCAACCTCCCCCAAATCCTCTACCTCTGGCCCTTCATAACCTTCTTCTCCTGGCCCCTCCTCCTTCCCCACTTCGTCCTCCTCCCCCTGACAATTCTCTCGCGCATCGGCGAGCTCACACACCTGGAACCGCTCCTCATCTTCCGCCGACGATACTTCCTCCCCCGGATAAGCCTCATGCTGGCTTTCACAGCTCTGGCCTGCGTGGTTGTACACTTCAATACGGTCGTGCATCCGTTCCTGTTGGCCGACAATCGCCATTTCCACTTCTATATCTTTCGACGTCTGCTCCGACCCTGGTGGGTCCGCTACGCCGTGACGCCGATTTACATCCTCACTGCATGGGCTTGCATCGAGACACGCGGCGAACCTGTCCCCTCGCCTAAAGCAGCTACGGGTCTCAACCACGCGGCAAAAAGCCAAGCGACTGCAGATACTCAGCCGCCGCGAGAACCGACAGAGTCCGAACGCCGCGCCTGTCTTCCCGATGGAAAATCTTCAAGCACAGTGTCTTTCACGCTGGTCTCGCTCTCCACGACCGCGCTGTCCTTGTGTACGGCTCCGCTCGTCGAGCCGCGGTACTGCATCATTCCGTTCATCATTTGGAGAATGCACTTGCCGCTGTACACCGTCGATCAGCAGGCGAGCAAGGAGAAGAACGGGAAGGGAAGAACGTGGACGGCTTTCCTGGAAGCGTATGATTGGAGGGTGGTCGCAGAGACAGTTTGGTTCCTGGCTATCAATGCTGTCACGGGGTACATTTTCCTGAACTGGACATTCGAATGGCCGCAAGAGCCAGGCGTCGTGCAGAGGTTCATGTGGTAAATGGGGAGAAACGCAGTCCGTACGCTTCAAATCGAAGTTCCGTCTTTGTACATAAATTCGAAAACGCTTGCTTCTGTTCTGTACACTCTACATCTATACCCCCCTTTCCCATCACCCCCTCTCATCCCTACTTCTATATAACACTCTCAACCCTCGCAAACCCCAACCTCCTCCTCGCACTCAAATAATACTCATACAACCTCAACTTGACCGCAACCTTAACATACGTAAAAGTCGCCAGACTGACTCTCATCAAATTTCCTGGCCAAAGAACACTCCCCTTCACACTCTCCAATTGCTCCTCCCAAACGCAATGCGCCGCGTACCGTGCCAGAATTAAGAAAGATCGCACGGGTCCGTGCGTCGTGTGCAGGTTCTCGTCCAGGGCGCGGGTGAGATCGTTGGTTTTCAGGATCAGGAGGATGACCCTTGGGACGCGACCGAGGAGGCCTACGAGTTTCTCGACGAGGTCTTGGCCTAGGGCTTGGGACATACTCCTCTTCTCCTCGTTGTTCCGCTCAGCGGTGATGGAGGTCGTCACAACCTGATAATCCCTCCCCGTAATCGCACTCGCGAAGATCGGAAACTCCTCATCCCCAATCCCCGCAATCTCATACGCATACTTCCTCATCTGCGGGATATCCGTATCGAGGACCGCGAGCCACATGTGTGCGTAGGCGCGGCGCAGGTGCAGGGGGATGTCGCGGTAGAGGCCGTGGTCGTAGAGGATGATGTCGAAGTTGCGGGGTTTGCGTTTCGAGGGGTTGAGGCGGATGGCCAGGTTGCCGCCGTGCGGGTCGCAGTGTAAAGGAGCTCCTTGCCCGAAGATCATCTCGTTGAACACCCGGGCGAGGGCGGCGGAGACTTCGTCGCGGGAGATGCCGTGGCTGTCGAGGAAGGCGAGGTCGTCTGGTCGGTGGCCGGTCAAGAACTCCATGACCAGAATTCTTCGTTCTGCCCATTTCACCTCGGGGATTATGAGGGGTGTGTTGGGGATGTGGGAGAAGTACTCTTTCATCCGCATGGCATTCCGCCCTTCCTCCCTAAAATCCAACTCCTTCGGCAGCGAAACCTCCATCTCATCACTCAACCAAGTAAGATCATACTCCGGAAACCAATACCTCAGCGTTTTGAACGTAAACCTCGTCAACCACATATCCAGACTCGCCCACTCATCCAACGTAGGATGCTGCACCTTGACCGCAACCCTCTCCCCCGTGCTCTTCAGCGTCGCAATATGCACCTGCGCCAGACTCGCCGCCCCAATGGGCTCCGCCGCAAACTCCTCAAAATAATCCTCCAAACTCTTGCCCGTGTCCTTCTTCACCATCTCATCCACGCTCGAGAAGCTGCTCACAGGACACTGATCCTGCAGCGGGATAAACGTATCACACCACTCATTCGGCAGCAAGTAATTCAAACTGGTCAAGTGCTGTCCCAATTTAATGAAAATACTCCCGTTCTTCTCCATCGCCCGTAGAGTCCTCTCTGCACACCTCTTATGCACTTTCGAAATCTCTTCTTGAAATCCTGGATCATCCCAATCCTCGCGCTTGAGGATTTTGAGATAATCCCGAATGCAGAGGTAGAGACATATCCCCACGCGCCCGCATCGTTCAGTCGCAATGTATACGTGACGTGCTTGTTCACTGAAGGCCAAAGCCCCCATTCCCGTGACGAAGATTATTGTCGCGGCGATGGCGACTTTGCGCCGCTCGCGAGAAATTTTGATTTGGTCGCGCCATGCTCTTTTGCTGGCTTGGGAGTACCATTGGTATTGTTTTGAGGAGAAGGGCGCGTGGGCGACTTCGTTACGGATTATTCGGGGCGTGAAGGCGGTGTTGTTCTGGAGGCATTGTCGACATATGAAGGAACTCCGGCTACCGAAGTTCGAAAGGGTCTGTCGGGAGAGGATTGCGGTCGGTGTCGCCTGGACGGTCCATGGCGAGAAGAGTGGTTTCATCGCATCGTATTGGGCTTCGCGACAGTGTCAATGGAATCGGGGCGAATGTGAGTGAACGGTCAACGAAAAACAAAGATCACACGAGACTCGGGAGTTGGGACAGATTTTGGGGAGGATCGATGCCGTCACTTGACTAGCGCCGTCCTCGGCTCGGATCCAATTTGATCTGCGCAGGGGCACGTGCTTGAAGATGAAGATATCGAGAGAAGTGTCTGTGATTGTGGTATTACAGAAATAAGTCCGAGCCACTTGCTCGCCCTCTCATTGAGCTTTCGTGGTCGATGTCGTGGGCACGTGAAAACCTCAGGATCCCGCCCTTTGCTCGCCCTTAACTCCAACGCTAACTTTCAAAAGCACTCATGTGGCCACAAGGAATCATGTTCTTGCTGCCCAAATCCACGATGCTGCATCAACACCGATCAAAAAGGCGAGGGTCTCTCTAAGGCGCCGGATTGTCCTTGACGACCTGCTTAACCTTCCTCTCGTACGCCTGCTTGTCCTTCTTGTATAGGTTATATGCATCGGCCTGTGCAGGCGAGTCCATGTTGACTTCATCGAGAAGCATTTGGATGCCGAGGAGGATCTCCTTGATGGTGATAGCTGGCTTCCAACCTTCCTCCTCATTCAAGATGCTGAGACAGACGGTGCCGGATGGATAGACGTTTGGGTGGAAGAGTGGTGGGACGAATTTGCCTGCGAGTAGTCAGTACTTGCATGTTGAGATATCGCGTCGGTGGTCGTACACTTCGGAGGCTTGGTTGGGTACTCTGTACAGTAGTCAGCGTCTTGTTCAGATAGGAGCCATTGGCGCATTGCTTACCGTCGGGGAAGGTGACCTCGAGCTTGAACAGACCTCCCTCCCAGATGGTCCTGTCTCTGCCTGGTATGGAGCAATCCCACTTCTTGAGATCGAGCGCGCCTTGAGGGGTCTTCATGGGTCGTGCGACGAAGCCGAAGGGGTGATCTCTCCTGTGGATGCCGGTGGTTGTCAGTCACTGCTCGTATTGCGGGTATGGACAGTCTTACCTCCATTGCTTGCGCTCCTCTTGGAGGCGCTGCGTCGTGAGCGACATGTTCGGCGCTGTGAGCGACTGTCGTGGATGGATGGATGTGGGTTGATTGTGGTTGTCGGTTGTCGGAAGTTTGGTGCAAAGGAGAGGGTGCAGTCGCCGGCGTTCGCAAAGCTTTATAGTCGCGTGACCCGCGGCAGGCGCAAACAGGCAAGAACGTGCTTTAAGTGAAGGGCAGGAACGAGGAAGTCACAGCACGAAAGGCTTCACTTCACGGCCGTTCGTGTGCCACTCAGGCATATCCCTGCGCGTGCACGCGATTGGTTGGCCTTATCGATACGTATCCGGCGCGCCGGTAAGGCATCTGATCTGATGGCGCCCTGCCGAGGACTTGACAGGCGAGATTACTCGACCACCACCGAGCCCATTTCACTCACCTCACTCCCGACTGCCCGCGTCTATCACATGCTGATCGCCGTCATATGAGTCGCTGATCACGAGTCGAAGCCGAACAATCAACCCTTTAAAGCAAACTCATCACTCTGCGTCTGCATCCTACCCCGCCTACACATCATCGCCATGGCCGAGAAAGTCCCTGCGAAGATAGACCCCGAAACAGCTCCGGATCCAGAAGAAGACGACCTAGATGACCTGGACGATGTTCTCGACAAATTCCAATCAACCTCAATATCCGACAAGTCCAAAGCAGCACCAGCATCCACAGCCCCAACAGCCTCAGGACCCGGTAGACCGACCACAAGCAACGATGCCACGCAACCACCCACAGACGCAGGTCAAGAAGACTTCGCCCAACAACTCCAAGCCGGCATGTCCTCCTTAATCTCAGAACTCGACTCCAACCCCGAAATGCAAGCCGAATTCGAAAAGATGATGGAGCAATTAATCGCCGCCGGAGCCGCAGGAACAAACCAAGAAGCCGGCGAACATCTCAAACAAGCCGCCGAAGCAGTACCCAAAGCCCCCGCGACAGACGAGAGCAGCAAACCAAAATCCACACCAGCAAGCAGTAGTAGTAAGAAAGGAAATGCAGGAGGCGACGACTTCCAAGACACAATCCGCCGCACCATGCAGCGCATGCAAGCCTCCGACACAGGCGCAACCCAAGCCTCCACCGCTCCCCAATCCGAAGAAGACATGCTGGCGCAAATGATGAAAGAGTTGACCGAAGGCGGCGGCGGAATGGGCGGAGGAGAAGATTTCAACGCGATGCTCATGAATATGATGGCGCATTTGACGAATAAAGAGATTTTGTACGAGCCGATGAAGGAGTTGAGTGATAAGTTTCCGGAGTGGTTGGAGAAGAATCGGGAGGCGACGCCCAAGGAGGATTTGGAGAGGTATGAGCGGCAGAGGAAGTTGGTTGGGGAGATTGTGGCGAGGTTTGAGAGGAAGGGGTATAGTGATGATAATGAGGAGGATCGGGAGTATATTGTTGAGAGGATGCAGCAGGTGAGTCTAAGACAGAACAGGAGGAAGTTCAATGCTGACTTACGGCTTTACAGATGCAATCCGAAGGCTCGCCACCATCCGATCTCGTTGGAGACATGAGCGCCGCTCAAGAAGCTCTTGACGGAATGGAATCAGGCTGCCCGACACAATGATTGACCCATGGAGGCAGAATTGGATTTTTGAATTGCACAAAGTCTGATCATCGTGCTTGTCTGTACATCTGTGATACCCACTCGAGGCAGGACATCCGTAGCCTCCCATCTTCCAATACGAACAGAAAATATCACTCCCGTTCATCATCATCCCACAATTGAAAATTCCGCCAACGCCGCGCTAAAGTCATGCAATAAAAGTCGTAATCATGCCCTTCAACTCATGTCCATCTCCTCGCCCTCACCCATCGCTTGCGATGACGGCAGCGCATTCTCCTGACTGAGCAAAACCTCACTAAACAGCTCATCATAATCCGCCCCATCGCTCCACAACTCCCCACTCTCCATCTTCTCATCACCGTCCTCTGGCATAAACTCCAAAAGCGCCCTCATCTCCGCCTCCTCATCCCTCACAAACTCATCCACCTGCATGCCCTGATCCCACCCGGGCAATTCTGACTCCTCTTCCTCCTCCTCAGCACTCGGACTCGGCGCATTCCTCGCCAACTCCTCGAATTCTTCTCTCCTCTTCCGCATGAATTCCAACCGCTGGATATCTTCTCCTCGACTCTCGTATCGAGCGTCTTCGCGGTTGGTTTGGACTTTGCGGAGGAAGGCTTGGCGGCGGCGATCTCTTGATTCGGGGGCTGGGGCGCGTTTGATGTGTCTTTGCGAGAACGGTATGTGCTTGTTCGCAGAACTTGTCGTGTTGGTGGCAGGTAGTGGTGATCTGTCGAACACGCTTGTCGCATTCTCAGTGGATAGCGATGATCTGTCGAAGGCGAAGGCCGGTTTCTCGTTGTTCATCGCACGCGTCGGGCCATGTATGTTGGCGCTGCGTGGCGAGAGCGGTGAGGGTACTGGTGGGAGGAAGGCGTGTGGGCTGGATGAGGGGGTGAAGGCCAGCATGGCGGAGAGATGTCCGTGGTTGTTTGGTTCAAAGAGACGAGCATGACGCGCTTGAACTTGAGGATGAGGTCGACGCGCCGGCGTTCGGGACGCTTGAGCCGAAAGCGAAAGTTTAAATTCGACTTCATGTGCTGAGCTGCGGAAGTTGCCATCAACTCTTCATGATCAGAGGAATGTTTGAAGAGCGGGAGACTCTTCTGCAACGCCCATAGATACTTGCCCTTTCTCACATCTCGGGCACTTTTTTGTTCAAAACTCGACACGAGTCCACAAGTCTCAATTTCAAGGTTCAGTCTCATGTTCTTTCCTTCGCATTCATGCCATTGCATGCCTGAATGTTTTTCTTACAGCATTGCAGAAAGTATCCATGCATTTTCGCATGCCAGAAGCGGAGGAGTATGCTCGACTATGGACCTCTTGCTCTATTGCATGTCCCTCTTCCACCGCCTCCCCTATCCATATATGCCCCAACTTGACCCAATGTCTATGCTATCTGCACCAGCAATCGGCAATCGAACCACAAGCAAAAGTCTTCCAGTCAAACACCACACGCACTTGCTCAAATCTAGACAACCTCCTACACAAACACCCCTCTAGCACGACATGAACTCCTTTAGCACCGGCTACGGCTGCGCAAACTGGCGCTACGGCTGCAGAGGTTGGGTCTCCAGGTTTGGAGAGTACTGCGGAGCTTGTCGAGCCCGCATGGGGTATGCTCAGATCCGTCGTTGATGGCGCACTTTCACAAGGCGTTCAGGATCAGCCACGATTGTTAGCTGCGACGATTGATGTTTGAATGCAGGCTACTTGTACCTTTTGCCCTCTTCCTGTCCATTCACTATCTCCTGTCTGAGCCTTGATGCCAAATCGATTCCTTTACAAACCACTCCATCTCTTCACTGTAGCTCTATCCTCATTCACGAACGTACCACTGTCAATATAAGAACTTCTTGCACTTTACGCCTTGCATTTCTCCCTCTTTCGCACCTCATCAAATCTTCTGCTACCTTACACATCTTCAGCCACCCCAACGCAACACACCAATAACATACCTTCGCTATCATGGATAACTCACGCGGCGCATACGACACAACCGGGTAAGCTTCTGCGACCCGTCCACCTAACGCCGCCGCATACTAATGTTGGAACAGATCACCCAAGCCCAAGCCCCCAAAGAGCACCTCACGCGGCGTTTACGACACCACTGGGTAAGCTGCTGTACCATTCTGGCTAACTCCAGCCGCCGACTAATATCCGCCCAGGATTGTCAAGCCCAAGCCAAGGCCAACAAGGCCATGGGAATTGTAGACTTCGTTGGTTGAGGAGTCGGGTTTGTAGATTGAAGGGCTTTGGTCAATGGCTATGCGCTGTTGATAGTCTTCTACTGTGCAAATAGGAATTGGGTCTTGCTCAATTGAATTCCGTCGAGTTCTTCGGTGTTGTTGTGAAGTGTTCTTGATGCACACCGTACCTCTCGTCTCTGTTTCTTCTCGGTTGCGGGGATGCAATGATTTTTAGTATCTTTGAATGCAGATTATTTTCGTTTTGCGTATGCATTTACCTCCTTTCTCTTTGGGCAGTATTGTCTTTCTTTTGGAGCCGACGAATTCCTCACAGTCTCCTTGTTGCTACTTCTCTTCACTGCAGCAAAAGTCCTGCCTGCATCTCTTCACAACACCCTCTGTCTTCACCATCCCTCCCACATCATTCACCGCTCACTCTGACCTCCTATAAAAGCCTGACCCATTTCACGCCCATTTCCTACACCTCACCAAGCTCAGTGATCCCCTTCAACATCCGACCAAGCTTTTACCCTTCCACTTCAACGCACCAACGATGTACTCCTACATGAGCGGCGGCTTCGCCTGCGCCAACTGGGACACCGGCTGCAAGGGCATCGTCTCGCGGGATGGCGACTTTTGTGGGAATTGTAGGCTGAGGCGTTGAGAGAGTCGATATCGTTATCGAGGTTGTTTGAGTCGTTGTGCTTTGTGATATTGATAGTTCTGTACTTTGCAAGTGTTGATTGATCCTTTGCTCGGTTAGCACTCCCGCTGAGTCGTCGGTGGTTGTTGAGTAGGAGCGTGAGTCTTGAAAATGGTGTCCTTGATCTCGTTGCTAAATGGTCTATCGTCTAGGTGTTCTTGTCGCAGTGTTGACGAGGGCATTGGGTCGTCAACTTCCCTCCAACATTCCAGACATCGTTCACAGCTTCATTTACCACACACTCTCCAGGGACCGGTTTCTCCCTTTTCTCGGCTTAAATGTCGTCAAGATAGTTTCAACCGACCATAACATATTCACAATGCCTTGCTCCCAGCATAAAGGCGCTCCATGCTAAGGTTGACCCCTGATCCTCCATACCTCAACACTACCTCCCAGTTCCGCAAATCGATCAATCCACAGCCCCACTCGTTGAAAATTCCAACATTCAATCAACCATCATGGCCGGTGGCTATCGTTGCAACAACTACTTCGCCACGGGCTGCGTTGGCTGTGTTTCGCAGCCTGGAGGGCTTTGTGGGAATTGTGCTCCTCGATGGTGAGAGATGGGAAGGTCTTGCGATTTCGGCCCAAACGATTTCGATCGGTGGCTGTCGTGTCCTAAGGGCACGTCCTGAGTTTAGAGTGTGCTGTACTTGAATCGAATTCTGTTAGCCCACCCTTGCTTCTCACTCCCTTTCCGCCAGCGTCTCAAACCCCGAAGCCTCCTTGACTGTAAAGTCCAATCTCTTCAGTGCCCATACACGAACCACCCAAACGATCAACTCTTGACTTAAAGTCGTGTTCACGGCCTCTTTCCCAGAATTGTTTTCCTTGAAGACAAGCACTTACACTTTCCAAATTTTCGCCTCCTTAGAAGGAAGTTGTCTTCACAGCCGACAAACCTCTTTCCTTACGCCCTCTTCACCAACACCCCAACCCCTGAACATCTTTTCACCACACCCACAGTCCCTCACACAGCATTCCCCAACCCTCTCTCACCAGCATAAAGCCCCCCTCCTCAACCCCTTCTGCTCACCACATCACCATCACCATCACCATCATCCACAACTCCACTCAGTTCAACTCGACTCCAAAACACTCCTCTCCAACAACCTCCACCACCCAAACCTACCACAACCATGTCCGGCGGCTACTGGTGCGCAAACCACATCACCCGCGGATGCCAGGGTAAAGTCGGTGTCCCAGGGGCATATTGCGGGAGCTGCAGACCTGCCTATTAGGGAGGCGGTTGAGCCGTCCAGCGAAGTTGGAGGTTTGAGGGGGCTTTGTACTTATGATTGCATGTATTGATTGATTTTCGCCTCGTATGCTCTTTCCTTGTTCGTAGGTATGCGGTCGTTCGAGTTGCTCCAATGAATGCATGTTGAGAAGACAACTCACACTCGATCCGTTCGCTTCGGTCTCGTCCACTGTATCAGTGATCAGCCCATCGATCGTTTGAGCAGTCACATTCTGCACTTACTCCTCATGCCCCGTAAAACCTCTTCACAACACATCACCTCCTGTTTACCACATAGAACTCCTCTCTTCCTGTCCCATTCACGACATTCTCACCTCCCCCCGCAAGTCGCTGCCTCAGGTGCCGAATCGATCAAAACACCAGTCTTTTCATGCCACGATGCAAAACGATATATCTGTCCTCAAATCAGCCAAATCAAGCCTCAAAGAGCAAAACTAGCAAAAATCTAACCAGTCTCGATTCCACGACCTCAAGATGGCAGCAAAACAAAATCTCAAGTCCCATAAGCGCAACCGAACCGGTCATGGCACGAAGCCTGCGACCTCACCCAATTGCTAGGGACTTGAGTGATTGGTCAGCGCAGAAACGAAATATATAGTCTTGCAATGTGCGCTCGATCTTCACGATTCCCTCTCCCAGAATTCGCCCGCCTTCCCCGAAACCCTTCCACCTCTTCACATCATTCTTCACAACATTCCCTCCCTCCTCTTTCCTCGCACCTCAAGCATATAAAGACCCCTTGATTCTCCCCTCTTTCTCGGCTATTGACTCCCAATCCACAATCCACAATCCACAATCCACAATCCACAATCCACCACCATCATTTCAAAAACCTCAGGCTCCAATCTCACAACACCACCTTCTCCACCACCAAGATGTCCGACTTGCCGCCATACCCCAAGCGCTTTATCTGCGCCAACCAGTGGGAGAACGGCTGCCAGAATCCGGTCGGTTTTATAGGTTGGGAATGTCGCGAGTGCGATCCTTAGGTGATGCCTGCAATCGCTCGGTAGAGATTTTCGTCACTGGCTCAGGTGCTTGCTTTTGAGTTGTTAGGTATTGCTGTATTTGATCGATCTTGATTGGATTGTTGTTCGTTGGAAGCATCTCTCGTAATATGATAAGTGAACGTGAGACTACCAACATCTTCAGCACACATATGAACATTCTCTCGATAAGGTATACTTAATCTGCAGTACGCTTCAGAAACTATGCGACCAGCCGATTAGGCGCCGCCCCAAGCACGACTCCGTTTCCCGATGCCCATGATACCAGCGCCTCCTGTATGCCGCTGCTGTACGCCCAAAGCAAGCCTCCAATGCAGACGTGAATGCAGCCGTGTCGATGTAATGCGAGTAACTCCGAAACTTCCTTCTTTACCATCCGCCTGGCCCAACTCCTAGCTGTGGCTGTCCGTATGAACCCGAGAAGAGCTGCTGCCGAATACTCGCCCGCTCTTCTGATACTCCTGCTGGTGCTGTGCCTGATCCTCCCTGCATGAATCCCAATGCTGCCTTCAACTCGTTGACTGCCTCCTCCATCTTGCCGTTGCTCTTGTGGTTGTGCTCGACCAACTTATGATCCCATCCGCCGAACTGAAGATGGAAGCCTCCTGCTCTCTTCGCCGCCTCTCGAATGACCAACGCCCATGCCTTTGCTATCTCGTCGTATGCCTCGTTCTTGTACCGCTGGTGTTGGAGAGTGTCCCAGTCTGGAAGTCGGTGGATCATGTTGGTGACGGAGTCGAGGTAGGTGAGGGACAGGCCGTCTTGCGTCTCGTGAGGTGGAAGGAAATGTGGGGTGTATTCTCGCACCGCTTCGATGAGCTCGAGAAGATGTTGCCGCACTCGGTTGTATGCGTAGTCTGACGTCGGGCGGTTGCCTAGTGGGAAAGATTCCTCGAAAGCCTTCTCGTATTTGGCGAGTACTGACAGAGTGGACTCGATGGATGGTCGGGGTGCCTGAGTAACAATCTCTCGCTGCAGTTCTGGATGTTGGTCGCACACATTTTGCAGCAGCTGCCTCATGTCGTCCGCCGACAGCGTTTCCAGCAAGCGTGGCAAGGCGAGAGGTCTGCCTGATGAGACGGCGCTCGTCCGGGTTCGCTTGATGGTTCGGTGGGCAGGAATGGGGAGGTGACGGCCGGATATCGAGGGTGAGGCAGTCGGAGAGGTTGACATGCGGTCATTGTCAGGCTCCTCGGAAGCCTTTCGCTTCCGGGAGGACATGGGCGGCTGCTGCTGAAAGGGATCTGGCGGGAACAGCATGTTAGCGGCGCTGAAAGGATGAATGTGCAGGCGTGGTGTGCTGGTGTATGTCGAGGCAAAGGCGAACTCACCACGGGAAGGCGAGAGGCGGCTGCTGTAGAGAAGGTGCGGAGCAGTCGAGGGATCCGAGTTGAGCACGCTGTTCATGGCGCCGCCCGAAGAGAAGTAGGCCGGTCAGGTGAATGGTCGGTGTCGTGCGTGGAAAGTGCCAGTCACGATCCGGCAGCAGTGAATGGCGAGTGTTGTTGTGTAGCAAGCAGGCAAAGGCAGGTTGTGTGAAAGTGGAGTGGAGCAGGCGTGTGATGTTGTCTGAGGTCGCTCGCTTAGCCCGCAGGGTTCGCCGTCTGCCGCTTGAACGCTGGCCAATCACCGCCCCGCCGTTCAGCCACTCCACCACCGCACTCCTTTCCGCTGCGAGAACACCTCTCTTTACTTCGCACCAGTCGATCTATCACGTCGCTTCACAATCCACAATCCCCTGGACCAGACTCCGACCTCTGTACATACCACTGCATTTGACCCGGCCTTGACAGCTCAATGGCAAGCAGGTAGCCGCGATATCCGCATGCTATCCAACCAGAACCCTGCTGGCTCACCTTAAGGGCCAACATGAGCCGCCTACTGCCAGATAACGCCCGCCGAAAAACAAGCGAGGATGACCACGATGAGCCGCTTCTGGAGTCTGGACGAGCTAGTCTTGAAGACCTCGAAGACGACATCGAACTCTCCGAACTGGGCGGCGAAAGAACTCCGATCGGCCATTATACTGAACGAGATCAACCGCCCAAGAAGAAGGTCTCATGGCCAGTAATTGCCCTGACTCTTGCAGTCTGTGTTGTTGGCTTTACGATCAACACCGAAGCCACTGCCTACTTCGAGGATGAACTTGGCTGGAGAAAACCGTTCGCGACTCTGTACATTACGCACAGCTCATTGATCCTCCCTTGGCTATGCCACATCGCCTACCTCCGATGGAAAGACCGTCATGTACCGTACATGGTCTGGATGCGCGATTATAACAACCAACTCCGAGGATCAATTGCAACGATTGATGCCTTTGCAAAGCATGGGCCAACGCTCATTTGGAAACGAAAAGGTCAGATGGGCGGACCATTGGACTTTCTCGCCTCCACGATGGGTGTCGTGACCATTGTACTCACCGTCAGCGGTGTCTCGTGGTTCACATCACTATCACTGACCACGCCCGCCGACCTGACTGCAATCTACAACTGCTCCACCTTTTTCGCGGCCGCCTTCAGCGTGCCCATCCTCAAAGAACGCCTCGGCTGGATGGCCATCATGGCAGTCGCCCTTTCCATCGCAGGAACCTTCACCATCGCATACGGAGACACGACAGCAGAGCACGACGAATCAGCAATCGGCGCAAGCAGGCTTTTGGGTAACATCATTGCATGTGTAGGCGCTGTGGCATTTGGCTTGTACGAGGTATTGTTCAAGAAGTGGGCATGTTCGTCACGACCGGAGAGTCAGGAGTCGAGTTTGCCTTTGACGTTAGCTGCGTCGGCGCTGACGGGATTCTATACCCTGGGTGTACTATGGGTTGGCATCATTGTTTTGCATTTTATCGGGTGGGAGGATTTCACTATTCCGAGTGCTTATGCTTTTCTCTGGATTGTGATTGCGGTTTTGGCTGGTTCCAGTATGCACAATCTTCCCTCAATAGGGGCAATCGCTAACATTGCCAGTCTCCATCACCCTCCTGGTCGTCCTTGTCATCTGGACAGACCCTGTATTCGGCTCTATGGCCAATGTGTAAGTCGCCGACCCTTACTTTTTTCGATGGAGCCCTAAGGCTAATTGTTTCAGATTGAGTGTCTTCTTTGTAGCATTAGCAGACTGGGTCGTCTGGGGCCTCAGTCCCTCTCTGGCGACATACATCGGCGGCGCCCTGATCTTTGTTGCATTTGCGTTGCTCTCTTGGGAGACTTTGGTCGACAAGGAGAAGAAATAGACACCAGATATCAGGATCGATTTAATACAGACCAAGCGCGCAATCTTGGCCACTATCTCATCTTAATTCCGAAGTTCGATGGAGACTGTGAAGCAGTCATTGATGCTCAAGTACGTCTGAATTACAATCTTTTCTCGCACTGAGTCACAGACTTCGACTGACAGACTTCTGCTTCCAAAATGAATGAGGCATGAGATGACATTTGTCCGTCGGCGACCTCGTCATCTGCTCGTCTCCCGACCGATTCACAACATCCTCTATCGTACGAATCTCGCCGTCTTCACGATTCCCCGAGCGTGCACGATCCACCGCGACCGAGGGACAGGACAACAGCGAGATAGACGCATGTGATAGCGAAGATGATGCTGAAGTGGCGGTGAGAGTGGAAAGAAGACCCGTACGGAAGCGTTCTTAGGTGAGAGATGAGTTAAGGAGAATCTCCATCCTTGTCCGCAGGAGATGTATTTGAAGATCTGACACGGACAGAGCTTGAAGGTTGCGAATGGGCGAGGGCCGTCAGAAACGACAATTCCAGCGTGACGCGCAGACGACTGTGCTGCCGGACAGACTTTCAAGCACATATCCTGCGAAGGCCGATAAAGAGACCGCTACGATTGAGCGATATCGTCCCTGACGGCCCCGCCGTCTTTCACAGGCAGTCAAACCTCGCGGCTCCCATCAAAGGCGATCGGTGTCGCCAGAGCAACAAGCTTTGATTGCCCGGAGCGAATCAGCATCCGCAAGAAAGCCCTTGATCTGGCCTTCAACTCCTGAGGAAGTTCTCTCATGAAGACATGATCTCCGTGCCTGTGTGAATGTCTATGCAGCTGCTCGGCCGTTCGCGCGCACACTACAACAAAAGACTTGAGGAGATACCCACGGCCGTCGCCCATGAGCCCCTCATCTTTCACAGGCTTCGAAATCTCGCAGCTTCCGCGCAAAGACAAAAAGGGGCCCTCATCATCACCATAGCAACCAACCTTTCAACCTAACAACAAAACCGCGCCCTCTCCCCTCAGTTCCTCCCAACCATGCCACCAACATGGCACCGAAAGTCACTTTCATGTCTCTCCCGCCAGAGATCCGCAATCGCATCTACCGCGAATCCCTCGTCGAAGACTGCCCAATCTTCATCTTCAGCACCGGCTTCGAACGCAGCGGTCTCCTGGGCACAAACAAGCAAATCAGAAAGGAGACGTTGAAGATTTACTATTATGAGAATTCTTTTTGGGTGATTTGTGAGGATTGGCATCCGAGGACTGCGGTAATGAACATCCCTCTTCCCCTGATATCGGTTTGTTTGTGTGGAAAGGAAGCAGAACTTATCCCCAATCTAGCTCAACTTCTACAACACGACCAAACAGCTGCAACTGGCATACGATACCCGGCACTTCCCGGAGAAATCCGCCACACCGACATACAACGCCGTCACGCTCTTTGCCTACCCCTTCTCACTCAGCCCGCCAAACGGAGAGCACTGGACCAATTTCGTCGAGTACTTGAAGCAGGTGCATTGCGGTGCGCTGCCGGAGTATGATGACTCGCCGAGGAGACTTTGGGAGAAGGGCGAGAGGAGGTTGGTGGATCATCTTGTGGCGAGTTTGATGAGTATGGTGGGTTTGATGAGGGGTGTGAGTTGGGAGGAGGTGGCGAAGGTGGTGGAGTTGCAGAGGACGGCTTTTGGGGTTGATGAGGAGGGGTGGATGGAGGAGTGAGATGAAAAGGTTGATGGAGAAGGGATTTGAGGGTTGTGTGTCTGCTTGTGTGAGTGCGCGCTTGTGGTCTGAGGACTAGCAGGCGTGCAGAAAAGAAATTGGACAGATTCGGTGCATTCATGATTCATTTCCTTTCTGTACCGTGCAATGGTCCTATAGCCCAGAAGCGCAACGTACATATCAATCCCACCAATCCTTCGCTTCTGCCGTGTCCAGTCTGCTGCTGATGTTGTCGTTCCGCTATTTCAGCTTCCACGCACACTGACCCGCCATCATGATCTCTCCCAGCGCTGCTGCCAACCAACAGCCGTGAGATGAAGCTTCGAGCCCTTCAGACCTCAGGACTCAGTCCTCGGCCCACTTTGGATCCGCCGCAATCAGACTCGGTCTCATTGACTCAACAAGCAGCTTGACCTTATCCCATGGGTCGAATCGCATGACAAACGCCGCCTCAAACATGATTCCGATAACATGCCAGCTTAGAGCCTTCTCTCCAAGCTGGAGAAGTTTCTCCGGTCCGGTCACACGACTCACACCCTTCTCCGGCACGGCCGCGTAGTACTGCCGGACCCATTCCAAGAGATTCCTCCAGCATGGTTGATCTGACGTGGTTCCGATCATGCTTGCCTTCTGGTAGTTCAAGCCCAGGTGCTGCAAAACCGTATACCATTTCACCATGGGCTCGGCATCGAAGTTGAGTACTCGGTGGGTGAAGGTGTTCTCGTAGTAGAAGATCTTGATAGCCTCCTTTCGGATCTCCTTGCATGTTCCGAGCAGACCGCCTCCGCGATCATAGCCGGTGTTGGTGATCTGGATGTATTCGCCGTCGGGGCGGACGAGGACAAGTCGGTAGATCTCGTTCTTGAGTTCTGCTGGCAGTGCCAGCAAGCGCGAGGGTGGTGGTGTGTCCGAGTCGGCCGGATCTGCCATATTTGATGTCTTTGATGATGTTGTGGAAAGAAGTTGTGGTGGACTGAACTTCGAGATTTGGAAGGCGCAGGTGCCAAGACTTGCAGGGATCTTCACGCTAGCATGTGATTCCGCACGCTAGTGACAAACGCCACCACGGCATAGCATACAACACTTGATAGGGGAGAATTTTGACGTAGCCAATTATACTAGTATTTTAGACACCCAATGCCAGTGCCATCTTATGGAATTGGCAGGACGTCAAATGCAACAGCAATCTAACTTCACTCTGCCAAGTAGCTGCACCTCGTCATCGCAGTCGATACCAATTCTCTCTTTCGGTTTCTTATTTCCACATCCGCTCCATATAATTTCCCACTTTCATACTGGCCGGACGTGCTGAGCGCATAGTCGAGTGTTGATCAGTCCTTTTCCCACCTCTCGTCGATAGCGATCAGACTCGGACGAAAAGTATAGAGCACTGCCTTGACCAATGTCCATGGCTGGTTTCTCAGCATCATTGCATTCGAAAACATGGCCGCATGCACATGGACCATCATGTCCTCAAAACCGTATTTCTCCACCTCTGTCGGGGTACTCAGTCCGTAACCGACTTCGCCAGCGTGGAAGCGCTGAAGCCACTCCATTAGATTTGGCCATGAAGGAGAGCGATGGTCGATGCCCAATATCATGGTTTGTTTCGCTTTCTTTAGCTCGCCCTTCTTGATCAATCTCCTCCGCTGCTTGAACCACTCCAGTAAAGGCGCTGAGTTGAATTCCTGGACAATGAATCTGAACTTGTTCTCGTGGTAGTAGATGCTCAGCGCCTCGGAGCGAATTTGTTTGCACACTGAGAGGAGGCCAGGTCGGGAATACCCGGTGGCATCGATGGCAATGTTTTCTGACTTCAGAAGGACATCGCGGTAGATCTGCGAAGCGGTGTCAGTACTGCCACTCAAGTCAGTTAAACCAGGGCTTGAGAACTCACGCGGTTGCGCAATTCGCCGGGCAGAGACCACAAGCGACATGGCGTCGCCTCGGCTGCTGGCGACTCATTTGTGTCGGCCATGTTGTGGCTGTCGCGGTGGGTGGGGGGTTGCTGGAGCTGGAACGAAAATGAAAGGAAAAGGAAGGCGCGGGCTTTAAATTTGGATTAAGCGAGCGTTCGCGCAAATCATCCCTGCATTTCACATGCGAGGCGCTAGTGACTTTCCGTTAAGTCATAATTTAGAAGGACTCAACTCAAGTACAAGTCATATTATGGTGTTATGTGTTCCGTCGCTAGCGACAAGCTACTCTCAGTTCTGTCTCAATTGAACCCTTTCGAAACCCGCCCTCCGTGTCTTCAAAGCTATTTCGATCTTGATGCATGTACCGGATCAGCGAGTTGTGAGCTGAAACTCCAGCTTACTCCGCTCTGAAATCGGTCGCAGCACTCCGCCCTCGATATCGCCTGTGTTATGCTCCATCCCATGTCCTCGTGCCAGCTTCACTCTTTACCTCTAGTCCTTTGCCCAACCCCCATCTAGAAGTATCAAACAAGGACGCATCTTCTCCATGAGCGTCCCCACCAGATTCCAAGGTTGTCCCTGCAATGTCTCGACCGTGACAAACATCAATGCAAGCACATTCGTCAGCCTAGACCTCTTCTGACCTTCCTCCAAGAGAGTCTGCGGCAGCGGAAGTCGTCCGTGTACCTCGAAGTTGTGGTATCGGCGAAGCCACTCAAGTAGATTCGGCCACGAAGGACGTATGTGTGAAACTTTTGTGGGCAGTCCCTCCCGAAAGTCTGACGACATCCGTATGACTTCCTCGTGTTCCTCGATGCGAATCAGCGGGGTCGAGTCGTAATCATCGACGTACATCCGGAAACGATTCTCCTTGTAGTACACCTTGAGGGTTTCTGCTCGGATGGCTTTGCAGGTAGCGATCAGGGCGGGTCTCTCGTAACCATTGTTGGTGATTGCAATGCGTGAGGTCTCATCGGAGGTGACCACGACGTAGCGATAGATCTGGGGAAACGGCGCAGGTCAGCAGTGATTTCTGACACGGGCGCGGCTTCAAGAACTGACCTCGTTCCTTAGTTCGGCTGGAAGTCCGAACAGGGGACAGTTAGCGACTGCTGCAGCCATTGTGCGTGCATGTGAGGTGGAGGTGGCGTCGTTAAAATGCGTGGTAGATGGAGAAAGAAAGAGGGAAGGAGTAGTTTAGAACTTTTGGAGCTCTGCGAAATCTCCGTCAGGGCAGCCGCAACGCAGCCACCCAACCCGGAACTAGGACCTCACTATCTTCTGTCGCTGAGCGAGAAGCGCCGCTCGCGCCTCCAGCGTCCGTACCATTTACAACTCTCAGGCCTCCTTGTCCTCATTCCACTTCGGATCAATCCTCCCCAGAATCGGTCGCTGCTGCTTGAGTAACTTCTCCACCTTCACCCACGGCTGCTTCCTCATTGCTCTTGTCGTGAGAAACATGCCGCCAATCACCAAGTCATCCAAATGGGCAGCAGATTGGTTCTCGTATTCCATCGGTGCAGCCCACGCGCCCACTCTCGAGGCATGAAAATGACGGAGCCAGGTGAGCAGGTTTCCCCAGTTGGGAACGAAGTCATTCTGAATTTTCCCCCTAATACTCGCATACAAAACGTCTACAGACGCGAGACGCTTCTTGAATTTGAAATAGGTTTCTAGACTCGATGCGGGGCACCGGTGCCAGAACGTGTTCTCCAGGTAAAAGATCTTGGTGGTTTCGAACCGGACGGTCTTGCTGACTGCGAGGAGCGCACTCCTGTCGTATCCGCTCGGTGCAATGTGGATTGGTTCGTCTTTCACAAGGAATTTAGGTACTGTGTCAGCGCTGTGAGAAGTGGTGAGCGAGAAAGCCACGTACAGGCGATAGATCTCGTTCCTCAGCTCTCCAGGGAGCGAGAAGAGCCGCGAGTTGGCGACGTCTGCTGGCAAGACATTCTCCGGCTCAACAGCTTCAGCCGTGGCATCGGGTGGCGTGATAGCGGTTACTTCGACTTGATCTGGCTCGGAGTAGGGCTGCTCGACACTTGCTGGAGGCACACCCGCCTTCTTGTCAGTCTGCTTTGACCTCTTCTTTCGAGGCATGGTGAGTCGCTTGGCGCCATTATGAGTCTGGGTTGTTGGCGAGGTGGCTACCGAGCGAAAAGCCTGCGCTGCAACGGGGATCGAGCGACTTAAGTAGTGCGACGCACGGGCCACAGAAGCCATTCACTCGCTGCGTCACATGCGCTCAAGCAGCTCGCTTCCTCATTCACTTCCCCGTCACCCCACCCAGAGACTTCATCGCCCTCCCCAAACTCACACCCAGCCCCCATCCAACATTCACCTCCTGCCTCTCCGCCTCCTTCCAATAGACCTCCAACGCCCTTCCGCTCAACCCCCTGACGACAGCCCCATCAATATTTTTGATCACCACCTTCCCACTCTCCAAGATCAACTCCTGCATCCTCTCGTTCTCGTATGTGACGGCATCATGCAGCGCTGTATGTCCCTTCTCATTCCGCACGTTGAAATCCAATCCCTTGCAAGCAAGGAGTTTGTCTTGAATATGTTCATTCTGGTGTCGAACGGCCCAGTGTAGCGCTGTGTTGCCGTCAGTGTCTTGAGCGTTGAAATCGATGTCTTTGTGGTTGAGGAGGATGAAAGCAATGTTGGCGCGCCATTCGGCTATGGCGACGAAAAGCGCAGTCTGCTTCTTATGATCTCGTGCGTTAGGACTGACGAGGTTGTTTTCGAGGAGGAAGTTCACAATATCCGTATTCCCCGTCCGCACGGCAGTGTGAAGTGGCGAAGTATCCGTCCACCGAAAATCCTTCCGACTGAGGAGCAGCTCAACGATAGGCAGCGAGCGTCGATATATAGCCAGGTCGACAGGACTCTTCCAATGTCGATAGCTTGCATTGACATCCAACTCCGGTCTCTGAACAAGAAGTCGAGCAATCTCGGTATGTCCGTACTCGAATGCCAGATACAGGATTGGCATCTTCATTCCGGGACAACAGTCTCCGTTGATGCGGACTTGAGATTGCTGGAGCAGGAGATTGACGACTTGAGTGTTTCCTTCTACGACGGCGTGGTACATCGCATTTAGTTGCTGGTCGTCGAATGAGTGCACGAGCGTTTCGTCTTGCTCGAGTAGGAGCTTCATGACATCGACGTGGCCGAGACGAGCTGCTTCGATGAAAGGACGCTGGCCAGAGTCATTAGTACAGTTCAGTTTTAGTCGGGCGGGAATGTCGTTCCAAGATCCTAGGTTGAGCAGCATCTTAATGACCGCTACATCTCCAGATGATGCGGCATTGAACAGGATCTTGTCGATATCTCGTTGTTTGTGGTGTCCAAGCCATATCTGTCGTATCATGACATGATCATACTGGTCGATCCACCACAGGCTGATCCCGGGATAGGGAGCGAGGGGCGGGACTGGCGAAGGAGACCGGAGGGAAGTAGAAGGCTCGTCGTAACGGGCGATGTTCACGCCGAGGATCTCTTCCAGGTCGTGACACTGCTGTGATACTGTCTTCATGGTCATGGGTGATCGAGCGAAGTGGTGACCCCTAAGGACGGCGTTGCCGAGTTGCACGAGGCTGACGCTGTAGTCTGGTGATATGAAGTGCTGTCCAATCCGAGCAACACCCAGTAGAGCGTATACTTTGTCTGTCGGCTCTGAGCATGCCAACGAGCGGGAGGCGATGATTAGATCGAACAGCGTGATCCTCTCCTTCGCCGTCTGCTGGACTTGCCGCATCATCGACAATGCCGGACTCCTTTTGAATGCAACATGCTCAAAGCTCTCCCCCTTCCACTCAGGCGATAGCGACGAAGCAAGCTCGCAGAAGTCGACAAAAGCCTTCCAGGAGATTGACTTGCTTCCACACACCAAGACAGCACTTTTCGCATGGACAAGCTCCTGCAGAACCCAGAGGCGAGTCCAGTAGGTCCTTTCACAAAGCCTTGTGATCGCCGCTCCTTCCGGGCGCCAGAATACCCGCTCCATCTTCATGATTCTTTTCCAGTACTTGATATCTCGAGCAAGAGCTTTCATAGCCAGATCACTGTCTGCGTATGAGGGACCGAGCCAGACGAGTACATGTTGAGCACCTTGATAGATCTGTGCCATCAATTCGACCTGCTCCGCTCGTTCCAGGTCATTGGACTGATCTATGCAGATTGCATCGATCCAGAACAGAACTTTTGCGTATCGCTGCCATTTGGAGATCTCTCGTAAGAATCGGTGTAGGTTCTTCCGCACTTGAAACTTCTGGCCGTCTAGATTGATGTGGCAGTTCGGGTCCGGTCTGCCCCAGGTGTATGAGACAGCGACATAGTCTCCATCGCTCTGCAGCTCTCGGGTCGTCAATCGACAGCTGATCGCATCGTCTCCATTGTGAGGCAGTACTTCTAGCAACCGGATTTGCTTGTAACCTAGTGCCTCGTAAGGCGATCTCGTTTCCGTTGGCATGCGCTTTTGATGCTTCTCCGTCTCCAATGATGTCGAAGCATCCGTAACAATGCAACCTCTTCGAAGGCATGTTGTTTTTGTCAAGCACAGATTCTGGTCTGCTGTTTCTTCAGGTACAAACGTGCTTCGATGCTGCGCCTTGTCATCCCGCTGCAGTAGTGCAGACGAAGGATCAACCTTCTCGATATCGGGTTAGATCGTCGCTGCATACGGCAAGAAGGCAGGTGATCGATTTGTTTGAGCCTGAGGTAGTAGAATGTAGGCGACTTCGACGAAATGAATGTCGCTGATCTTGCACGACAGAACCGTCGACAAGTTATGTCGTTCTTCATGTCCCTCCAGTGCCAACCCCATCCCCATCCAACCCCATCAACACAACATCATAAGCCCTCTGCGCGGTCTCAAAGCCCCTCTTCTCCTCCACCAATCGTCCATCGACATCGACATCAAACGTCAGTCGAAAGTCCGCGAAGAAAGCCCTACGCCTCTTCTTCTCCACCTTATCTGGTAACACGAAGCCTGTTTTCAACCACAGCCAGACCACCTTGCTCATCCGTCCATTCCAATTATCGGCGAAAGGGAACGGTCGAAGAGCTTCTTCAAATTCGGCAGCGGTGGTGATCGAAAGCTCGTTGGTGGTGTATTGGAGGGCCAGCCAGAGCCAGTGTGGCATAGAGGTCGTAGAGAGGTGGCCGGTGAAGGTGAGTTTTATCGCCGCCGCGCTGGCGGAAAAAAGGAGCCACAGGAGGGAGGGCAAGTCGCCCGAGGATGAGAGCCAGTGAGAGGTGATTGTCGAGGGGTCCAAATGGGAGAGCGATTGTGTGATTTCCTCGAGGGCGTAGCGTAGGAAGCCTGGCTGGGGGACGAATTGGGAGACAGTCGACCACATTTGGATGCTTGCAGCGTGGAGAGTGAGTTTCTCGGGGTTGTAAAGCGTCTCCTTCTCAACCCGTACTTCTTCCTGGCGTTGGACTTCGTGCTTCATGCTCGCTAGCATCCAGGCTGCATCGTACGTGACCACCCACACTGGTGGCCACTCCGTGTCATTCGGCGAGTTGTATACCAATGCCAACTCATGCAACCTTCTGAAAAGCAAAGCCGTCCTTTCCATTCCTGAGACTTTCATCTCCGGCAGCCCGATCAGGTTACAGCTGCCCAGGAACTTCGCTCTTTTCGTCATCTTCTCGGGCAACTCTATTCCCTCGAAATCAGGATGTACCGCATACTCCAAGACCGGCGCCCTCGAATTGACCCCAGTCAGCCTAAGATCTGCCCAAATCTGTCAAGATTAGCCATCATCTCACATACGCATCCAATTCTCTGAACCTCGAGACTTACCACAAACAACCACAAAAAGCTCGGCAGCTCAAACAACCGCCCCTCAACGACCGCCTTGATAGCCCCAACGTGCGCCTCGCCCGCTTCGTACTCCTCTTCGATAAATGTTGCCTTGGCCAAGAGACATATCGTCGCCACAGCCGCAATTCTCAAACCCTTCCCCTCCCTCTTCAAATCCTCCGCAACCAATCTCATCGCCCTTCCCTTGTGCACGAAATACGCCTTCGAATCCGTAAGACTTTTTACCGAAGCCTCTTTAGCTGCGGCATAGGACATGAAGATCTCGCGGAGGGTGCCATCTTCACGAGCGAATTCCCAGAAACCTTGACCCCATTGGGACCGGCAGGTGCTGATCCAGTCGTGGGCTTGAGTGTTCGAGCAGAGGTTGAGCGAGTGCCACCAGGCGGCTTGGTAGATTTCAGAGTCTTCGGCGAGAACAAGTGCTGGGTTGATGCTGCTTGCTAAGGGGATCTTGGTGGAGTTTGAAGGGGCTATGCTTCGTTTGAGACGGCAGCCTTTGCCTTTGAGCGCGTGAGAGGGTCTTCGTTGTGGAGATTTTCGCTTGGAGGATGAAGAAGAGTCTTCGCTCTCATCTTCCACTTCGAGCGAGTGTCTCCCATCCGCTCCACGAGCCTTTGAGGGTTGTATCGGCTGCTGTTTGGCAATGTAGTTGAGCATTACATGCTGCCTCGCAGCTGCCGTGACTTCATATTTTCTGGCGGCGATCGGCTCGTTGCAATCAATCCAGAGGAGGTCGGCGGCGGCCATGGCAGGGAGCACTGGGAGACGTCTCGGATGGAGCATTCATCGCTACGAGGATGCCGCCAGCAAACGTTATAAAGCACGATGGATTGTATTTTGTCCGAGCAGCTGGAGCTGAGGTCTAAAACCATGGAAGGAGAGGAGGGCTAAACGCTCGGACCACCACTGTCCTCTTGGGGAAGAAAATTTCGCCGATCTTTATGGCTCGAGCGTCACTCCTGACTCCATCTCCTCGAGGTACGTACCGAATGTGGTCAGCAAGCCTTTCAAAATCTCAAACCAACACCGAATCTGCTCTTGCCGCTGCATCGAACCGCTATGTGCGAATTGCACTTTCAATTGCCCTTCGTCAATCTCGCCAACGACATCGACGAGAGCGAGTGCTTCAAAATCTTCACTAGCAGTCTGAAGAGACACCAGACCCTCGGGAACCGACGAAAACGTTGTGCCCGACCCAGCCAGGGCATTTCGGGAATATTCACCACGATATCGACATAGTATCTCCATCGGGAAATGTCGACTGGCGTATTCCTGTCGACCTGCAGCGGTCAAGAAGCTGGCATCGAAGTAATCGGCACCATTCCGCGGAAGACAGCGCCGAACGGCCTGGACTTGCCCAAGTATGTCGTATAGATTGTGTGATGGCAGCCCAGCTTGCAGAGCTATAGGGAATAGGACGGTGAACCAGCCCACGGTTCGAAAAACATCATCCTCTTTTGATTCCGTTGGGCTCTCTCGGCCATGATGATCTGTGAAGATGGCGGGAGGGATGAGTCGGTCCGGAAAGCATTGCAAGAAGGAGTGAAGCACCGCCGCAATTAGCAAATCACCCATCTTGGCAATGTGCGATGCGAGCCTCGCCGTTGTCACAGGGTCGAGCATGAACTCCGAGACTACAACATCGCCCGCTCGATTCGGATTGTTCTCCATTCCCCAATAAGCGTAGTCGGACGGCGGGACTTGGTACGGAAGACAGTCGGCCAGTCGAAGCTTCTGGGCTCGAGCAGTCCGCCGTGTACACCAAGATTGGAACGCGAGCGTTGGTACTGGTAATGGCGGCTCCCCAGCCAGTAACCGCTCGAGATCTTCGAGCAAGCTCTGCCACGACACAGGATCTGTCACCAGATGATGAGTGGTCAAGAAAACGTATTGTTCATCCGCAGATTCAAACAATCCGACAACGAAGACCGGGCCTTGGGTAACGTTGAGAGATCTATGAATTGCATCGACGTCTTCTTGGATGTCCTCGAGGCGTTGGTAAGACTGGTGCCGGACAATCGTGAGGCTTTCGTTCTGAGGCAACACTCTCTGCATCCATTCACCATTGCGTTTCACCATTCGTGCACGGAGCATCGCATGATGAGCCGTTAGCGCATGTACAGCATCCTGCATCTGCGTCTGACTGACAGCGCGTTTGAGACGTAGGAGCTTGCTCATGGCATGGTGATGTTCTGGAAGATCTCTCCTGTCCAGGACCAGCCTCTGGATAGCCCCCAGAGGAAAGCATTCTCCCGGCTGTTCGGTCTCGAATGCCGAAGGAAGTCGATGCGAGATATTCTTTGCGATCGCGGAAATCCTTCTAGCTGTCAGAATGTCGTGCACTGACACTGTCAGCCCACGATTTCGACACTTGGAAGCGATTCGAATGGCGGACAGAGAGTCCCCGCCCAGCTTCGTGAAGCTATCGTTGACATCAATGTTTGTCACAGGAAGCCCGAGAACTTCGCTCCATATCGATTGCAAAGATATCTCCAAAGGACTAAGAGATTCCGGATCCTGATTCTGACAACCGAAACAAGGCCGTTGCTTGAGGTGATGAGCTTGGTAGGGGACGAAGTACTCTTTCAGTGTCTGCAAGATGTCCGCTGCAGGAGATTCCGGAAAGGAGACAAGTCGATCGATCGTCTGCGCAAGTGCCCCCGCGACAACATTCGCGGCCGACTCGCTTAGATGTGATCGCTTGTATTTGAGTCTAGTACGGAGCTCTTCCTTCGAGTAAGCGACAGCAAGGACAACATCAAACTAGAACCCCATGAGCGATCACGAATGGCACACAAATCCTTCGGTGACTTACCTCGCTTGGATCCTCAAAATCCAGCAAAGTGATCTCTACATTTGCAGCGCCTTTCGCCAAGTCGTTGGGCCACAGTCTTTGGGTCGACATCGCCGTATTGAAGAGTGTAATACCTCCGAGATTCAGAGCGTTCTGTAGTTCGGCTACAGCAACGGTCGGATGCTCGAGACACGACGCAAATCTTTCCTGGGCTCGTCTGAGCAGAGCAATCGAGCTCTCATTCTCGAGCAAGCCTAGAGACGAAACAAGCATGCCGATAGTTGGGCCAAGCATGCTCTCGATACCATCGACAGGAGCATCGCGGCCATTTGTCAGGAATCCAAAGCAAGGAGCATCGGTGCCAGTGACAGCTGATAGTACCAAGATCCAGGACACTTGGACCAATGTGGAGATCGACAGACCATGATTTTGACAGAATGCCAAAATCTCTCTCTGGCGTGCATAAGGGACATGGATGGTGTTCATCGGCGGTGAATTGTCGTCTACGTCGAGATGGCCCAGCTCTGGGAATCGACAAGGCGCATAGCCTGAGAGATGTGATTGCCAGAATTCCAGAGCCGGGCCCCTATTACGTTCAGCCCAGGCGACATAGTCGGCGTACTGTCCTCCGCAATGACTGGGAGCAGAATCGTAGATCTCTGCTAGCTGTCGACAGATCAGTTGGATTGTTGATGCGTCGTTCAGCGCATGGTTCATCCCTAGTCTCACGAATACATCCTTATCACTCTCAACAACTACGAGATGATGCTGCGGCTGCGCAGAGATATACTCGGGACGGGGCAGTGCCTTGAGCATTTTGACCGGATCGACACCTGCAGGAGCGCGGTCCTTTGATACCGCTGGAATGATCTTTCGCAGAACAACCTGACAGTATGCTCTGTCAGAGCCTTCCAAGCTCATGTGGACAGTTCGCATGATAGCATGTCGCTCGCAAAGAGTTTGCCATGCTTCAATCAGACGTTCTGAGGACACTGGCTCGCAGGGCCGTTTTGAAGTCACACGAAACAGTCCATGGACCCAATACTGCTCGGGATCCTTCTCTTGTGCGAGAAGAATTCCCTCCTGCACAGACGTGCAACTATAAATGGACTCAATGTTCGTCGCGGCTAGGCCCATCTTCGACAGCGAGGAAGACAAGTTCTCAAGACCGTTGTCATCGAGACTCATCCTTGGGATATCCGAGACAGTCAGGTCTCGCTCTCTCCCGTTCAAACAAATGGCAAGACCCATAAGGGCGATCTTCAGCTCCGTCAGCCACGCTTCCATGCGATCGACGTGATCCATCTTCTTGTTGTAATGCAGCGCAAAGCCAAGTTGGCCGTCGGCAATACTGGCACTCAGGCTGATAAGACCAAACATTTCGACATCATTTGCGATAGGAAAGCATTTGAGCTTGTCGTTTTCCACTCGACGTAGCAGGCCGGCCTGCTGCTCGAGTTGCTGGAACTGTCCGCTGAAGTTGAAGACAATCTCCACGTCACGCCGGGAAAGGGGTTGATGGCTCAGCATTCGCGAAGTGAAGAACTCCCATCCATTTTGAGCAAACTGCAATCTGGCGTCTTTGGTTCGACGCACAGCAGTCGTCAACGGAGTCGAGGCGTCGATCGCTGGTGTGACTGGAGATATCGTCGTGAACCAACCTACGGTCCTGGAGATATCCAAAGATGGATCCCATGGCTCTCTACCGTGGCCCTCGTTGTACATCGCGGGAGTTCCACGATCAGGAAACACGCGTGCGAAAGATACAAGCAGAGCCGTAAGACACAGATCGAGCGTGGTAGTGCCGAATGCTTCGTTACATGGCCCGACAAGCCTTGCCGTTGTCTCGGCATCCAGTCTCATGTTCTTCGATATATTGTCCCGGTGTAGGTTTAGTCTCTCGCTCAGTCCCCAGAATGCATGGTCCATGACCGGAATACTGCCCTTTGGATCGTGCTCGTGAGTAGCGAGATGCTCAGCCTGAAGTCGAATCCAAGTTTGAAATGGAAGCGCTTCTGGCAGGGAAGCGGAACAATCACTCTCGAGGAGAGATACCAGGTCTTCAAAAAGGATTCTCCAGGACACAATGTCAATGACCAGATGGTGAGCCGTGAGATGCAAAATCCGTTCGACAGAGCCCCCGTTTTCGATATCGATGTAGGTGGCCGCAAACACAAAGCCATCGGTGATGCTAAGGGCCGCCTCTCTGTGTTTGATGAGCTTTTGGGCCTTGTCGACGTCTTGAACAGTTCGATGTAGGAATTGTGTCGACAACGGCTCTAAGTCGGTTCGTATCTCCTGGACCAGACGATTGCCAGCCGATTGCACAAAGCGTGCTCGCAGCATGGGATGATGCTTGACCAGCGACTCTATGCTGACTTTCACGAGTTCCGGGGACACCGATCTCGTCAGCTCAAAGATCCAGGCCTGATTGAAGTGATTTGCCGTCGCTGGACCTTGTTCCTGGCAAAGGAGGTCCTGAATAGGGGAAAGAAAACACTGTCCTCGGTCGTCACATACAAGAGCTCGCTGGAGCTGGCGCTCCTTTTCCTTCAGCTCGTTCGCGCATTGTAAGTCATCTTTAGCGTTGATGGCTCCCTCATCAGCACGACTAGAGACCTTCTGCACGAAATGCGCAAGGCTACGACTCTGCAGCACATCCGGCACGCTCACCGAGATATTGTTCTGCCTGCACTTCGAAGTCACCGACATGGCCGAAATCGAGTCCCCTCCCAGCTTGATGAACGAGCTCTCACTGTCGATGTCCTCTTCAGAAACGTTTAGGACCGTCGACCACACCTTTCTAATCAAGTCTTCCCGATTGAGCATACCGTGGCTGTCAGTAATTTCGACTTTTGCCTCTTGAACCTCTTTGCTCGGGGACTCCAGCCATATGGTGACTCGCCTTCGGTCAAGTTTTCCAGAGATTGTCAACGGGATGCGCTGGACGACGTACCAATGCAGCGGGACCATGAAACCGGACATATCAGAAGATATCGACTCGATTGTTCTCGCAATTTTGGAGCAAGCTTGCTTGCGTTGATTATGTTGCAATGGCCGGAGGATTTCCCTCACATGTCGAGAAAGGTCATTCATCTCCACGACAGCCGCGAGCTGTCCTCGTACTTCTCCGGCTCGCATAACGACTGCAACAGCACGATCAATTGCGCCGGATGTCGTCAACGCTTCTTCGACGTCGCTCAGCTGGAATCGTTGTCCATTGACCTTGGCCTGATCGTCCGCGCGACCAAGGAATTGAAGGCTTCCATCGGCGTTATGTCTGGCCAAATCGCCGGTTCTGAAGAATCTGCACTGAGGCCTCTCATCTTGAGGATAGCGTGCCCAGGCCGGAGGATCGATGAAAGCCGCAGCAGTCTTTTCTGCGTCGTTGAAATACCCACTGCCGACATTTCGTCCCTCGATGAGTACTTCTCCCACAGCGCCAATCGGCACCAAGTCATTGATGTTATCCGGATTTGCCAACCAAATGGCGCACCCGACCGGATATCCAATGCTCTCTTGAAAAGGAGAATCAACACCGACTTCAGCAGATGTGGAGATCACACAAGCCTCGCAAGGCCCATAGCCATTGAACAGCCTCACATGTGGCGCCCACTTCCGGGTGATCGAAGTCCTGATGGGTTCTCCAATGGATACCAAAGTCTTGAGACTTAGGCTCTGCAATGGGTGAAGGCCTTGTGTCACAGTAGGCGTAAGCGCAGCCCAGTTGACAGCTTTATCCTGAATGAAACCCGCGAGGTCAGTCAATCGATCATCGTTCGAAGGCACGCAGATGACGCCTCCAAATGCCACTGTTCCCAGCATCTCAAAAGCACTGATATCAAAGCCATGAGCAGCGAATTGCAGAACCCGTGTGCTTTTGTTGAAGCCGTAGTATCGCCCAAGATTGCCGAACGTCGAAGATAGGGTGAGGTGGGACCAGATTACGCCTTTTGGCGTCGAAGTACTCCCGGAGGTGAAGATGATGTACGCATCGTGCTCCGGTGCTATGTTCCAGCTGCAGGCTAGCTTTGCTTTTGGAAGGCATTCGAGAGCTTCTTCACTGACGACGAGCCGTTCTACCCCTCCAAAGGGCGCCGTAAACTCATCCTGACCGCTCAAAATCAATCGAGGCTCGACACTTTCGATGATCGAGGCTTTCCGAGCGTCCGGATAATTGGGGTCAATAGCAACGCAGCAACCGCCAGCGCTTAAAATTCCCAAGACGGCCACGATGGTCCACTTGGTTTTGGCAAACACGAAGGGTATGCGAGTACCGGCCAACCCGCGACGTCTGATTTCTTCCGCGAGACGATCGGAGAACCATACGAGCTCTTCATACATCAACTTGCCATCCCAGGCATCAACGGCAACGGCGGATGGTTGCTTTGAGGCCATCTTGCGAATGGTGACAGTGATACTTTCAAAAGACTGATCCAGGCTCCTGGAGTCTGCATTCCATGCTTCGAGTTCTGCTCTATCGGCGTCGTTGCAAAGACAGAGACTGGAGAGGTGTGATTGACTAGGGGCCTTGCAAATCATCGAGACTGTATGTTCTAATTGTCGGAGAATACGACCCATTTGCTTCTCGTCGATGACAGTCTGGTCAAAGTACGCAATGACTTCGACACCATCGGCCTTCAGCCTGCACTCCAAAGTCAGGCTGTACGTTGTAAGATCGCCAGTCGTAGTCGGTACAGCATTGAGACCGATGGAACTAATCTCATCACCCAGGTTCGACTCCGGCTGAATCACCAGCAGCGTTTGGAAGCCCACAGCGCCGTCGTTCACTTTGGATATTGCATCAAGACCGATCTGTTCGTAGGGTATCATTTGGATGACCAATCGCTGAACATCTGAGAGCAATGACTGGACCGTCATGCCAGGTCGAATATGTACCTGGAACGGTATTGTTACTATCGTCGGGCCGCAGACAGTTTCGATTCCTGCAAGATCTGCGTTCCTTCCGGAGACTGTGAGGCCGAATAAAGGATGTCTGGTATTTGCATATGTTCCGCTGACGAGGGCCCAAGCTGCTTGAATTAGATTGGGCACAGTAAAGCCCCTACGCGCGAATGAGGTAAAGTCGAATGCCATTGATCTTTTTGCGACAGAGTAGACCCCCTGCTCCTTGGAAGTTCGAGGCGCCGGAAACATGTCATCAGTTCCAGATCCAAGGTGAGAAGACCAGAACGAGATTGCAGCTTCTCTTTCGATGCGGCGACAATACCTCAAGAAGTTCCGGAAAGGCACACGAGAGTCCAAAGGCTGCCCGCGATAAGCCTGGATGACATGGTCCCATATCAACCCGAGCGACCAACCGTCGAAAATGGCATGATGAATAGTGAAGACAAATTGTCGGTGTCCCACAACAGCGAACCGAACAAGAGGAGCCCCGGGCTCGATGAGATTGGATCTTTCCGTCTGCAGGCACTCCTCTCCATTTCTGTATTCGTTCCAGATCCCAGCGGTTTCCGTCAAGGCCTGGACTACACCAACAGAAGTCGTCACAATTCTCATACGGAGAATTTCGTTCTCGGCAACAACACGGTCCCACGCTCGTCGAAAACGATCCAGATCTAGCGAATCTTCCAAGTTGTACAAGTACTGCCGCGAATACGCACGAGCAGCGCGAGCGGAAGAAGTGAAAAGTGCCTCCTGCATGGGCGTGCATGGCAGCACATCCTGAATGGCGTCTTCGGGCAAGCGACAGAGCTGTGCTACTTCCTTCTTGATGCCGTTCCCACTGAGCAGCGAGACGTCGCAATTGCTTCTGTCATCATCGGTCACCGAACTGGTGGTGATTCGCTGGCAATGCTTCGCCATCTCAGACAGAATCTGCTGTTCGAAAACAACATTCGCCAGCAGCCTGATACCTCGCCTTCGAGCAGCGGCGACCAGCTGCATGACCTGCACGGATTTGCCACCCAAGTGAAAGAACGAGTCGTGGATGCCAATGTCAGAAGGAGCGATATGAAGGACCTCAGCCCACAAATCGACGAGGTCTCGTTCGTTTTCTGTTACCGGAACAGATTTCACCGGTGAAGCCAGCGTGAACTGCTTCAGCTCGTCCCCAATCATATCTTGAGCCAATGCTCGCAAGGCTCCGCGATCATGCTTGCCGTTGGTGTTGGTAGGTATCGCCGTGATCGGCACGTAGTACGATGGCATCATGTGGTCTGCCAATTTTCGTTTCAGTAGATGCTGACAGGCCACAATCGTCGACCTCATCGAGTGATCCATTGGCCTGGTCGTTGTATGGCCTGTACTGGATCCGTCATCTAGAGGTAGGAACGCCACAATTGCAGAATTGCCAGTACTCTCAGATGTCACAGTATCACACACGACAGCACCAAAGGGCAAGACCTCACGGAGCCGTGTTTCGACCTCGCTCATATCGACTCGAATGCCGGAGACCTTCCGCTGGGCATCGACCCTGCCGACGAAGCTGATGGTTCTGTCTTCATTGTACTTGGCCAGATCACCGGTCATAAAAGCTCGGCATCCCTTTCTTCGACGGACTTCATCCAGCCAGGGTAGATCTGTCACGAAAGCCCGGTCGGTCTCGTCCATGTCGTTCAAGTAGCCACGAGCAACGGTTGGCCCTTCCACGAGCAGCTCACCAACAGAGCCTATATCCGCAATTCGATCCGGACGTCCGGGCTCCACGATCCAGAGATTGGCGATGTACCCCTTCCCGACCAAATAAGCAAATCTCTGTCGTCAACGCTGAAAATTCCGACTCACCTGTCCAATACAACCGGTCGGCGTACTTGCGCCGACTCCAACCTTCGCCGCACACCTCACCGTCGACTCCGTCTGTCCATACGTGATGATAAGCTTGACCTTCCCCATCCACCTCTTCACTAAAGACTCCTCCACAGCTTCGCCACCAAGACACAGTGTCTTCAGCATAGGCACCTGGGACGGCTCAATCAATCTCGCCACAGACGAAGTCAACCACGCCCAATTCGCCTCGAGCCTCGCAAAAGCACCGGTCAAGTCCTGCAGTCGCTCCTCTTTTGACGGGATGCAAATGGTCCCGCCTTTCAGCAACGTGGCAAAAATCTCGCCAATGCTCGCGCCAAAGGTCCATGCCGAGAACTGAAAGACCCGCGAATTCTCATCAATGAGTAGCGAAGTACCCAGTGCTTCGGCGCTGGTACAGAGTCCTTGATGCTCGAAGACCACGCCCTTTGGCTTCCCCGATGAGCCACTCGTAAAAACCAGAGAGCAGGCATTGGTAGGCAGGACAACAGGGAGAGCTGCTTGAGGATCAGAACGTTTCAATGCATCGACCCAGAAGTCCATATCCACCACGAGAACATCTCGACAGGCGGAGTTGAAGAAGGCTCCGTGACATCCATCAGTCACAACAATGTCGACTTTCGCAAGCTGCAACATCTCTGCAAGTCGCTCCTCAGGATCTGTTGGACTCAGCGGCATGAAGGCAGCGCCGGCCTTGAGGATTCCGAGTTCGACAACGACACCGAATGCTGATTTCTCCATGCAAAACGCAAGAAATGTTTCGGTGGAGGCACCAAGCGCGATCAGTCGTTCGGCCAGCACCGTAGCTGTCACGCCCAGCTGCTCATATGTGAGGTCAAAGTCCCAGGCCTTCACGGCCAGTCTCTGAGGGTACTTCTGCGATCGTCTGTCTGCCTCCACGTGGACGCACGAAGACAAAACTTCATATTCTTTGGAATTGAATCTGAGAGCGAATCCAAGTGACGATGGCCCTTTCAACGCCGCGGATGCTTCCGGGCAATTGGTGCTCTCTGGATTGTCATCGTCGAAGGAGTATGCGTAAAGATCAATGTCGTTCTCGAGCAACATTCGTCGAAGAATTTTGCGGTCTCGTTTTCTCTGGCAAGTGATCCAGTGGAATGTAGACATAAGGGACCATACCGCTGGACAACTGTGTCCTGGTGAAGGCGATCGCCGCTCGGATGGGAACCGCCCAATGTTCGGCCATTGGAAGCACCACTGGATATTCCTGCGAATAAGAAGTCCCCGGATGGCCATCTCGTGGCACGAAGAAGACCACGAATCGCGCAGACGACGAGTCTCCGGCTTTCTTGTCGATCTCGACGACCATCTCTGAGGCAACTCCGCCCAGCCCCTGGCTCACATGGTGCTCAATCTCTCCCAGCTCGACACGAACACCACGAATCTTCACCTGCTCATCCCGTCGCTCGACGAATTGCATCGACCCGTCCTCTCCAAACCTAACATAATCCCCAGTCCTCAGAAGCCGGTGCTCTCGTGTATACGGTCCCATCCACTCCGGAACTCCAACAAACGTCGCCGCCGTCTTCTCCGCATCATCCAAATACCCGCTTGCCAAAATCGGCCCTTCCAAAACCAACTCGCCAACCTCTCCGGGAGGCACGGGACAGAGATACTCATCAAAAACCCAGACCCGACACCCGATCGGCCGTCCAATACACGCCGTCATGGCATCGGGAGTCCGAACCTCAGCCCCTGAGCAATAAACCGCCGCCTCGGCAATGCCATACGCCACGATGACTCTGCACTTCCCAGCCCAAGTCCTCAAAACCTCTTTCGAGACCGCTTCGCCTCCCAGAACCAGAGTCCGCAATCCAGGCACCTGACTAGGATGTAGCAGCCTCGCCATCGTCGGCGTCAGAAGCGTCCAGTTGACCCTCATCCTCCTCATGCAACCCGCCAGATCCCCGACCCGTTCCTCAGCAGCAGGCACACAGACGACACCGCCCCGCGTGAGCGTCGCGAGGTAATCCGCAATGGCGACGTCGAAAGTATGCGCCGCGAACTGCAGGACGCGGGATTTGGGTCCGATATCCCACTGCGAGCCAAAGGCCCGGAAACTGGAGCACAAGGCCGAGTGAGTGAGGACAATAGCCTTGGGGGTTCCTGTGCTGCCCGAAGTGAACTGGATGACAGCGGTATGCTGTGGCTTGCTCGCGTCCATCGAATCATCGGTCCCAAGCTCTTTCTGAAGCCATCCATCCACGGAAACAACATCCATCCCCAACCCCTCCACCTTCTCAACACTCTCCCGTCCAGCAACAACAACCCCCGCCCTCACCTTCTCGACGAGCATCTCCAACCTCGCCCTCGGCAAATCCGGATCCAAAGCAACACACGCCGCTCCCGCCCTCAAAATCCCCAGAAGCGCAACGCAAACCCACTTCGACTTCTCGAAACAAAAAGGCACGACATCCTCGGTCTTGATCCCGATTTTAACCAAGTGAAGAGCCAGAGCGCGAGACAACTTCTCGAGCTGTTCATACGTCCAATCCCCATCCCAAGCATGCACAGCCAGCGCATGAGGTCTCGCGCGAGCTTGTTCGACAAAGACGTGGTGAATACACTCATCCACGCCACCGACCGGCGGACCAGCCCATTGTAGGAGTCGTTCGAAGTCTTCGCCGCTCAGGCGATGTCGCAAATCCGAAGTGTAAGAGGCCATAATTGAACAAATCTCCTTTTGCTTTCCAGGACAACGAAAGATCTAGTTCAAGAAAAGGAGCATCGAACTCGAGCACGACTCACATTAGAAAGTCCAAAGAGACAGACCCGCCCACTTTGTCGTGGGTGGCTGGCTTGCCCCGGCGATGGTGTGAAGGCACTGGATTTCCTGCAAAGCCGTCGCGATGCAATATAGACACGAAAAGTAAAGGGCCATCGCAAGCATCCATTCAGTGAGGTCCTCCATCTTTACGATCGTTCCGGATATAGCATATGCATTCGTCCGTACTGTCGATGAGAGCAGTCTGAAGATCGGCGCCTTCTCGGCCATCTTGTGTGTAGGTTGATTCACATACATACGTCAAGGCTGGCACGCTCGGAGGGGATGCAGAAGGGCTTCGGGCGATCTTCGTCAAGAACTGGAAGTGGAAATCTCAAAGTCGATCAGCAATGATGGTCTCTCACTCAAGTTGTATTGACTCAATGACTGCCCTTGCTGTCTAGTCCAGAAGCGATAGTAGAAGTGGTATCACTCAAAACCCCCAACAACAATCATCTTCAAAAGAAACGCCTGTATAGCCACCCCTTCCCCATTGGCTCGGGCTGCAGTCGCCGGCCATTCAATCCGCATAAAAGAACTGATAGTGTTGGTATCAAATGCAACGTCAAAAAGCACAGCAAAATCACAAAGTCGACCGTTTCATCTCGTTCGTCGTCGTGGGGATATCCAGCCGTAAAGAAGAGTCATCACCGTCCCTCAAAATCGCTGAGGTAGTCACCGGCCTGGTTGCCATAGCCAAAGTTCTGCTGGCCGCCGGTCTGCATTCCTCCCATTTGATTCATGCCCATGTTGTTGTTCATGCCACTCATCGCAGAATCTTGATATGATCCCATTTCGTTCTCGGAAAGGTCTTCGCCGTAGAACTCGCCACCACTAGAAGCGTCGAAAGAGCTGCGGCCGCTATATGCGTCTTCATCCGGTCCTTGAGGTACGTTGGTCCAGTCAATGCCGCGCAGGGCTGGGTATTGTGCGAGCAAAGCTTCAGGAAGGAAATTGCCCATCATGTCGACTGCCGGTTGGTTCATCATCGGCTGTGGAGCAACAAGTCCAGCAGCTGCTTGAGCTTGCTGCTGTTCTTCCATCCACGCCCTCTGTCGCTCGGCGGCCTCTTCATCTAGCAGAGGCTTGATGCACACCCGTCCTGCTTCAGAACGGAAGTGGCGACCGAGTGCATCGGCACGTGCGAAGCGCCTGCCACAACCCCACTGCGAGCCGCTTTGCAGGGTTCCGCGGCAGACGAACTTCTTCTCGCCAGAATGCAGACCTTCATGTCGCTTACGATCATGCTGTCGTGCGAAAGCTTTGCCACAGACTGTACAGACGAATGGTCGCTCGTCTGTGTGAGTGCGCAGATGCGAGCGCAAGTTGTAGGCTCGTGTGAAGCGCTTCGGGCAGAGGTTGCATTGGAAGGTCGCCGGGTGCTTCTGTACTCGCTTGCTGTCTGCGCCGTTGGATGGTGTTCGCTGCGGGTCTGCCAAGTCAAGGATGTAATCGCGCTGGTCCGAAGCATTGCTTGAGCTACGCGCGCGGTTAAGCGAGCCATTGCGCCCTCGTGCAGGAGATGGCGAGCGCGACGAAGGCTTGCTGTTGTTGTCAAACGGCGAGAGGCTCTCGCCGCCCGCGGACGGAGACCTACCACGTCCTACCAAGGCGGGCGAAGGCGATCTCGAACCAAGATTTGAGTCTGATTTGGCGCGCTGTCGGTTTGTCGCTGTCGCGAAAGTTAGCAAATACGTCAGATCACCTCAATACGATGGATGCTTACTTCGCAGTGGGGGACTGAGCGCATCTTGAGAGTTCTCAGCCCTCATATTATCAGTAGGAACTCTGGAAGGCGGCGCAAAGTCGATGTTGATCTCTGGAGGGCTCATGTGATCTGCTTGACCCATATCGCCCGGGCTTCCTCCTTGACCATTGTTGAGAGACGGGAAAGGTTCCTGGCCGACGCCTGGGAACATCTCCAACCCATTCTGCTGCCCGAATTGGCCATTCATGTTGTTGAGACCAAAGTTGTTCTCGGCGGTAAATTGAGGAAGCGCGTGCTGTGGTTGGGGCATAAGATGGGGCGAATGACCTGGACTGTGACCTGGGCTGTGACTGAATTGCTGCTGGTTCTCATTCAAACTAAACTGCTGGAGGCCAAGTCCGTCGTTGAAAGTTGGATCACTGGTAGGGTTCAACATCGGCGAAGAATGCGCATTGGCTGCGTCGAAGCTGTCCAAGTTGTTCATGTATGGCGATGCATGATTCGAAGAGATGTCCGACAGGTTGTCCGAGGGTGTCCTCTTGTGAGACCTGTATGCGCCCATGCCCATCCACTCGTTGCTCTGACCCTGCGGGAACATAGCACTCGAAGGATCAAGGGACTCTGATACATTCCGCGGCCTGTTCATCTGGAAGTTGTTCGGTTGTGGTTGTGCAAAGCTGGGCGAGGCGTGCGGGCTGGGGCTGCCTGAGTGCCGTCTGTTCATGTCGGAGCCGAAGAGGTGAGGAGGGGTAGGCGAATGCGACGACATCGTGGTCGCCATGGGATCGAGAGTGTTGCTCGGGTTGGACTGCGCCGCGATCAGGTCCAAGGCGTTGGTGGGGTCGAGAGAGTCGGCTGAGAGCAGGCTCGGATCGAGGGAGGTGTTCGTGTCGAAGTTGGTCTGGTTGAAGTCGAAGGACGGGAAGGCGTTGGAGTCGCCGGGATTGGTCGTGCCCGTCAGGTCGGCGGACTGGAGGAAAGTGTGGTTGGCGACGGCGTTGTTCTGGGCGGCCTGCTGCTGTTGCTGGTCGAAGTCGGTGAAGGTGGGGCCCAGCGAGTACTGCGCCTGCTGGGAATAGTCCTGGGTGAAGGAGTCGGCGAATGCGCCAGAGGCGGCGTGTGCGTTCAGGAAGTTGTTGTTCTGCTGGGCTGAGGAGTCGTCAGGCAGGTAGGAGGTCGAGGCCAACTGTTGCGGGTGGGGCGAAGCTGAGGTGCCGTGCCTTATAGATGTCTGACCGGCGGACGGCGAGCGACCACGGTTTACGTCCATGGCGGGTGTCAGCCTGATCGCGGGAGGGTGTTGCTAAGAATGGCGGAGCGCGTGAGGCTTCTTTGAGGTCTGCGACAGCCAGCAGCGGGTAGCGCTTGGCCTTGGGTGTCGCGCGGAGGCACCCTGGTCGAAGGATGGGCTAAAGCGAGCAGGGTTGGGGGCTGCTCTTGTGCGCGCAGAGCGGCCAGTGACGCAGTCGGCAGCAGACGGCCACAGATTGGCGAACGACGGGCCTGCGACCTGCGACTCGAGCGGTTCGCGGTGCAGCAGCTGGGCTGAGCCGGACGGCGGCCGTGGGCAGATGCAAGATGGAGTGCCACAGTTGCTCAGCCCGCTGCCATGCGCCGATGCGGTATGGCGCCGATGGGGTCGCTTGTACTCAGGCAGACGTGCAGTACAACAAAGCAGCGCTGTCACGAGATCCCAAGACTCGAGATTGCGAATCGTCGTGGTTGTCGTCGTCAACTCCAGCTCGACAGCGATGTGTGTTTCCTGCAGCAACGTAGACGTGGACATGTGACGTCGGAAGAACATGTGCTATCTTATCGCAAGAAGTTTGAAGTGAATTGGAAGCGAACGTGAGTTCCACAAAACGCCAGCTCTGATTCGTCGCTGGCGGCTATTTCGGGAACAAAAGTCGCACTAGCGTCGACACCTCAGGCACGTCTCTATCGAACTCCCACCTCCAGCGATATCTCAAACCGTCATCTCACCTCACCTATCTACAAGAATACCACAAAGAATGAACACCTGCATATTCCAAAGAATAGCAACATCACACATCATCTGCAGATCGTTGCTTCCTCTCCTCGCGTGCTTTCCATAGGGCTGAAATTCCACCTCACTCTTTCTCGTTCAGACACACCACATCACAACAACCTCTTCCCAAAACACCACTGATCATCACTGACGCAAAGTCACACAAATGACGACACCTCAATGCACGCATATCCACCGGTCAGCACCTAATTCCCAATCCCCATAGACGAAATTCTGAAACGAACCTTGTACCTGCTGCACAGCCTCAAAGGATTGCGAACTCGAATTTCGAAAGCGTGGCAGTGCTGCTATACAGTAGTAGGCCGCCCATTGGCAAAATACCCACCATTCCACACTGGGTACAACAGACGAGATAGCTCTATTTCGAAACCAGCCAACAAACGCCTCGAGTGGAGCTGTTTCGTCCCGATAGCGGCTTGTTTCATGTCTTGCTGGTATCTGGTATGTTGATGCCTTGCGCTAGGAGATAGGTAAGTGGTGGCAATGCAGACCCATGGGCCGTCTTTCCCGCGGGAATGTACTCTGTCATGTGCTGCCATCCATCCAGGAACGTCTCGAGCTAGCGTTGTACAGGGTCAGGTACAGTACTGCTGGCACTGAGCTTACGAGGCCGTTTGATGCGAGGAGATACTGATGCGAGGGAACGAGGAACGAATATTGAGAGGTCACGAGGGTAAGGCTCGGAAGATTTGCTTGGAGGGTAGGAACAGGAAAGACCTGCTTTCCAATTATACCTACACGACTCCAGAACTCCTCGTCATCCTCTATCCACACTTCCACCTACAATGACAGCCATTGTCGCGACCATCTTCCCAGCAAAACCACTCTCCGTGCCGATCACTACATTAATTATGCTGTCCATTACTCCCCTCCGGCATCTTCGCATTGACATTCCCATCAATCGTCTTCTCCTGCTCCTTGACTCGCTTCACATTGTCTTTGTTCTTCTTCTCGGCCTACAATCACATCAGTGAAAACCTCCCTGTCAAGGCTCGATACAACTCACCTTCTTAGATCCCCTCGCTGCCTTCGCTGCTAGTTGCTTTCGAGCCGCTTCGCCGGTCTTGGGTTTGCGGTAGCCGGAATAGATGATGGGCATGTTGAGTCGTTGATTCGATGGGTTGCTTGGGTGAGTGACTTGTGAGATGTTGGTTTGGAGGTTTCTTGTGTTTCTGTTGCTTTTCTGTTCGTTTAGTGAGGCCTGCCTGGAGAAGAAAGGAGCCAGATGAGGAGCAGAGCAGAAAGGTTATATCTCTCGCAGCTGCCAGCCTGTCTCTTCGATTGGCAAGACAGTCTCCCTCCACTCCTAACGCCAACATCGATGTCAGCCACGAATCTCTTTCAACATCTCGAAGCTTGGCGAGACATTCTCTCGAATTGGTTCGGAGACGAGTCTCAATATCGAGAGACACAATCTCTCGTCATCTCTCCTGAGACAGATGATCCACTCGTCAACGCTCCTTTCTCCCCCGTCTCTTCGCCCACCACCTCCTCAGCGGCGGCACATCCACCCAATACAGCGCCAAAAGGACCACTAGTAGCGTGAACGGAATAGCCGATGACCAATAAGCCCACTGTGTCAGTCTCATATCCCTCACATCCGCCGTATTCATTCCAAAAACACTCGCCGCAAACGACAATGGCAGAAAGATGACTGTAACGACGGTGAAGAGCACCGTAGCGTTCTCGCGCCAGTCCTGGACTTCTTCTAGTTGGGCGCGACACTGTACTCCACCCGTCAACAAAATCTCCAGAACCACGAGGCCTCGCAGGAAAGGGGGGGCAAGCGAACCTCATGCCGTATAAAGTCCAAGTCCCTCTCCCAAGACTCCAGCCACTCATCTCTCTCCTTCAACGTCTTGAAACACCCAAACAGAGCTCGCAAAGTGCCATTGAACTGCAGTTCCCCTCTCTGATACTCCCCATTTAAAACATAAAACGCCGCGTGCGGATTTTGTTGCTTCTGGCTCTCGTACTCAAAGAGTCCGTCCAGCATCTTCCCGAGGACCATGCGCTGCTGGTCCTGCAGCGCGCGGTAGGCTTCCAATTCGTACTTGAAATATCGCAGCTGAGAGAGAGGCTCGAGACTAGGCTCGCCGAGGCGGGATCTCATGTCCTGCGGCTGTTAGCCTGTTATTCTCATGGTGATGAAGCATATGAAGGACTTGCCAGTTGTTCGACATGGTCGCTGTAGATGCTCATGACATCGTCGCCGCCAAGTACGGACATGTGGATGAGGCGAGAGAGTATCAGAGTCGCAAGCCCATCAGGCGCAACAGCTTCGCACTCAGCAATGTCGTTATCCATCTTCAGAACAAGCTCCCGGTAAACCTTGAAAAGCTGATCTGGAACAAGCATGTCGATGTGATCAGGGTCGAATGCGTCGCTTTCTGCACTCCCCTGTTGCAGACATTCTCTCGCATCTTCCAATGCCATGACAATTTTTTCCTGTAGATCATCAAGAACCTCCGGCTGCTCGACACCTTTCTCCCGAAAGGCTGCGCGGGTGCAGCCATTCTCGGCCAATTTCAGTGCTTGTTCGAAGAGTCGATGGCACCGACTAGTGACAAGTTCGTGGGTTGGAGAGGTCATTAGGCTTGGTACAAAGCTGCACGTCGGATTGTCAAACAAGTCGGCCACTACGGCGAGTAGTCTTTCCTCTGTGGGCGACAAGCAAGCAGGACGTCCAATATCTACGACTTGATTGACGAGTGCGAGAAGAGCGAGACCTGTGCTGTAATCAAACCTTGGCACCGTTTGCGGGTGGTAACTCGGCATCGGCGTCGTTCCAGTGCTGTCACCACCGTGATCTTTTGAGGTTGATGACGGCGCCGATGGTAGCGGACGTTCATGCTGGCTCAAGGCCCAGTGCTTCAGCCTGCGCCCAAACGTTTCTCGAGAGATCCTCGTCGTATTCGCCGTTGATTCAGGAGAGACAGGACTATGGCCAGTCTGTGATTGTGATGGGTCTCCCTCGTAACGTTCATTTCCAGGACACACTTTGACAACGTTGTTCAATCTCTTGACCAAAGTCTCAAAATCGTGAGGATGCGGTTCGATCGGAATTCCACGACTGTATTGTTAATCGCGAAGAAAACATCACAGAAGTCGCGGACTTACTAGACAAGTATGACGCTCAAGCGTACTATTTCACGTGTAACTCTTTCAGTGACGGTATGCCAATTCTGATCGTTTAGAACCACATCGGCCATTTTGACTTGGAACGTAGTTTTGATCGGAAATGCCATCGTCGCAAAATGCGATGTGAAATCCTGTACTCTTTAGTATGTGGTTCGATATGTTGAAACCTTTCTTACCAGCCATGTGGAGCAATCTTTGGAGTCGAGTAGCCAAAGCTTTCCATTTGGCGTCACGACTTGTATGTCGCCATGTGCACATGTAGTCTTGGAGCAGGGAGGTGCCATTGTGAGTACCTCACCGCGCAGAGCCGATTCCTCTAACGTTGAACATGTGACAATAAGCTCTCAGGCAATCGTTAGCACCTTGACTCAGGTCGTTAGAAGCTCTCCTTACCATTGTTGATTATGAACAGCCACAGCTGGCCCACATGCAAGAAGCGTCCATCCCTTTTCGAAAGACGCTTACAAATGGCCTGGTATCGATCAAGTTGGTGATCAACTCGACTGTTCTTGCTTTGAAAAAGTGTCAACATCGAATGGACCGTAGCTGCTGTTGGAGAGCCTTCAGCGTGTCGTGGTACATGAGCTTCCAGCACTGGGAACGGGAAGCAGGCGGCGAACAACGTTAGTATTGGTCGACCTGAAGAAGGATCTGTGTGCTTGACAAGTCGCGAGAATGGCTTCAGGTATCGGTGACCGCGTCCATTTCGCATTGGTTCTTCTTTAGCTGACTTCACCTGACATAGAAAAGCCTCCACAGGCGCCTTCAGACGCTCATTTGAGCCGCAGGATCTGATTATCCTTTCCTTTGTTGAAATTGACTTAATATGGTCCTTCCTTAAACTCATGTGTGTTACTCACAATGTATAATTCGAAGTCCAATCGATGCTGATGGAGGTGGCTGTCAAGTCAGCAGCAGAGAATGTAGCCTGAGAAAGATACCGAACTTACATCCATCTTGATAGTCCGTGGGACCGCATGACATCGAACGAACTGGAGGAATGCAGGACCGCGAATTCCCTCTCAAATTCTGGATCACGCTTGTGCACTGCCTTCGCCAGGCGATGGACGGCAGCATGTTCAACCCCCTCATCCTCCGCCGCCGAAACCCGAATCGGTCCCTCTCCAACTGGCTGCTCGTGGTGGAGATTGAGAAAGTGAGTTGTGGAGGTATCACCGTGCAGGAAGGCACGCCGCTTTCGCCGAACGTTTTCGAGTGGCCCTTTGATTTCCCAGGTTGCAGGTGAAGGGTCACCTGTCTTCTTGGCAGAGAATCCTGTTGACGAGGAAGAAGACGAAGCGATAGAGGAACGATCTAAGGGACCCGCGAGATATTCGGTGCCAGGCTGGGCGTCCAGCTCAACCGGATGCAACGGCCCTGGAGGTCCCTCGAAGTCATATGGTTGCAAAGGAGGACTCGTTAGATTTTCCGTGTCTTCATACCCGTATGTATCGGTGCTATACCGTCTAGAAGTCGAAGGTGATGGCCTGGGCCCTCTCACCAAATCCCCGAGTTCGAACACTGCATCAAGGACATTATTGTAACGATCCTCCATTCTGCGAAGCCTTGACTCGAGATCGGTGTCTGGATTTGTCCTGAAACTCCCAGAGGCATTGGAGGGAGCACTCGGGCTCGTCGCTATCTGGTTAGGGATTGGAGCCTTGGGCTCTCTTCTCTCATCGTCAAAAGTGACATGCCGCCCAGGAAAGGTCTGGCTTCTGGCCACGGGTTTGATCTCTTCATCCGCACTGCTAACGCCATGGGCTTTCGTGTTTTGAGACATGAGAAGTTGTTAGGATACGGTACCTGCCTTGAGAAAAGGCACGATGCGCGAAGGAGACAGTCGAATACCTTAATATACCCTCAGCCGCTCTCGCTACTGCGTAGCACAGCGCATTTCCTTGGCCACGACAACGCTCGTCTGGGCCCACAGGCGACATGGGCAGCAGCCGCTCGGCGGCAGTGATGGCCCCATAGCGATGCCGCCGGCAAGTCATTTGTCCAGTGGTGACCCTCTCTCGGAGACATCACGAAGATAAATGCGATAGATGCAGCATCTGGATGGCTTGGAGTGTTGTGTAGTGAAGGAGAGAAGGAGAGAGAACAGGACTTGCTGTCCATGGCAAGAGCGAAGTCGCCGCGTCTCGAGCTAGAGCCGAGACCCACCCGAGTCAGGTGATGAAGACATAGATTGAGTCTCTCTACGAACGTGGTTTGCGACCAGGCTCTTGAACAGGCACTGAGGACCTGAGAGAGCGTCATTCGATTGGAGATAGACCTTCCAGTCCGATTGAGAATGCCCAAGCAGTTGCCTCGCGGCTTTGATTCGTGCTCTACCTGAACGAGCAGCTTTTTCATTGAAACAGACCTATCCCCGCCATCCCGTCGTTTTCCATGCCAACGCCACGCTAATCGATACACTCGAGATACCTATGCTTTCCGGGGATCACTTCGCGTGCCCAATAGCCGGCTCGGTCAAGTTATTAGCCGTCTCAGAAACAGGGACCGTCTTTCCCGGCAGCACAGGAAGCAACGCTCTCGCGCTCTGTCTCGCCGACTGTACCATCAACGCGTCCATCAGCACCAGCGCCGCCATGCTCTCAACGATGGGGACAGCTCTCGGGATAACGCAAGGATCATGTCTGCCCTTCGCCTCGAGAACGCCCTCCTCCTCATCGTAAGAGACCGTCGTCTGGGCCTGCCCAATCGTGGCAGGAGGCTTGAAAGCCACGGTGAAGTAGATGTGCGCACCGTTGGTGATGCCGCCCTGAATGCCTCCTGAGTTGTTCGTCTTCGTCGTGAGGCGGGGCTTAGGCGGGCGACCATGGCCGTGCATCTTCCTAGCGTCCGCGTCGTCTGGGATGGGCGTCTTGATGAACGGATCGTTGTGTATCGAGCCTGGGACCTCACAGCCTCCAAACCCACTGCCAATTTCGAAGCCTTTCGTCGCTGGGATGCTCAGCATCGCTTGTCCGAGCTTAGCCTCCAGCTTGTCGAAGCAAGGCTCGCCTAGTCCACTAGGACAGTTCCTGATTACACAAGTCACCGTGCCACCAATACTGTCCTGCTTGTCCCTGAACTCCGCAATGATATCCTCCATCCTCTTGTTGGCCGCCTCGTCAGGACACCGCACCGGCAGCATTCCGTCCACATCCTCTCTCGTAACCTTGTCGATAAGCTGGAGGAACGCAGGGTTGGTCGATGGCGTAGGATGTTCTCGAGTAGCGGGGAACAGATGCTCAGGACCAACGCTGTTGGTAAAGGCCACAATCTCCACCCCATGCGCCTCTTTGAGGTACTTCTCTGCAATGGCACCGGCTGCTACTCGTCCAATTGTCTCCCTAGCACTGCTTCTGCCTCCTCCTGAGCTGGCCTTGACACCGTACTTCTCGAGATAGGTCCAATCGGCGTGGCTGGGGCGGGGGAAGTGGTCCATCGTCTTGCTGCCATAGTCCTTAGGCCTCTGGTCCTCGTTCATCACTCGTAGGCCAATGGGCGTGCCTAGCGTAATGCCAAACTCGGTACCAGACTGTATCTCCACGCGATCCTTCTCATTCCTAGGCGTAGTAAGAGCAGATTGGCCTGGACGACGACGTGTCATCTGGGGTTGGATATCCGTTTCGTCGAGTTGCAGGCCAGGAGGCACTCCATCGACAATACAGCCGACCGACTTGCCATGGGATTCGCCGTAGGTGGTAACTCGGAAGACCTGTCCGAAGGTCGACATGGTGGGCTATCTCCGCGAGACTGCAGTGCTTGAAAGGGCTTGACGGGCTGTCGAGAGGCAGAGACGGAGGTCGTTTATATGGGGAGAGGTCGTTCGGTGACTGGCTTGTGACTCCGAAGCTTCCAAAATTCTTGCCCCGAGCTCGGAGCTTGCCGGCTGCCATTGGACCTCACTCCATTGGAGAAACCAGCCATCTCCTCAAAACATCATCATCTCTCGACATCTAATAGGTCTCTCCGATGACACAGATGGCATTGAGGCGGTGGAGATATGACTGCAACTTCAAATTTCACTGCCGCCCTTGACTGCCGAGATGTTCGAGATCTCGGGGACCGGATGAGGCACAGGTTTCCGGCATCTCAGAAACACCAACATCCATCAAAGTGTCATAGACCTGTTCGAATGCAGAGAAGAATATGGTTCGAAGGAGAAAACGATGGAAAAGATCCACATCAGACTCAATAATACCATTGCGACTTTTCCGTGACCTCGCCACTATCAAAGTACACACTTTCATCCCCTCCAATCTCAACCACTCCTCCCCATGCATGCGTTATCCTCGAATATTCCAACATCCCAATGCCGCGACCAATCAATACCAACCACCACCTCCATCAACCCATATGCTACATAACACACACAACAACAACACATGATAGTCCCATTCCCATCATCCCATCTTTTCAACATGTTAAAGCTCCCAGATTGTTGGCCTCTCCCTTTCTCTTTCTCTTTCGAGCCGGCTGTGCTTTCTGTTTTGCTTTCCTGCCGACCCTTTTTCAAATCACTGTTCCCAAAATACCCATTTGCCCTCTCTATCGTTCAACGCCGGCGCTCAGGTAATAACTCCAAAACACTCGAAGACACAGGGAAAGCGCGCGTCAAAGTTCGCAGTGGTCTATGCGTACATTGAAAGCAAAAGGCGCGTGAAGCAGAAGTCGTTGCGGAGGTAGTCGCAACTGTATCGGACGAAGCGGAGGGTATAGAGCGGAGCGTGCGAGCGTTGTATCCATGATCGTTCGTGTCGTCGTTCGTAAGGGGTCGTAAGGGTGTATCATGGCTCGCAGTGTTGTGATAGGTGGTATCATTCCTCGCTGATCTCCATCGACCGGCGCTCGTCACCACTCTCTCGTGTCCTGACTTTCTTCATGGTGTTGTTAGAACCTGATCGGGAGGACTTCTTTGAGCGAGTAGACAGGCCTGTGCCGCGACGCTCTTTGGGTGTATCGCTGCCAACGACCAGTCCATGGCCTTTGGACGTCTTGCGACGAGACATGACAAGTCCACCGTCACTATCGGAGGACGAGTCAAATTCTTCGTCACGGTCGGTGTCCAAGGCCACTTCTTGATCAGGACTGTATCCTTCGTCCATGTGCTCATCAAGAGGCTTCATCTTTGGACTTGGATTGAGCGTGTCATCGGACGACAGGTCACGCTTCTCTTCTGGATGTGTGCGGTACTGGTCGTCTCTTGGGTCGAAAGACGATGCTTCTGAGATAACCGAAGGGATCGAGGGGTTAGATATCGACATCGACACCGCTGAACCAAGATCGGAAGAGCTTGACACCAGCGCCGGCGGCAGCTGTCCTGTTTGATGTGTCGGGCTGATACCTTCCGAGGGTGTATCGGCTGGCGTCTCCGGGTTGGAGCTGTCTGCCAAGGACGGAACTCTTGAGTCGTCTCTCTTCGGCCTCAAGTCGTCGGGGCTCGTTGGACATATCCCGCTGTCGAAGTTGCCTGGAGACTCGGAGAGTTGAGGCGAGAACGTGGCCCGCTCCAACTCTTCCCTACCCTCTCGCACAAGCTTGCGCACCCTTTCCTCATCAGCACGCTTCCAATCCTCCGCACTCGATTCAGGCGCGCGCCGAGATCGTGATCTGGCACTGCTCCGGAACGGCTCGCCCATGCGACGTCCAATCGAAGCAAGTGAGCTGCCGGAGCTCTTTCGTGAGAGCGGGCCATGGTCGAGCGGCTGAAGATGTTGTTGGTGCTGCTGGGCTTGGTCTGACACCACAGAGTGTGGACGCGATGAAGCCGGACTGTTATGAGCACTCGAGTTGGGCGTGTAGCGGTCGAGTGTCTCCGGCGCGTGCACATGGCCAGCTGCGCTTGCGTGGCTGACTGCTAAACTTGCTTCAGCATGGTGGTCAGACTCCTCCACAGATCCTCTCGAGCTCGAAGCCGCTCTGCTCCGTCGGCCTCCTTGTGTGCTTCGTTCTCTGACACTTTTAATGAGACGGCTAGGGCCGCCAAAAATACCGCTCAGGTGGCTGCCTCCAGGAGAGGCAAGCGCCATTGGGGTACCTGGTAGGCCTGGAGATGGCGGTGGCGATTCGGCCAAAGCTTTGCGATAGTCTGATTGAGTGACAGTCCGCATAGAGCCCGCAGCCGAATGTATTGTCATCGCGCGATGAGGTGGGCTGGGACGAGATGGCGTCCTTGACAAGTCATTGCCAGACTCTTCGCTGCCATTGGACTTGGCCGGCTTGTCAAAGTAACGCTGCTCATGCTTCTCATGTTCGGGAGTGGCAGCCAGACTCTTAGACAATGGATGCTCACCCTCTCGATACTTGTGAAGGGCATTGTAGATTGACTCGTCCCCTCGCATGCTTTGACGCCGCGCATCTTGGCTGATCGTACTGCTAGACGAGTTAGCCGATCCAGCGGGCGAGCCTTCTTTTCCCGCGCTCGCATTTGATTGACCACGAGTTCGAGTGATGCCAGTACGGTCCAGAATCTTCTTCATGCCAGATCTCATTCGCTCCACCAGGTTGAGTGGCACGACGGCAGTGTTCAATTCTTCCTTGGAGACCTCGATCTTCTTGCCTTCCGACTGCCTTGATGGATCCGTCTCTTCAAGCCATTGCAGCTTGTTGGACAGGTCTACGACCACCCATGGATGGTGACGCACTTCTTCGAGTGTTATTCGCTTTCGTGGGTCCTTCGTCAAGAGTCGTTTCATCAAGTCGTGCAAGTCGTCATCAATCTCCTCATACACGAGATCCAGTTCATGGCGGCGACCGTTCTGGATCGGTGGGAACGCACGGCCATGTGACGATGGCCTCGATTTGGGCTTCAAATCGACTGGCTGGAGCCGTCGGCGTGGAAGGTAGATTTCCTCATCTGCGATCTGTCGCATGACAACGTACTCGTTGTCAACGAATGGCGTGCGAGCGAACAGCATGCAGTAAAGTGTGACGCCCAGCGCCCAAACATCGATAGCCTTCGTCACTGGTAGTGGATCATCTGTCGGATCGGTGATGCATAGTTCAGGCGCATAGAATGCAGGTGTTCCCACGGTCTTCGCAAGTTCCTTCGCTTCGTCGTCCAGATCTTGCGCTTCGGCCTCGCTGACATCTTCACCAGCCTCGCCTTCGCGAACCGGTCGTCCCAGGTATGAGACGCCAAAATCGGAGATCTTCACACGGTTGTCGATGGTCGCAAGCAAATTTGGTGGCTTGATGTCCCGATGCACGATGCCTTGGTAGTGCAGGTACTGCAGACCAAGCAAAGTGTCCCGGAAAGCAACTCGAATTTGCTCCATCGTCATGACGGGGACGTACTCCAGCTCGGAATCAAGGGGAGCCTCGAGGACCTCTGTCGCGTACCTTGTGAAATCGGCTGTACTGCTTCTTGAAGACGTCAGACTATTCAAGCTCGCCACACGAGACGTCTGACTGTAGGTAGAGTCGTAAGGGCCATACATTGTTCCTTCAAGACCGGAGAGGCTAGCTGACATGCTGAATGCGCTGGACGGTCTCCTCGCCTGGGAATGATCATGATCGCTCGTTGGTGAAGTCGTCTCTGGCTCGGAAGTCAGTGACAAGTAATGGGACTCCGATTCGCTGGCTTGTAACGGTGATGGTGTTCGAGATGCTCTTCTGCCTGGGGTTTCCACAGCGAGTCGTCCGGCATCAGACTGTGCGGTCAGCGAAGATATTCTCGAAAGTCGATCCTCTTCTGACTCTTCGCTTTCGTTGTCACCCATCATCTCGACACTCCAGAACTCTGGCGCATCTTGCGCGCCTCGCTTCATCTGGCGGTACGCCTTGAGCTGGTGTCGTTTCTGTCTTTGTAGCCGCCGTTGTACCTCTGTGAGGACAGCACTGTCTTCGGCCAAGTCGCGTTCGGTATGGCTTCCATGCTTCTCTCGCTCAAATCTTCTCGCTTCGATCAATGCGATCTCTTTGGGTCCCTTGACCCGCCAGTTGATCTCGCCTCGTTCCACCCACTCGAGCACGATGTAGACCTTCTTACGGGATGGATCATCGATGACTTCCAGCAGTGCGACGACGTTCGGATGCCGAGCTTTCTTGAGAATGGCGACCTCCTTTTTGACCTTGTCTTCTGTGGTCCCCAACCTTCCAAGCTTACGTCGCTTCGAAAAGCGTTCGACGATCTTGATCGCAACATAGGTCGGTTGCGCACTTGGACTTTCCAGATCCCGTCCAAGCTTTACTTTGCCGTGTGTACCGCGACCAAGCTCATCGATGATCTCGTAGTGATTGATGAGTTTGCGCCCCGACACTGGATCGACGTCGACATCTGCCACGTGGGTTTCTTTCGGCACGTGAGTGTGCGTGAAGTGCAGAAAGGGACTTGCATAAGTGCCAGAGTTCTCGGCCGTATCGACAGCGGGCGCAGATGGCGGTCCTGAGGGGTTGAACAGTCCAGCGCCTGGAGTCACGGCCGGGGAGTTGTGCGCCGTCCGAACGCCACTCGAATGCAGCGATGCTATCGCAGATGCAAACGTGGAGATTGGGTACGGTTGCGGTCCACCTCGTCGAGCCGAAGGCGGTAGATAATACCTACCGTGGTCTTGAGTGTGCAGCGCAGACAGTGCTTGGTTTGGAAAGGCTGGCCGTTGGGGTCGTGCATTTGGGTGTTCTGGGGTGATGGTCGAGGTACTCGTCGTGCTTTCAATGCTCAAGCTACTCTGTGTCGTATGCGGCGGCGGTCTTGTCGTTGCAGCAAGCGATGCTTGAGGATCGGGAAGTTCGATATGGCCCGGTGCCGTGGCGTTGCTTGTACTGGACGTAGATGCGGTCGATCGATTCGCTGTCGACGAGGCGAGCAATTGCGATTGCGACGCCCGCGCCTTCAACTCTTGCGTTGGCACAGTGGTGGAATGTCCTCCAGGATGTTGGTCGAAGTATCCTCCAGAAGTGCCCGCTAATTGTTGAGCCTGCCTTGCGATAGCCTCTGACGCACTTGGAGTCGTCACATTGAGAGAAGGCGGGACTTCCGATCTTGGTGTATTATCAAGCTCCCCTCGAGTATCTACAACCTCTTTCCCAATATCTGCCGCTTCCCGCGGCGCCAGCGTTCCATTTTCGCTGCTATCCTTCGCCAACGGATCGGTCATCGCTGGCTACCGACAATGGGGACAAAATCGGATAAGCCAGACACGGCGGCACTCTCTACCCGCACTGGTTTCGGCTGGACATGAAGGGGTCTTGCAACAAGAGAGACTGCGGTGGGAGGCCGTCTCATAGCAGAAAGCGCCAAGCCGTATCCTCCATTCGGTTGGGACCCGCCAGACGCCTCGAGCAGGCAACGCAGCGCAACGCAGAATCGAAGGACGATTGTATTCGCAAAGGATTGGAGGTGTCGCAGCACAGACGGATGGGGAAGGAGCGTGGTGAACAGGTTGGGCGATGGGAGGTTGTGAATGAACAGATTCCCAGCACTTCGAGCAGAGGAGGGCAGACGGCGCTCGCAGCGACAGACAGGTGGGGACGATGATGGGTTTGGGTTGAGGATCACCGACCAACCAGCGCCCTCAGCCCGTCCCTCCCGCCTGCTAGCGCCCGTGCTGCCAAGCCTGTTCGGCACCACACACGTGCCGTCACTGGCCCCATCCTGGGCCGTGCGGTTTCTTTGCACATGCTGCCCGAGACAGCACACACCCAACAACAACGACATCGACGTCCAGTCGCCAGCGTTGGGCAGCGAAATGGTTGCTGGCATTCCATCACCGCCTCCATCATTCACAACGACCACGTAAAGGCACACGCAAACTTACGCCAACCGCTCTCCCGCAATCGCACAGCCACCAAGCCCATGGATGACACGCTGACTGCTCATCACTCTCTGCTCGGCTGGGGTTGTACATCTTTCCCACCACAAACATATGGCCCGAATACATTACCCCAAAGTCCCACCAATTCCCTCCCCGCAGATCCCGATCAATTACCCTCTTCACTCCTCTTCGCAGCCGCAAAACCACACGGCAAAGTATCCTTCTCGACACTTGCATCACCTTTTGTTCATCACTCAATCGTGATTCGAGCTCGGGCCCTGGACCTGCAGGCGAAGGCACAAGACCTCTTAATAAAGCCCCAGGATTTTCAGTCTTAGTCTGGTCTAGCGACATCCCATTTTGAGGATACAGCGGTACATCCACTGGCAACTAGCGGGGTATATCACTGGCGCAATCCTATGATGAGACTTTGGCGCTAGGCCGCGATTGTAAAGACCTGCAGATTTGCACATGAAGACTGCTCGGGGTGCGTCTGGCGCGCCTATAGTTGTGTGAAAGCGAATGTACTTGTTATTGCTGAACGCAATGGTTGGGTCCCACGAAATTGTGCTGCTTTGTTGATTCACTGCTACTTGATGTCATATCGTGATTGACTGATAGCTGCTCCGCGGAAAGCTCCCAAGGACGCAATCGCTTTGATCGACGGAGCCGGATCATCCGCCGAAAGGCTGCCACACTGAAACATTGACAGCCCTCCAAGACTCTTGTTTTATCGCAAATTCCCCGGCACGCGTTCTCCACGCGGAGAGCCTTGGATCCGGGGATCTTCACAAGCTCGTGGAAGCAGCGAGGCGGGCAAACAATATATTGAATGTTGTGCCACCATTTCCAGCTTCGCTTCGGCCGTTGATTGCACCGCAGGTGGCCCAGGCGCAGTTCCTTGCCCTCCCTCCCTCTTCGCCCTCTTGCAATCACACGCAGCTCGCTAATTCGCATGCCGCGACTGCCGACAAGAAAATGCCCCTGGTCGTGAGAGATGATCCAACCAACCTGTTTCGCAACAGGCGCAAGGATCGCTTAGAAGCACGATCACGTGGATTCGTCTGACCACAACCACCACCAGGACGATCTCAGCTGGCATCCAAGAGCGCCTCCTCCTCCTCACGTTCTCGGCGGAGGTCTTCCTCAGCCTCTCGCTCTCGAATATTTGTCGCTTCCACCAGTGTTGTCCCCTCAATACCCGCAGCCTCAACGTCACCACCATTCGCTGAACCGTTCATCCTCGCCTGAGCGGCCTGTTGCTGCTTGGAAATCCTGTCTCTTACCAGCCGCGCAATCGCGTTATCTGTGCGCACACTCAATACCTCCAACTTCGTATCGAGGTCACGTTTCAAATCCCAATTCGGCTTCTTCGGCTGCAACTTGAACAGGTCCAAGGGCTTGTCGGCCTTCTCTTCTTCCTCGGCTTGCCGTCTTGTCTCGGCTGCGAGTTGTGCCGCCTTCATCTCCAGCGTCTCCCTGCCCTCTGATGGCGCATTCTCAAATCCCAATCTAGCACCTCGCGTTTCTGAATCGTAGTTGCGTCCAGAGAGGTATTTGGGTGTGCTGTTTTGATCGGATTCGGGCGCTTCGTTCTGAGGTGCTGATTCATCGTTGCCTTGCTGTTCTTGTGCTTCGTCTGGTTGTTTGCGCTTCAAAGACTTCAATTGGGCCAAACGAGCCTTTCTGTCCTGCGCAGCTGCGCTCAGCGCCTGTGTGGAGGCCATGATCGGTTGCACACCAGGCGGACCCTGTCGTCTCGTGTGCGCTCAAATCGAGGGAGGCCGTATGCGTGAGACTGCAAGGCGATTCGGGGCTTCGGTGGAGTTCTCGGTGTTGGGTGATTGGTTGCTGCAAGTGTTGAGAAGCGCAGAGTAAAGAAATCGCTAGCAGCTGAAGCCCAGACCGCTCGGCGCTAGTTGACTGGCGCGCTCGGGTGTGAGCTGTCTCAGCAACTTCACTTGCTTCCAGTCCTTACAAACCACCCCATTTGATTTGTTCAGTGACAAGTAATCTTTGGATATACAAAACACCGGCCAATGTCTACTAGATTCTTACGAGCTAGAGATTTATAATTTAGACCAAGCGCTTTGCCCACGCTTCGAGATACTAGGACTAATCTTATCGTAGACTTAAGCTAACTGCTACTTAAGGCGAGCGAACGGTAAGACTTAATTAAATATTTTATTTAGAGTCGGCTATAAAACATTATAAATATTAAATAGTATTAAAGTACGTAGTAAGTCGATAATTTGCCTTCCTTCGTTAAAATCGCGGTACTATATAAGCGATAAGTTCTAGAAATAGAATCTTAGAATCTAGTAGTATATTTACTAGCTATATTAGTAAGGGAAGATATACGAGCGAGCTTATACTTAGTACGATCTAGAGAAGCGATTATTTACGCTCTTAGGATATAGTAAGCCTAATTAAGGAAGGTAGAGAAGAGTAGGTAGTCCTAGACTTATAGTAGAGCTTATAGCTTTAGGATAAAGTTATCTATCTAATCGCTAAATAGGTATAGCCGTATATTAGTCTCTATAGTTACTTATAGAAAAGATAAGGAGGGTAGAAACGATTAAGAAAGATAAGCTAAGACTATAAAATACTTTCCCCTAACCTCTAGTCTCGAGCCTTCGAGGAATATAGAGAATAGTAAGATAGTAGCTATAGGCTAAGAATCTTAAGAAGATAGTATCTTATAGCCTTATATATATTAGGTTAGCTAGGAGCTAGATTAGTATTAGTAATAGTATTACTTTAGCTATAGGACCCTAATATACCTAAGGCGGATACTAGGCTAGTAGGATTATAGAGGGAAGACTAAAGTAGTCTAACGAGGTATATACTTACCTTCTAGCCTCCTAATATAGCTATATCTTTCGGGATATAATTAGTATCTAAGGCGGTATATAATAGCTATTATAGCTATTCGACTAGCTATCTATATACTTTATAGCAGTATTAGTAAGATTACTTAGCGCCTTTATATATATAGACCTATATAATAGTCTACCTCCTACTATATTCTATCCTATCTTCTCGTTATAGCTTCTACTAGTCTTCTCCTTATAGACGCTAGTATTACCCTCGTTATTACGAGTATAGTAATTCTAGCTATATATAATATCTATTTCTACCTATTAAGCTATATACTAGGCCTAAAGCTTTAGCTAGCGTTTCCTCTACTACGATACTAGGAAGGAATTCGTAGGATATTCGATAAGGAAGCTAGGAAGCTCTATAATAAGTATAGAAACGTTATATAGATAGCGCTAGATAAGCTCTCCTTTACTACTATATAAGTATAGAAAAATATATATAGCTATAGCGTACGTAGCTAGCTACCTAAGGTTATAATCTTCGATAAGGAGGCTCGTAACGTTTTTAACGCTAAAGATCCGCTCGTCTATAGATATATACGTAAGGTACTAGCTCTATACTTTTCTAAACGAGGAGTTCGCTAACTAGAACCTACTATTACTAAATATACTAATATACTTCTCGATTAATTTCGTAAGTTTACTCGTATAGGCGAGCTCTACGACGTCTATAAGTAGTATAATCTAACTACGTTCGATATTATTAGTAACCTAGCCTTTAGTAAGTCTTTCGATAGTTTAGATACGAGCTATACTAGTCTATAGGTAGAGATAATATTTAATATACTCTATATTCTACCTATCTTAACTATAGCTAGCGAGTACCCCTTCGTTATATAGATAATTAGAGCGCTAATACTAGCTAGTATAGTAAAAGCTCGCGCTAAGTACGTTTAGCTTAGCCGAGATAAGGCTTCGCGCTAAATCTATAACGAAGTACTTACTAGTAGTAGAGACTTTATAGATACTATAATAGCTACTAAAGGTAGTAAAGACGAGTTCTCGTACGCCGAGCTTATAGCTAATACTAATATCCTTATTATTACTAGCTCGGAAACGTTAGCTAAATCTCTATCTAGTATTACGTATTAGTTATATCGAACGCCTACTACTTTATCTAAACTAATATACGAGATCTACTCTTCTTTTTAGTCTAAAGAGGAGATTACTATAGTTATAGCCTCTAATAATTTACTATATCTCTAAGTATATATCGATACGGGCCTTCGTATCTATCTACTAGGCGTTAGAGCTATCTAGCGTTACGTCCTAATAGGCGAGATAAGAGTAATTAATAGTATTATAGTACTAGCTAAAGTACGTCTTCCCTTAAGCCCTAATAGACCTATAACGTAGATTCGCTAACTAGCCTATACTATAGACGAAAGTTATAGTCTACTATAGCGTAGTATATTAGTTAGAGCGGTATTTTAAAGACCTATTAACCTATATTCCCGAGCGATAGCTACCGGAAGCTACCTTAAACCTAGCGTTAGCCTACTATAATAATAATAGAGCTATTATATAGCCTTTTAGCCTTAGGCCTCGAAACTATTTAGGATAAAGCTTTATATAGAACGAGATCTAGTATATCTTTACTCGGCTTTTATAGAACTTCGATATTACGCTCGATCCTTAGAGTATTAGCTAGGAGGACTAGAAGGCCTATATAATCTAGGAGAAGAGGCCGCTAAAGGTAAAGTTAACTTCTCGTTTTAGTAGGTAATTACTTTAAGGTTAGATTCGTAATACTAATATAAGGAAGCTAGTAGCTTATTAGATACTATAGTCTTATAGTACTAATACTAAGGTATAGTCTACTCGAAAGTACTAGTAATTTACTTTACTTCTATATAGTTCCGTAGAGCCTAGTAAAGAGTTAGAGGAAAAGGGGAGCTAAGCCTAACTCTAGAAAGTATAAGGACCTAGGTACGGATTATAATACTAAGTAGAGTCTAGCTAATTATAGTACTCGTCTCCTACTATACCTAATCTAGAGACGACCTTACCTTATCTAAAGCGCCTATAATAGTCCTTTCCTATACTTAACTTCTACTTATACTATTATATATCTTAAGACGATATACTCGTTAACTTAGCGTAGAGGTAGACGATATTAAGCGCTTTCTTATTAAGCGAAATACTAGTATTATCTATAAATAAAGCCTATTAATATTAAACTCTATCGGCTAAAATATTATATACGTTATTAAAAACGATATTACTCTACCCTAACGGCTTTTCTTATCTTCCGCTTAGTAATCTCTCTCGAATACCTTAGCCTACTAAGATACTCTAGTATAAAGAGACGCTAGCCCTATATACTATATAGCCGATCCTCTCTACTATCTTAATTTTCTAATAATACTACGTATAATATACTTTAAACGCTACTTTAGCTTATCTACCTAATAGTAAAGATTTAGCGTAGTATTACTAGTAGTCTATAGCGAAGTATCGCGAAGTCTATCTTCGTTAATAGTTATAGACTCTTCTAAATTATTATCTATCTCTAACGGAATCTCCGCTATACGCTAATATACCTTTTTTACTAGGAGCTAGACCTAGTAGAGCTCGCCTAATATAAGCCTTAAAGTAGATTTTCCGCTATCGCTAGAGTCGATTTTATAGCTACTAACTTTAGTAGTAGCTATATAGTCTACCTCTTCTATAAATAGCGAGCTAGTCGTAAGAGCTTTAGGATTAGCTTAGGATAAGGTAGTTAACGGTTATAGGCCGCTATTAAATAGTATTTCGCCCCCTTAATTATTATAATAGCCTTTAGTAGTAGTAGTATACTACGTAAGAATTTTTAAGGAGGACTAGGTTTAATATCCTAAGAATATACTTATTTATCGAGTAGGAGTAGTTTAAAACATAATCTACGATAGAGAGGATATCCTAGTTCTATTTAATAACGTTTAGGAGTATCTAAGGAGACTCTCCTAAGTTACTATAGTTATTATCCTAAGAGGTATAGCGATAGTATTAAGCCGAATATAGGAATAGTAAGCCGATAATCGAGAGTATACTCGTTAAATATAGCTTAGTATTACTCGAGGAAGTTCTACGGGATAGCTAGCTACTAGTAGCTTTTAGGCTATTTAATACTTTAGGGCCTTTATACGCTAAAGGCGCTAAAACCTTTAGCTATTCGACTAGTAGATCGTCTATTATTATAATATCGTTATAGGTAATAGAGTCGATAAAGTCGAGGTTACTACTAGCGCTAATAGCTTCTATACTCGTAATATCTTAAGTCGAGGATAGGTCCTACTAAGGCTAGCCGCTATCGAGGCTAATTAGACTAAAACCGCTATCGTAATTAACGCTACTATAGCTATATAAAGTAGGGCCTAGTAGTAAGTTAAACGTTAAGTTAATCGTAGGCGGAGTCGAGAAGTCGAAGAGATCTAATAAGAAGCTTATATTTATCTACTTCCGCCGCTACGGAGTATTATTAATAGTACTAGGGAGTTTAAAGGCGAGGCGACCTAAGCGATTAGATACGCTATACTCGTATAGCTATTATAGACGTATATAGCGGCTATACGTTAGATATTCCTTACTATAGCGTACTTTAGCTCTTAAGTAGGTATTATACATTATACGAAGCTTAGGACTAACTAGAGGCCTACGTTTTAATTAGTCTATTAACGGTAAAGAAGCCTATATAGTAGAAGGTAAGGAGGACGAGGAGGATAAAGAGTATAAAGGCCTAGTATTATTACTGTTAGTAGGGCGAGTAGAAGAAGATAAGGTAGTAGAAGCTATAGTAGTAGTTATAAGGTCTTACTACGAGGAGTCGAGATCTAGCTAGTAAGACGAAGTAGCGTACGAATCTAAGCGTACGTATAATCTCTCTTATATATAGGCTAAGTATTAGTTAAATATATATACTTAAATAACGACCTATATATTTAGGCGGAGAGACTACTAATAGTTAGTAGCTAGGTATAGTTATAATATTTTAACTAAACCGAGTCTTATTATAAGGAAATAATAGCCCTTTAAACCTTACTACTCGCTACTATAGTATTTATACTTCCTACGCTTAAAGAATAAGACTTCTTAACTTAGTTTCCTCTAAATTTTAGTATCGCTATAGTAAAGACTATAAAGAATAGCCTTTCGCTCTACGCTAAGTACTACTTATCTACGTATATCTAGCTAAAGGTCTAATATTATATTTCCCTATTCTTATCTATTACTCCCTATAGCCGTTTATAAGTAGACCTATCTACTACTACCTAGATAACTTTAGAAGTATTACGCTTCTACTTTAAGAGGTATAACTAGTATTCGGGTCTCTAACTATAGATATTACGGTTTACTAGCTTTAAGCTTACTATAGTCGTTAAGTAATAAAGCGCGGTTCTAGTAGTATAATCTCTCCTAGGTACGATATAATATTACCTTTAGGCTAACCTTATATATAAGTAGTACCTATATCCTAGAGTCTTCCTAGCCTCTTTTTAGCTATCGTATATCGACGTATCTATAGATCTCTAGGAATATATTATAGTAGAGACTAGCTTAAGTAATAATAGCCGATCCGCTAACAACTTTCCGATCTAACAGCTTCCGAGCTACGCTACTCTTAATACAAGGGCATTGGAAGTATTAAGGGCCGCCCTTCGAAGACTAATCGACAGGACAGGAGTAGGCATCCGAATTGTTCGCGAGGTAATACCTACACTTAGCAATTTTGCGCTAAGCTTTAGTAATCTTATAGTATAGTACTATAATAGTAAGCATAATAAGAGTCTTTCCGAAAACTATTGTGTCGGCAAGAAATATGTAAGGCAGCTAATAGCGTGTAATTGTGCCTCGAAGGCGAGCTATGCCTCGTAGTAGCTAGTAGCGTAGCAGCTTGTAGCGGTTATCGAAGAAGAAGAATTGACAGCAATCTTTCTAGTCTTCCTTAGAAAACTACTAGCCGGGGAACTAAGCGAGTAACTCCGCGTCGTTATCGATCTCCTCCGCCTTATCCTTTCTAGGATTATGCTCCTCGCTAGCCTTCTTCGATAGTTGGTTCTGCTTTTCTAGTACGGGCTGCTCTTTATCCTCTAAGTCTACGACCTATGGATTCTCCTTAACCTCCTCTTCCTCGTTATATACAAGGCTCTGTTAACGGTAGAACATTGTAATCGAACGCTTACTAGATGTATTAATAGGCAAGCTCCTATAGGCGTCCAACAATTCCTCCTAGATAACTTTCCTAACTAAGTACGGGAGCGGGTCTAGTTAAGGGTATAAATATAGAAAACCCGTCTAGCTAATTATTCCTCTTTTCTAAGATTCCTATTCACCCTTAGATAAACGGGCTTAGTTAAGATCTACACTAGCTTAGTCGAAAGCGGGAGTTGGTCTTAGACTATAGGGTATGTCCTTCGACTCTTAGACGCCGTGACGAGCTAGTAGTGCGGCCCGTCTAATCTATTTGTACGGCTTTATCGTCGGAGGGAAGGACTACTTAGTCGCCGCTAGCCCTATTACGGATGCGGTCTACACGCGTAGACGCCGCACGCTAACCTCTACGTCTCTCGTGTCGATTGCTCTCTAGCGAGGAAGAATAGTATTGTTAATAACTTAAAAGACGAGAGTGTTAGATTAGCTAAATATCTACTCGTGGAAGATAAATGTTGGAACATCTAGGTTCAAGCGATGTAGAGTAGTAAAACAACTTAAACGGGCTTAATGCAGTGTTCTGTGTACAGCATTTGCCTCGACTCAATTACTTCGGATACTATATAAGGCCTAGAGTAATCCTAATGTAACCTGTAGGAGACCGACGTAGCCGGGCCTATAATTGCTATAGTTGCTTACAAAACAAAGAGCTGCAACCTTTAATATTGTCTAACATTAGCTAGCACTAGAGATCCCGAAATAGCGTACCGTAAGGGGGTCGCCGTAACACAAGTCTCTACGATCGAGCCTTAGTCTCAAGTTTTCGGCTGTTCGGTTAAGGGTATTTAGTTTTTAGAGACGCTTTCCGGATAATTCCTCTAGTATCGCTACAGATATGTTCTTTAAAGAGACCTACACGTTATTAGCAGATAATCTTATTTCCACGATCTGCTATATAAGTCTGTCGTATATCTTCCTCAACTTATCTCCGCGGCGCTATTTATACTGTTAACGATAATCTAAATAGACAGTGCGGAAGATCTTGTAGAGCTTCGAGAAAGTAGAAATATAATCGCGACCGGGTGGGTGTGGATTTAGATATAGTTATAGTATAGTAATAATGTAACGGCGAGGTGCGCAAGGGTAAGTCGAGCTTTATATATAGCTCTCGTATCGTGAAGATTGAAAGATGTAGCATGTAGAAGCAGCTCAAGCTTAAAGTAAGGCTACGGTGTCGTTGAAATTGAGTAATACAGCACGTAGGGGAAGCTAAAGCTTAAGGTGCGGGGCTAGTGTCGTTGAAATTTAGTAATACCGCACGTAGGGGAAGCTGAAGCTTAAGGTGCGGGGCTAGTGTCGTTAAAATTTAGTAATGCCGCGCGTGGGGGAAGCTAAAGCTTAAGGTGCGGGGCTAGTGTCGTCAAAATTTACTAATGCCGTACGTAGGGGAAGCTAAAACTTAAGGTGCGGGGCTAGTGTCGTTAAAATTTAGTAATGCTATACGTCGGGGGAGCTAAAGCTTAAGACGCGCGGATAAGATCGTAAAGATTCAATAACATCTTCTAGAGGATAAATAGAGAGTCCGGGTGTAGAATACATCTCCGGCAGACTTTACGTACGTATACTTATATTCGGACTCTCTCTAGTAGCTTGGAAAGTAATACGACATCTGTCCCCTTTTCCTTGCTCTAGTAAATAACCGAGATTAGAACCGCGACATAAGCATCTTATAGGTGCACAAAGCTTTATAATCGAGACGTCGAAGGAAACAAGTATTCGTAACGCGTACGAGGAACGCAACAGAATTCATAGAATAGGGAAACTAAAGATTAGATTGGGGTGCTACGCCTGTACTAATATTAACCTTATACGCGCAGAATTAGTAAAGATCCCCGTGAAGCCTAAAGACATTTTCTCTCTATATCCTTACGAACCTCTCCTCCGGAGCCCGCTACTACTAAACCCTAAGCTATAGTAGTCGCTAATTAAACTCTACGCATTATTAGCGAACCTAAGAGGAAGGCCGCCGAGGAAGCCTTAAGAGAGCAGCTTAAGGGGCTTTGGAAATGCACGGAAGCGAAGAAGGTCTTTCGATGCTATATAAGTCCGAGGGGAGATAAGGTTGTAGGCATAAACTACTAGTTCGATTCTAAGCTGCACAAGAAGAGAGATAAGAAGAATGCAAAATGCTAGGATAAATGTAATAGTAACAAGTAGAAGGATCCGACGATACAAGTTAAGCCGCACCTAGCTGTCTTAATTTAAGATAGGAGAATATAGAAGGGCCCCGAGACAAAGGATGCTATAAAGCAATAGGAGATAATTAGGAGGTCGCTAGTCGATCTAGAGTCCTAGTATAAGGCCGGAGTCCTAGCACAAAGATATAGAAAAGAAGCCTAAGACTATGTCGAGGAAAGCTCCCTCTAAGCATATAAGGAGCGACGGCGACGAGGATAAAGATAGGAAGAGTAAATAGAAGAAGTCTGCTCTCGGGAAGGGTGTAAAGGGTAAGGATACAGAATCTAGCTCGAGTTTGCTAGTAGTACTAGCGAGCACTTATATTCCTAGCTTACTAGTCTAGAGAAAGTCGCTTACTCCTAAAGGTAGCATTAGCGAGGACCTATATCCCTAGCTTAGCAGTCTGGATGAAGTCGCTTCGAGTTACTCTAAAAGACAGTATCGACAGAACTACGATAATAGCGAGCGAGCTTGCTGTTCCGTAACGCCGTATTAGTAAGACGGGTAATTTGACAGAAGTTTGTAGCTCGCGTTAAGTAAGCACGGGGTCCGAGCACGATCGATTGGAGTAGAGTCCGTATTAACGAAGAGAAAATTACTACTAATAAGGAGTTCTAGGCTCTACTGTATCGGAGTAGCGTAGATAGTAAGATAGTTCTTACATTTAGGATTGAGTACGTTAACGTTAACGCGTAACGTTCCGACTTGCCTAATAGGGATAACCCCGCCGTAGGCGCGCCTACCTTCCTTCCTTCCTAACCTTCTCTCTCGCTTTATTCCTACTATTACCCTCTATGTATCCTACGGGAACGCGTAGCGATTATCTCTACTACATTAGCTACATTTATTTACCTAAGCGCGGCCGATAGCTATTATAGCTCGTAGGGGCTATAACCTATATAATAACCTGCCGCTGCGCCTAGACAATAATAGCGGTGTCTCCGATAAGAAATTAGTAGCAGCTTAGGTAGGTGCAGAGCCCTTCGTTCACGACTTGGCCTAAGAGCGTTACGTGGAGCACACTAACAGGTTCCTTAATTTAAGCGCCTACGAATTACGCGAAAACAGCTAGCGACAATAGTAGTTTATTAACTTGGCAAAAGAGCACAGACTCGTGAATCCGACTCTTTACATTAAGGCCTTACTAAGAGACGCTCTACTAGCCTCTACTAATAAATCCTTAAGCGGCAAGCGACGGAGGTCCTTATCTAACACGCAATTAGTTAAAGAGGGCATGTAGAAGAAGGCTACTCTATCCTTACCTAACGGATCTCCTACTACGTCTCCGGTACATTAACCCGCGCCTTATTCGTCTAACACTAATAACAACGACATCTTCTTAGCCGATCGACAGCCCGGCCTTAAGGACTATTAATACGAATTCTAAGAGATTTGTCGCGTCGCTATATTGTCCTCGTACGGGGAGGCTGTTATATCGCGAGAAATAGTATCCTAGTTAGAGCTACTAGACGACACTATCCTTAACGACGACATCGAGCCGTTATCTAAGTTAGACGCCTCCACCGCTATATCGTCGAGCTCTATAGCCTCCACCGCGGCGTCGTCAAAATCCCAAGCTTCTAGCGCGGCGTCGTCGAGCTCTACGGCCTCTACCGCGGCGTCGTTAAAATCCTAAGCTTCTAGCGCGGCCTCGTCGAGCTCCACGGCCTTTACCGCGGCGTCGTCAAAATCCCAAGCTTCTAGCGCGGCGTCGTTAAAATCCTAAGCTTCTAGCGCGGCATCGTCGAGCTCTATAGCCTCTACCGCTGTATCGTCGAGCTCTACGGCCTCCACCGCTGCATCGTCGAGCTCTACGGCCTCTACCGCTGTATCGTCGAGCTCTACGGCCTCTACCGCTGTATCGTCGAGCTCTACAGCCTCTAACGCCCTAGAGACTTCTACGGAGTCCTCGCACTCTAAGTTGGAAGCTCGTGCTCGGAAGGAGTTTATCTGTTTCGAGGGTTAGAGCTAGGAGTAACTTATTCGACAATTGTTTTCGTGGTTAGCTAAGGACTACTAGAGCGTCTAATATTTCGCCCGCCTACCGGCACCGAAGACATTACCTACCCTACTCTAGATCCCTACTAGATATACATTACTAACTTTCGACTATAAGAAGCTTAATAAGGCCAGTTAGAAGGATATGTTCTGTTAGGAGCTTTAACACTTGTACCGCAATCTAAAGGATAGATATGCTTTAGAATAATACGATCTATAGAAGGACAAAGGCGTTAGCTCGGACATACTACCGCGTTAGATCTACATAGTGTGTGAGATTAAGAATGCGGACCTATCGTTCGACGAAAGCCGTCTTGTTCGGCCCTCTAGTAGCCTCGACCTCCTAATAATATAGATTATGCACTAGCCGACCGAGTCGATATATAAGAACAGATTCTACTACAGCGAAACTAACGACCTAGCGAGCCCTTGTCCTTCTCTCCTTAACTAGCGAACCCTAAGCAGCTAGACCTTAGTTATTAATTTATTCCCTTTCCGCCTAACTAGGGAGTAGTAGATTAAGGCCGCCGAGAAGTATAGAAAGGCTGGTCGCGACTATCCTTACCGCTACTATCTTACTACTACGACTCTCTAGGCTTTCGATTCGTTCTTCGTTTAGGTGGTCTAGTACTTTAAAGCGATAACTATAGTGTTATACGGTCGCTAGGCGACCGAGAGGACTCTAGAGGTTATAAAGCCTACCTACTTCTAGTCGATAGACTACGGTCTTACCCTCTTCGATAAGGATATATACGTCGCTAGACGGAAGGTATAGGACGGCTCCTAGGAGAAGCTACTCTTTGTCTCCTTCTATCTAGAGGCTATCTTCCGAGGGACTAATTTGCGCCGGAAGCGATTGCTAGATCGTATAGTTAACATAGTATACTATATCGTAGGTCTATAGGTTAACAATTACGCGAACTATATAATAGCGCCCTACGTTATAGAGTTTATGCCGTACCTACCTAAGAAGCCTAACGCTGCCCGATAGAAGATAACCTAGTAGAAGACAGCTCTAAAGAAGGTAACCTAAGTAGTATCCGACTTAACCTAAGAGGTTAGCGAAGATGCTATTAATGTCCTTACGGTTCCTCCACCTAGCGGCCTTATTCGGTAATTAGACGATTAGCTTAAGAGCATGTACGAGGAACTTCTCCTACTAAAGGTCCTCGTCGCAATTTAGCTCGTATACCTGTTAACTAGAGCTAGGATCCTTAAAACGGTCTCGGTACAACCGTTGCTTAACGTCTTCCTACTCCGCTCCGATATACCGATCTTAGGTCTCCGTAACGACCTACTCGAGAACCCTCTTACGAAAACGTTCTATATAGCACTTTACGATATTAATGTCTGTATATAGATCGGAAGAAGTAATTTATCTACGCGGACCCTACTATCGAAGGGTAACAAAGTCGCGTTAGCTATAGGCCGTCTAATAGCGCTCTTTAGAAGGGTATACGATCGTCTTAGCCTAGGAGCTTTGCAATTAACTATAGCCTAGTTCGGTACCTTTTTAGGCAAGACAGGCGTTGCTAGGAAAGAATAGGGAGTACAGATACGTGCTCTAAACGAAATGGCGATACGCCGCTATCTAGCAGGATATCCGGTATTAGGCGTCTAGTATATAGTCGAGTACTAACGAGTACTCGGTCTTACGACGTAGGTTAATCCGACGTAGAACCCTTCCGAGTTTATAAAGTACTACTAACTTGGATTAGGCAATATACTCTCGCTGCTTGCATAGTACCTAATTCCTCTAGTGTTCGAGTTCTCTAGGGCCGAGAGAGGCCGCACGGCTGTAGCTAGCGTATTCCTTCCCGCGGTTAAGAAACTATAGACATACAAGAATCTCTACATAGATCCGTACGTTACCGTAATAAAGGATAAGATCGTACGTATAGTTGCTAGCTAGGAACAAATATATCGCGACGAGACTAGTCGATTCGGCGTTCGGAGGGCCCCTAAGGGAACTAATCTTCTCCGCATTAGCGACCCTAAAGTCGACTACCGCCTAACCCTTAGTGTAATACTAGCTTATATCCCTATATAGTAGCGGCATATTCTCGACTTAGGAGGACTTTCTAAGGATTTAGGAGAATTCTCTAGGGATGGAGAAGATTAAGTGGACATAATGTTTACTATTACTATAAAAACAAGATAAGGATGTAGTAATGTATTACTAATAATTGCAAGATATAGATATTTTACTTATAGCTAACGATTAGACGATAGAGACATTTTACGGGAATTGCTAATAGTTGGAAGTAATATTAATTATGTTGCTAGCAAAATGAGCTTAGAATACTAACAGAACATTTTATTGAAACGTGTATATTAAATCCAGTGCTAGAGTTTCAAGACACTAAAGCTAAGGGGAAATAGTCTCGAAAGACCTAAGCCGAGGCCTTAAAATCTTGCGACACCGCAGCTAGGGGCCTTAGGATCCTACGACACTACATCTAGGGGCCTTAAAATCTTGCGACACCGCAGCTAGGGGCCTTAGGATCCTACGACACTACATCTAGGGGCCTTAAAGTCTTGCGACACTATAGCCGGGGCCTCTAGATCCTACGACACTACATCTGGGGGCCTTAAAGTCTTGCGATACTATAGCCGGGGCCTCTAGATCCTACGACACTATAGCCGAGGCCTTAAAGTCTTAGGTTATTCTAGCTTAGGCGGTGCATTTTCTCGCATTAATTCTAAGAAGGAGCACTTCTCGAGGCATTTAAGATGGTTACGCTAAGCGAGTTTGCAGTACAGAATAGTCTTCTTGCATGCAAAATTAATTAACACGAAGATAGAGTGTGAACGCGTAAAAGGAAAGCACATTTCATATTAGAAACTTAATACACATTATTTACATCTAGTACTCTTCCTCCTCTCCTCTATTACCCTCGCCTAACGCTACCTAGAACTACTCTAATCCTCCCTTAGTTGAACTTATAAGCTAGAGCTTAGGCTCGAAGCCCTCTAGCACGAGTCGATATCTAAACGTAACCGGATTCTTTTAACTATTAATAATACGGCAGGATCTGCCGCCGGCCTAGATAATAAATCTCACTCGATCTAGAACGTTAAGATAGATAGTTCGAAACGCTCGAACACACGAAAAGCCTTAGCTAAGAAGTTCGTAGGTGCTAAGAAGAAAGGCGGGACCTTTCTTAGCTATCGCGACAAGTAGCCTTCTAAGATCGGCCGGATTCTCGCCGTCGCTCGCCTAGCGAGCTTCGTACGCTTCTCTAAGACGGCGTTAGTCGGTAGTAATATCCTCTCTCTCTACGAGTATAGGCGCGTCCTTATTACCGGCATTATCCTAGATATCTTCGTTGAACTCGTTAACTATATCTTAGCGCTCTCCTTTGTCTGTAGACATATCCGATATAATTGCCTCGGCTCGACCGATCTTCTATCTCTCGAATGCGTATCTTAAGACGGCGACACTAAAGGGATCTCGTATAAAAAGGATAACCTTCTCTTAGTTACCCTACTAATCCTAAGACTTTCGAAACCTCTTACATATCTTTACTATATAGTTGCACTTTAGCGAAGTGTTAATAAGCTCCTATCCGTAGTCCTTTATAAACTAATGTTCCTAGAGTTGCTCGTAGATCTCTTTAGCAAGCTTTTTATTAACCTTCTTCTAGATCTTATAGTTCTTCTTCTATAGATGCGCGAGGTATAGAAAGTTCGAGATAATCGCTATCTATCTAGAGGAGTCGATGTTCTTGCTAGTATCCCGTTATAGCTTCGGCCCTCTGTTCTTCTCTAACTTTACTTGCTACTTCTTCAAGCGCTCCTAGTATTCCGTATCGACTATAGCCTTGAAATCCGCTGCAACTTTATTTATATCGTCTTAATACTTATAAGGTGTGGAAATGTAGATATCGCGGTAGCGGTACGGTAGTATAGGAACGGTAGGGTAATCGAACTACCGAGAGGACTAGGTGCGACGAAGTACGCATTTCTCTACAAACTGCCTAAGGAACGTAACAACTTCTTCGTTGTTAGCGCGGATGTTAGTAGGTGCGTCTACGATCTTAACCCCCTTGTAATTCTTTCGCTAGTTACGGACAACTTTGTTCTTACTCTTAATCCGCCTAAAGTTGTCGAGTCGAAGCGCCTTAATATATTTAATATCCTCGCCTTGTAGGCTAAACTAGTTCTCGAGGTAATTAGTGCTCTAGGGGTAGTAGTAGATCGCCGACGGCGTAGGGTTTCCTTAGGTCCTTCTACTCTTACTAAGAGGGTTGCGGTTAATTTTACTAGGTCCTGTGCCCTAAGAGTACTTAGGCTCGTAGAGGCGATTCTCGAAAAGACTTATAACTCTAAACAACTCGTTTATAGCTTTCGTAAACGGGGTAGCGGAAGTCTAAAGGCTACGAGTAAATTCGAATCTCGCTATAGTTAAGCTTATGAAGAACGACTTCTCGCTGCGCGCCGAGTACTATTCGTTAACAAATATCTAGCCTAGAGCCTAATACTATGTTGTACCGTTATTGTTCACCGCTCCCTATAGCTATTTATAAGCAGACCTGTCTACCGCTACCTAGATAATCTAAGAAGTATCGCGCTTCTGTTTTTAGAGGATCTAACTAGTATCGGCGTCTCTCTCCGTAAAGGTTACGTCTCTAATAGCTTAAAGCTTGCTATTATTATAGAGTAACAAAGCACGGTTCTAAGCACGACGTGCGATTACGTTTAGGCTAACCTTGTATATAAGCATTACCTGCATGCTAGAGTCTTCTCGGTCTCCCTTCAGCTATAGTATATTAACATGTTTGTAAATCTCTTAGACTGTGTTGTAGTAGAGACTAGCTTGCGTAATAATAGCCGACCCCCCGACTACCTTCTAATCTAGGAGCTTCCGGGTTACGCTACCCTTAACATAAGGGTATTAGAAGAACTAACGATAGCCGCTACTATAATAGTCGATACGGTTGCCTCTTAAATACTCGTCGACAGGATAGGAGTAGGCATTCGAATTGAGCGCTAGATAATCTTTGCATTTGGCGATGTCGCGCTAAGCTTTAGTAATCTTATAGTATAGCACTATAATAGTAAGTATAATAAGAGTCTTTCCAAAACCTATTATGTCGGTAAGAAACATGTAAGGAAGCTAATAGCGGTTAGAATAAGCTATAATCCACTAGACTGCATAGAATTAATATGCGTAGAGGGACGTCTTTATGCCCTAAACGCGCACTATTCCTCGTAGTAGCTAGTAGCGGTTATCGAAGAAGAAGAACTAATAGTAATCTTTCTAGTCTTCCTCGGAAAATTAGTCGCTAGGGAACTAAGCGAGGAATTCGGCGTCGTCGTCGATCTCCTCTGCCTAGTCTTTTTTAGGATTATACTCCTCGGTAGCCTTCTTCGATCGCGTGTTCTACTTTGGTAGTACGGGCTGCTCTACTTCCTCTAAGTTAATAACCTCTAGTTTCTCTTTAGCCTCCTCTACGTTAGTAGTTTCCGCTATCTTAGCCTCCTTTTTCGGGTCTATAAAGCCCTAATGGCTGTATAGACTGTTAATTGTGTGCCTATAGTCTAGGCCGTCTAGCAAATCTGTCGCGGTCTTTAACAACTTCTTTAGGACGTTAAACTTTAGCTTATATAGGAATAGGTCCGGTGGAAGGTATACGAAGGGAAAGAACTCCGTCTAGTATACTACCTAGGCCTAGTACTAAGCTAATTTAAGCACCTTTTCCTCCTCTAAATAGTTATTTTAAGACGAGCGAGCTTGGTTAAGATCTGCCTCGGCTTGCTTAATAGCGGGAGTCGGTCTTAGACTATAGGGTATATCCTTCGACTCTCGCACGCTATTGCGAGCTAGTAGTGTATTACGTCTAATCTATTTGTACGGCTTTATCGTCGGAGGGAAGGAGTCCTATTCCTACCGGTTATCTCTAGTCGCCGCCAGCTCTATTACGGATACGGTCTAAACGCGTAGACGCCGTACGCTAACCTCTACGTCTCTCGTGTCGATTGCTCTCTAGCGAGGGAGACTAGTGTTATTAATGACTTGAAACATAATAGTATTAGACTAGCTAAACATCTACTTATGGATGCTAGCTCGCAACTCGCTGTCGTTGTAAATGTGCAATTTGTTATAGCTCCTAGGATCGATAAGATATATCGTGTCCTTGTTGTAGCCCTTGACTTGCTATACAGCCGCCTATATAGGACCTAAATCAAGCTTTAAGAGGAGGATACGGCCGGTCCTAGGGTCGCGACATTCGCTATAGAGGAAAGGAGTCTCACACTTAAAGCGAGACTCGGTGTAGCTAGAGACGAAGATCTCTAACATACGATCTTCGAGGGGTTTGCCGTTGTAGGAGTCTAGGTCGTCGAACTCGTGTAGAGGGTCTTCTATAGTTGCGTCGTCTACATTCAGCTTTTGGAGAATAATCCTCGCTATTCTCCTAATAAGTATGTTAATGCTATCGGGTATATAAGGTGGTTGTTTACCGGACTTAGTCTACAGGATAAGGTTAAAGACTTGTGGAATAGAGTAGCCGCGAATACCTCCGTCGCTCGTGGCGTCTAATATCCTTGATTTAATAAGTTCGCAAGCCTGCGTCTCTACTTCGTCTAACTATGTGCTGCCCTTCAATAACGACAATACGGCCTCTACTAAATCTAGTATAATGTAGTGTTCTTCCGTGGAAAGCTTTAGTATAGCTAGACAGTCCTCGAGATTCTATTGATCTGGCTTCTTTAAAGACGCTATAACCAAATAAGTATACCCTTGGGCGCGTAAGCTTGTAGGGGCGACGTCGAATTATAGGTGGTGGCGTTTATAGAATAAGGTTAGGCGTTAGACACTAAAGCGGCCAAAACAATTGCAAACGCCGTTTTGAGTAAAGCGTTGCCTAATTTAGCATAGGTTGCTACAGGAACTAGGACAAGGATCTAGCGTCGCGAAACGTAGGGGTAGCTGAAGCTTAAGGTGCGAGGCTAGTATCGTTAAAATTTAGTAATGTAGTACGTAGGGGGAGCTGAAGCTTAAGGTGCGGGGCTAGTATCGTCAAAATTTAGTAATGCAGCACGTAGGGGGAGCTAAAGCTTAAGGTGCGGGGCTAGTGTCGTTAAAATTTAGTAATGCAGTACGTGGGGGGAGCTAAAGCTTAAGGTGCGGGGCTAGTATCGTTAAAATTTAGTAATGCTACACGTCGGGGGAGCTGAAGCTTAAGGTGCGGGGATAACGTCAATTTAAGCTAGGCAACTGTTTGCTATATATTAACTTTCACGCTTATTTGCACTTTCAACCTCTTATTACTACCGCTATCCGGCAAGTTTAGCGGCCGCGCACTACACAATAGCTAAAAACGGCGGCGATAATAATTTCAACCCTGCTTTACCGACCCTAACGAAACGCAAACCTAAACGGGAGTGGACGAAGGAGGAAAAGCAGAAAGACGAGTAAGAGAGAAAAGAGAAGGCCGCGCGGATTAAACACAATAAGCTCGTTTTGATTATAGGCGACGACACACCGCTATAGAAAGTTTTCACATACAAATAGTTATACGACACCTGCCTGCTCCTCCTTAGCCTAGTAGACGACCGAGACGAGGAAGGCTAGCGTAACAATCTTACGGGCGTATAGGATTTCGTTAAAGACACGGCCGATAAGATTAGTATTTATAACTAGTGCGAGTGGTATAACAAGATCTTCGAAGCAAAGAGGAACAAAGGTAAGATTAGAATATTATTCGCCCGTTGTTCATAAGCTAACATAAACAGAACCCGTCGTTTACCCCCCTAAACCTAAGGCCGTTTCCTACCCGAACACTTCTCCCGAGCCCGCTCCTACCTAGCCCTAGACTAAAATAGTCGCCGATTAAACTCCGCGCGTTATTAGCGAACCTAAGAGGAAGGCCGCCGAGGAAGCCTTAAAAGAGCAGTTTAAGGGGCTTTAGACGTACACACAAGCGAAACGAGTGTTTTATTATCGTGGAGACTTAAAAGCCGGCGAGGCGACGAGTATTAACGACTAGTTTCACTACTAGTTGTATAAGAACAAGGATAAGCAGAATACTAAGTACCCGAACAAATAGACTAGTAACAAGTAGAGGGAGTATACGGGGCATATTAAGACGTAGCTACAAATAAAGATTCGAGATAGTGGAAGATAGAAGCGCCCCGAGGTAAAGAAGGCCGTAAAGGAACAAAACAAGATTAAGATAGCGCAACGAGATCTAGAGTCCGCGTAGAAGAAAGATTAAAAGAAGCCTAAGAGCGTACCGAGGAAAGCTCTCTCTAAGCATCTAAAGAGCGACGGCGACGAGGACGAAGAAGGGAAGGGTAAGCCGAAGAAGTCTACTATTAGCGAGGGTGTAAAGAGTTAGGATACACTACTAGCGAGGAAGGACATCCCTAGCTTACTAGTCTAGAGGAAGTCGCTTCGAGTTACTCTAAAATACAGCCTAGACAGGACTACGATAATAGTAAGCGAACTTGCTATTCTATAACGCCGTATTAGTAAGGCGGGTAATTTAAAGTGGGAGATGTTTATAGCTCGTGTTAAGCGAGTATAGGGTTCGAGTACGATCGATTGGAGTAGGGCCCGTATTAACGAAGAGAAAATTACTACTAACGAGGAGTTTTAGGCTCTACTACATCGGAGTAGCGTAGATAGTAAGATGGTTATTACGCTAAAGATTAAGCACATCGATTATACGTAGGCAGAGTAAGTTGTTAGCCTTAAGAGTAGCAGTAATCGCATGGAAATGAAAGCTTATCTGTCTGTTTGCTTCCTTGATAATTCTTATCCAAGCTCTCCGTCTTCGTCTCTTAAATATTAATAGACCCCGTGGAACTTAGTAGGCTTAATAGAGCAACCGAGTATTAAACAAAAGACTTTAAGGTATACTAGAGGTTAACTGTTAAGGAGCTCCTTAAAAATTAGTAGGGCTAGACCTAGTATATTAAGCTACAGAATCGCTAAGCTTAAAGCAAAATAATTATTCGGGTTCCTTACTAACTAAAAGACCTACTGTTAGCTTGTAGAGTTAAAAGTTTAAATGAGAGCGACGATAGCCCTTATTATATGTAAAATCTGTTGCGGAGTCCGGGGATATAAAAGCTAATAGACGCCTTACTTTATATTACTAGTATTCTTTAGAGTAAGGACCGAGCAGGAGATCCCGTGCTAGCTTCTACTAAGAAGACCTCTAGCGGGAAGCGGCCGAGGTCTTTATGTAACGCCGGATCTGTTTAGAAGGCTATATCCGAGAAGGCTACTCTGTCCTTATATAACGAATCTTACCTACGCCTCTAGTACATTAACTATACTTCATTTACCCGATTCTACTAACAACGACATTTCCGTTGCCGATCGACAGCTTAATAGCGAGGGCTAGGAGACCGTTACATCGCGACAATTGTAGTCTTAGTTAGAGTTACTAAACGACACTAGACTCGACGACGACGTCGAGCCATTATCCAAGTCGGAGGCCTCTAATGCTATATCGCTTAAATCTAAAGCCTCTACCGCGGCGTCGTTAAAATCCCAAGCTTCTAGCGCGGCGTCGTTAAAATCCCAAGCTTCTAGCGCGGCGTCGTTAAAATCCTAAGCTTCTAGCGCGGCGTCGTTAAAATCCTAAGCTTCTAGCGCGGCATCGTTAAAATTCAAAGCTTCTAGCGCGGCATCGCTTAGCTAAAAAGCCTCTAGCGCGGCATCGCATAAATCCAAAGCCTCTATAGCGGCGTCGTTAAAATTCAAAGCTTCTAGCGCGGCATCGCTTACTTGAAAAGCTTCTACTAGGACATTATTAACTTTAGCTGCGGCCGTAACAGGATTAGAATATTACGAGCTCCACGGTATCTAAGCGAGAAGCTTCTAAACATAAAGGAATTAGAGAGCTTCGAGGATTAGAGGCCTTGAAATTAGAATTACACGGTATCTTATTCAACTGTTGTTTAAGTAGTTAGCCGAGATTTACTAGAATGTTAGATATTTCGCCGGCCCGCTAACACCTAAGACATTACCTACGCCGCTCGAGCTACCCCTCGGATATGCGCTACGATCTTTCTACTACGAGACTATCGACGCGGTTACTAGGATAAATATTAGGAACATACCCGAGCCTATCGGATGGGTTTGCTTTAGCAAAGCACAATTACTAGTAGAAGAAAGGCCTTGGCTCTAACATACTGCCGCGTGAGATCTGCTCGCGATATGAGATTAATAGTGCGGATCTATAATTCGACGAAAGGCGTCTTGTTCGGCTATCCGGTAGCCTCGAACTATTAGCCGACAGAGTCGATATACAAGGGGATATTCTAGTACGGCGAAAGTAACGACCTAGCGAGCCCTTGTCCTTCTCTCCTCTATCGGCGAACCGACAGCAGTAAGTGCTTAGTTATTAATATAATACTATTGCGCCTTGCTAAGGGGTAGTAGAAAAATGCGGCTAGGGACCACGGACTAGATAGTGTTAACTACCCTAATCGCTACTTTCTTTCTCCTACGACTCTCCGCTCTTTCGATTTATTCTTCGCGTAGGTGGTCTAGCACTTCTATGCGATAACTCTAGTGTTATATAGTCGCGAGTTGACCGAGAAGACTCTAGAGGCTATAAAGCGTACCTACCTTTAGTCGATGGACTACAGTCTTACGCTCTTCTGTTAGGACGTATACGTCCGTTAATAGCAAGTAGAGAACGACTCGTTTAAGAAGCGACTCTTTAGCTTATACCACCCGGAGGCTATCTTTAGATAGACTAGCTAATTTGCGCCTAAAACGATAGCTGGATCGCTTAGTTAACATAGCATGCTATATCGCGGGTCTGAAGGTTAACAACTATACGAACTATATAATAGCGCCCCACGTTATAGAGTTTATACCGTACCCGCCTAAGACACCTAACGCTACCCGGCGGAAGACAGCCTAGTAGAAGGTAGCTTAGAAGAAGGCAACCTAAGCAGTGTCCGACTTAACTATAGAGGACGGTAAAGATACCATTAATGTTAGAAGACAGCCTAGGCATTAGCCGACTCAACCCCGAAGAACGGTAAATCTACTTTCAACGTCCTTAGGATCTTATCTGTAAGAGAAGATTATTCTCCACGCCGAAGAGACAATTACGTTCGCGGGTAAGTTAAAGGGCTTAAGACTACTTCCGAAGGACTTCTCCTACTAAAAGTGCTCTTCGTAGCTTAACCCGTATTGCTTTAGAAACATTCTCCCACTAAAGGTCCTCGTCGCAGTTTAGCTCGCGTGTCTTTTAACTAGAGCTAGTATCGTTAGGACGGTCTCGGTTTAGCTATTGCTTAATGTCTTCCTGCTCCGCTTAGACATACCTATAAAGGATCTTTATTCCGACCTTCTTTAGAACGCTCTTGCGAAGGCGGTATATATAGCACTTTACGGCCTTTATGTCTATAGATAGATAGAGGGAGGTGTTCTTACTAAGGGGCCTACTATACGTGTAATAAATCTCTTTAGAAGGGCATACGATCGTCTTAGCCTAGAAGCTTTGCAAACAACTATAGCCTCGTTCGGTACCTCTTTAGGCAAGACAGACTCCGTTGGAGAAGAACTAGGAAGATAGATGCCTAATCTCGGTGAAATAGCGACACGCTGCTATCTAGGGCGATATCTAGCACTAAGCGTCTAGTACATAGTTAAGTACTAACGAATACTCGGTTATACGACCTGGATCAACCCGCCGCAACACTCTTCTAAATTTATAAAACATCGCTAACCTAGATTAGGCGGCGTACTCTCGCTATTTGCACGAAGGATAAGATAATGCGTGTACTTGCTAGATAGGAACAAACCTATCGCCACGAGACGAGTCGTTTCGCTAGAACTAAGAAAATCGCCCCCGCATAGGCGACATTAAAGTGGACTGCCGCCTAACTATCCGTGCGATATTAGCTTACATTCCTATACAGCCGCGGCACATTCTTAACTTTAGAGGACGTTCTAAGGATTTGGGAGAATACTAAAGGGATAGAAGATAGGAGAGTAAGGATTAGGCTATATTCGAAGACGATGTTTTGTATAATATAACTACCTATAAGATATTAAGATATATTAGGGGAAAATATAACTATAATCTCGATAGATCCCGAACTAGAAAGAACTTCTAAAAAACCCTAGCCCTAAAACGCGGAGTACTAAGTATACGTCTACTACTAAAATTTACTAGTAAGCTATATAGTCCTTCGTCTCTATACCTATACCTTTATTTATATATTACTATATAACGTTATATATTACTTAATATATTAATCTCTAGTACCCTATACTCTTCTACTATCTAATTACGCTATTACCTACTATCTATACTTTATAGCGCCCTTTAATAATAAGGATCGTATATATATTAAACTATTACTTTAAGAAGGACTCTCTATAGATAATATTTAGATCTAGTTACGCTACTTCTAGTTTACGCTCTATAGTTATCTATTATATTAAGAAGTTTCGTATATATAGTACTATCTATAGACTAAATAGCGAGCTTAGAAGGCCTAAAGCTATTATACTAGAAGTAAGGAACTTTATATAAGAGTAGTAGTTAAAGAAGACTACTATATAGGTAGAGGAAATATAAGGGTTTATACTTAGCTACTTTAGACTCTATTTTATTAAGAGTATAATTAATAGAGTATATAGTAGTAAAGGTTTTATAAGGAAGGTTATTTAGTAATATTATTCTTTATATACTTCTCTATTTATAGTAATATTATTATATTAGTTAGTAAGTACTACTCCTCCTATCTTTAGGTTATAGTAAGTACTTACTAATATATAGTAGCTAATAATACTACTACCCGTTAATAGGGTATATTACTTATCTATATAATTATATAGCCTCTTAATCTTCTTTAACGACTCGAGCTTAATAGTATACTCTTTCTTAGTACGTAAGTTAGTATTCTATTATTCTTTCTTATTATTAGAGGCTATTAGGGTATAGTCTAGTAAGGGGGTAGACTAGAGAGTAGGTTAACGTCTAACAAAAATTCTATTATAGTAGATTTAGGAGTAGTAGATAGAGTAGTAGATCTAATACCTATAGGCTAGATATTAGCCTTATATAACTACTTTATAATAACTTTTAGCTTAATTAATAGTAGCTCGAGCTATTTATACTACCTTAACGTCTTACTAATTACTAGCTAGTTATCTCTACTATTAAAGGATTAAAGTAGCCTTATCTCTACCTTAGATCGGTTTATAAGGCGGAAGTAAACCTCTATATATTATCGAATAAGGTAGTATAATAGTCCTCTAGATCTAGTATAGTTCTTAATATACTAGTAGTTTCTAATAATCGTAAAATTAACCTTATAATCTTCCTTAATTACTATAAAGAAGACTTTATTAAGTAAGTAATAGGTTTTAAATTAACCTATCTAATTAACCTTAATCTATATAGGTTACTTTAGAGGTATAGGCGATAGTTTAGTAGTAGTAGTAGCGCTAGTAACCTTCTTACTAAGTACTATTATTACTATTACTATCGCCTATAATAAGATACTAGATAATAAGTATAAGTAATAGACTAGTATTAAGAGTAGGAGTAATAGCTATCCTTTATACGCTACTAAAGGCTCTTACTACTCCTTATACTAGCTAAAAGTAGCGTAAATTAACTTAGTAATAGTTATAATAGATATAGTATATTACTATATTATATCTTAATTAATAAACCTACTATAATATAGATATTTCCTATATAAATAGGTAGAAGGATATAGTTTACTAGTAAATTTAGGTAGTAGGCGTATTTTTAGTACTTTAGCTTTTAAGACTAGAGTTCTTAAAATTTAGAATAGGCTTAAAACTTTAGTAAAGTAGATATAGAGTTAGAAAATACTACTATAAAGCTACTAATACTCTAAAAGATTAAAGCTATTTAAAGAGAGTATTAAATACTAAAGCTAGGGAAGTAATATTAAAAAACTAAAGCTAGGATAAGATAGTCTCTAAATACTACTACCGGGAGAGTAAGATCTAGAAACACTACGGCTGGAGGCCTTAAGATCCTACGACACTATAGCTAGAGGCCTCGAAATCCTATAGCACTATAGCAGGGGGCCTCAAAATCTCGTAAGACTACGGCCGGGGGCTTGAAAATCCTACGATACTACGATTGGGGCCTTACAATCTTGCGACACCGCAGCCGGAGGCCCCCAAATCCTACGACCCCATAATTAAGGCCTCTAAATCTTGCGATACTACGGCTAGGGGCCTAAAAATCCTACGACACTACGATTAAGGCCTCAAAATCTTGCGACACCGCAGCCGGAGGCCCCTAAATCCTACGACCCCACATCTAGGGGCCTTAAAGTCTTGCGACACCACAGCCGGGGCCTCTAGATCCTACGACACTACAGCCGAGGCCTTAAAGTCTTAGGTTATTCTAGCGTAGGCGGTGGATTTGTTTAAGATGCTATAGCAGAGGCTGTGTAGTTAAGGGCGGTAAAATCTTACATCTGTAATAGTGGACCTGTTTGAAAGGCGCATCGGGGTAAGGCTAGATATCCGGAATATGTCTTATACCTACGCGAGTAGAATAAACCTACATTGCTATCGAGAAGAGAAAGGAGAGGATATTAGGGCGCAAGAGCGCGTAAACAGCATAGGTTGCGAGGAATTAGGGGAAACTACAAACCTTACGATAGGGTAATGTAATTGTCCTCGTCTTTAGACATAAGCTTAAAGGTATTCTCTCTTTCGTTCTACCTGTTATTCTACCTAACCTCTCTACGCTTACGAGAGGCTACCTCTGTCTACTCTAATCCTCCCTCGCTTAAACTTATAAGCTAGAGTTTAGGCTCGAAGTCCTCTAGCACGAGTCGATATATAAATGCAAACGGATTTTTTTAACTGTAAATAGTACGAGGGATATAGAATAAAGCCCGACCAAGACATTTATCGGGATCCTTCTTAGCTATTGCGACAAATAGCCGTCTAAGATCGGCCGGATTCTCGCCGCCGCTCGGCTAGCGGGCTTCGTGTGCTACTTTAAGACGGCCTTCGTGGGTAGTAATATACTATCTCTTAATAGGTGCAATTTCTCCGGTAGAGGTTATAAGACTTGATCGTATGAATTTACCTAGTATAGGTATGTCTTAAGACGACAACACTAAATAGATCTCGCATAGAAAGGGTAACCTTCGCTAAGTAACCCTACTAATCCTAAGATCGTCGAAACCCCTTGCATAACTTTACCGTAAAGCTGCACTTTAGCGAAGTGTTTATAAGCTCCTGTCCGTGCTCCTACATAAAACGAGATTCCTAGACCTAATCGTAGACGTTCCCTTACAAAGTTAGAAAGGCAGATATGTTAATAGATCTCCTTAGTAAGCTCGACATTAATCTTCTTCCACATCTCTATTTCTATCTTCTATAGATGTACTAGGTATAGGAAGTTCGACATAAGTGCTATCTATCTAGGGGAGTTAATGTTCCTTTAAGTATCCGTTTGCGGCTTCGTCCCTCTACTGTTTTCTAGCTTCGCCTACTACTTTCTTAAGCGCTTCTAGTATTCTTCTTCGACTATAATCTTATAGTGCGCTACAACTTCATTCACGTCGTCTCGATACTTGTAAGGCAAAGTAACATAGATATCGTAGTAGTGCTAAATAATCAAAGCAGCGAGAGGACTAAGTGCGACGAAGTACGCATTTCTCTACGAACTGCCTAAGGAACGCAACAACTTCGTCGTTGTTAGCGCGGATGTTAGTAGGTGCGTCTGCGATCTTAGCCCTCTTAAGCTCTTTTGCGGATCTTGCGCGGGCTTATTCTTTACTAAAACGAGCCGAGGATTTTGAGTCGAAGTGCCTTAACATACTTGACATCGTCGCCTTGTAGGCCAAACTGCCTCTCGAGGTAATTAGTGCTCTAGGGGTGGTAGTTAATCGCCGACGGCGTAGCGTTTCCTTAGCTCCTTCCACCCTTAGTAAAAGTGTTCCAGGTGATTTTGCGGGCCCTATGCTCTAAGAGTACTTGAGCTCGCAGAGGCGATTCTCGAAAAGACTAATAACTCCAAGCAACGCGTTTACAGGTTTCTTAACGGGGTAGCGGAAGTCCAAAGGCTGCGAGTAAATTCCAGGTTCGCTATTTTGGGTTGGAAAGACAGGCAATGCTCCTTGTCCCGTGAACACAAATCTGCCGCACACGATAGCATTTTCCCTGTCGTGGGGAGCAAGGACGCATAGGGGTCATCGACGAATTAACGCGTATCCTAAAGGACCTAAACTCACCTAACGCGTGGCACTGTACTAGGTGTATTGCTCTGGAGTTGTTGATCAACCTTCTTCTACTCCTTCTAAGCCAGCTTCTCCAACTTGTCTTGCTCTTTCTCACGCTCTTTCTCACGCTCTTTCCCTGTATGAATCCCCCAGCGTTTGGCCATCCTGGATTCGCAAGAGGGATACGATCGATTTCCCGCCCGCCATGTCTCTTGATAAAGTCGAGCACAGGGTTGCCAAGGCAGTTATCCTCCTCGAAATGAATGGTCCCATAGGTTTCCAGTCGGCCAGTGTCGCTCGAAACCTTGACAGATCCGGAAATCTATAGTCGACGTCTTTCATGGCTTGCGTACCACATATTGAACATGTTCAAGTTAAAGATCAATTGCTTTCCTAGTAGCTGAACACTCGACTCTCCCTTTAGCCATATGCATTTCTGCAGCAACGCTGCCACACTTTCAAACTGTACAGGGAGTGTTAGTTGACTTCGATGCGTAGCAAATTGCCTGCCACTCTCGTCCACGTGCCGAAGGAAGAACTCTGTCTGGATGACAATAACCTTCTCAGATCCTCTGAGAATGTCGGCGGTCACCTGAACGACCGTTCCAGAGCTCGCGTGCTTGAGGGAGGTGATCCTCGAATTGGTTGTGACCTTATCCCCACACCGCAGCGGTAAAGAACCTTCGGAGTACTCAAAGTTGATAGAGCGATGGAGCAGCCTGAGAAAATCACACTTTAGTGCCGGTATTATAACAGGCTCAACAAGAGCCTTCTATGCGATGACGATGCAGAAGTCGAGAGGCAGGGACCCCTGCGGATGCCATCCCTGAAGGTCTGCAGCATCGCTATGGGACACAGCTGCCATGTACATGTGCACGTCCTGAGGAGAGATCACATGTTCGGTGCCTCTGTACTCGGAAGCGAGGCCATCGCTACCTAAGCGCGACTCAACCCCAATTTTCCACAGCTCAGAGTACAAGGTTTGTACATTCGCCGAGCGCAAGTCTTCATCCTCGACCAGTACAGCATTGGAGTCTGTGAAGTGCAAGTGGTACGTGAAAGTGGGCTTTGTGGTCGCGCCTAATTCGTGCGGCAGGTCGAGCTCTACCACAACAGAGGTCTTGGAAATAGACAGTCGGAGGATTTCCAATCCTCTGGACTGCAGACCGATGTCATGCCCTGTGTTCGCGACCTGATTGTAGAAGAACTTGGCCTGTGGGAACAGAACCCCAGTCCCTGCTGTGGTCGATGTCGCACCGGTACCGCAGTTGCCTCGGAATCCGACAAGAGGGTCCGTGGGAAGTACAGCGCAGAAAATCTGGTCATTCTGTCCGTTTAGCAGCAGAAGTGAGCCTTTATATAGAGGAGCCGGCAGCTGACTGAGTGAAGAGGTGGCCAGTTCCCCGGCAGGTACAGGATTGGTGTGTGCGAAGTCATAAGCCGCGAGCTGCTTGTCGTAATTTCCGAAATAGAATACGCCTTGACTTCCTCGAGCACTTGTAGTTAGCAGATAGGTTGGGTCCAGCCCGGGAAACCGAGTCGGGCTGGCGATAGCTGCAGGGACGAAGCCGACTGCAGCAACACTTCCAGCACCGCCGACGAGGAACTTGTCTGTGAAGGCCTGGACGATGTATGTTGCGACCGGTGCGTCTGGATGGACTTGCATGAGAAGCTCGCAGACTGTGGAGCCTTCCGAGTGGCAGACAGGTATGACTTTGTCGAACTTGCGGCCTCCGGCGATGGTGCTCGAGCGTACTTGCATGATGATTTGATACAAGACTTCCGTGTTGGCTGGTAATTGACAGACCGTGAGTCCGTTGGGCTTGCTAGAATCGCCATTGCAGATTCGATCGATGGCTAGTGTTGGGTAGCCCTGCTTGGACGCATACGCGACGTATGAGTACTTATCGCCATCGTAGCCTTGTCCAGGAGGTCCTAGCCCTGACCAGTAGTCTTTGTTGTATGTCTGAAAACATTAGCAGGTCGGTCTCTTGCAGTCCGTCGCTATTCGGGCTTACCACTCCGTGAACAAGGAGCTGGAGAGTGTTTTTGCGCGAGGGAATGTTGACTTCAGGCTCACAGTAGCGAGCTGCAATCTTGTAGGTCCCGGTGATCTCTACTTTCGGCAAAGCAGTCAAAGCGTCCAGTGTAAGGCCAGAGGTATTGGCGGGCAGCTGGATGTTCAGTGCTGTTATGCTAACCGTGAACGTCAACAGATTACATGTTGGCTCTGCAGATGCCACAGAAGTTGATCCCAGCAAGGAGAGAATAGCCCATCTGAGGCGCATGTTAACCAGCCCTAGAGTCGTCGAGTAAGCCTTATTCCCTGCCTCCGTTCATGCGCCTGGTGGTGATATATGAGCTGTATGGCGGTAATGCCTTCCACAGGAATGCCGAAAGAACGGAAGGGGATTTTCTTCCCGCGAGCGGGGTCGCGACTGCTTATATTGAAGATGCATTTTCTTTTTGAGCTCTGGAATCCTGACGCAATGGTGTAAGCGTCCGTCGATGGAGTGGCGGCGGTGGTGCAAGTGACGGAGGAAGTTTGAGCAAGTGTGACTTCTGAAAAGGGGAAGGAGGATGAAGTCACCGGGCCGTCCCGTCCAGACCCGCTTTCAAGTGAGTTTCTTCGAGATGAATCGACTGCAGCGTCGCTCGATCACACCACGCGACACTCCTCAATGTCATCTCATCATTGATGCCACGATGCCGCCTCTCCATCCGCTCGCTTCTCCATAGTCGCAGCTCTCTGGTCCCGCCAAGTCCGCCCTGTCGTCCAACATGGCGTCGCTACACCACCGCAGTCGAAGGAGGCCGGGGACATGAACATCCTCCCCTGGACTTGTCGAAGGAAACCGCAGAATCTTCCTACTTGGATTGGATATTGGGACCGCAAGGTGGGCAAGTGGCAGCCGAATATCCGGATACGACACAGCCGAGCGACAGAAGTGGAGAAGAGAAGGGCTCAGATGATGGACGGTCGCTATCGAGTGGAAAGACGAGAAGGGAGAGACTAGCACAGTCGAGCATGAAATATGCAAACAGGCAGCAGCGGGTCAATTCGACCCAGATAACTGCAGACCGAGAGCATGAACAGTCCTCAACTGGCAAAGGACAGCAGCCGCTCCAGAAGTCTACTGTTCGCAAGATGCGAGCGGGGGCCAAACCGCATCGCCCTACCAAGGTCTGGACTTCGCGGTTCCCACATGCCAATGGAGTCAAGATGGCTGCGCTTCGATCTGCGGGTGGGTTCTCAGCCGGCTTCTCTTCAAACTGGCAACTGCAATTCGCACGAGTTCAAAGACATCAGGACAAGGCGATCGGAGAGCACACATCTAGGCTTGCTCCTGTCGTCCATGAAGATGCAGCGAGTTGGGCTCGCGAAATATTCAACAGATCGGAAGAGAGCATGTCCATGGTGTTGGGCCGACTGGCTGGCTTCAGTATTAGCCAGAAAACATTTTGCTGGTCTCAGATCGCCCTCTGGCTTTTGTACGATGATCCCGAGAAGATGATACCCTTCCTCCGCGAAACACACGTCTTTCCATATGCACCAATCGCCTGCGTTGACGACAGTCTGAGATATCTGGCCAACCATTTCTCTCACGAGCAGGACCTGCATCACCTTCAGGCACTTGCAGACCTGTTTCCTGTCCTCGCGAAACGAGAGAAAGCCGGCCGTTTGCATATGCACGGACCCTTCTTCCGGCTGTTGATGCCTCATTGCAGCCATGAGCAAATCAATGAGATGTATCGCGCTGTCAAAGTACATCACGTCAAGGTCGAATGGCATACGTTCTTGCACTTTGCTACTTACTTCGCCAAGAGCGAGCATTTCGAGCAAGCTCTTGATGCTTTGTTGGAAGCCAAGAACGCAAATGCAGATCTCGACTCCTTTGCCTTTCGCAGCAACTGTTCGACCCTGCTACGCAATTCAATTCGACAGCCAGCTGGCCTTCGGGTCTGTTTACGAATCGTAGACAACCTCGTCAAAATTGGAGTCAAGCTGAACAATCAGCTATGCAACATTGTCATGCTGAATGCGGTGGAAGCTGGCGATTTGAAGACTGCGTTCTCGATCTACAGCTCGTTGGTCGAGCATGGCCTGGAGGCGGACAAGTACACCTACGCCATTCTTCTGAAAGGATGCAAGTCTGCAATCGATGATGCTGAAACTCTCAACGCTACTATTCGAGCCGCCATAACACACGTCCAAGTCGTTCAGGAGCCTGTCGTAGCCACCGAGATTCTACACTGTCTTGCACTCCATCACAGAAAGCACAACCCGGACAGAGCTTTCGACACGGTGACAGATGCATTCGCACAGCTATTCGATTCGACCCCGCTTGAGCAGCTGGGAGTCATGCCGGCGAAAGGACTTCAAGCTGGACCTGTGTCAACCGAGAAGATGCAACCTCCACCGCAAGCAATGGGCATCATGATCGCGATGTATCTGGACCATGTATTCGCACGATCCCAAAGCACATCTGGAGCATACGAATTGTACAAGCGCTTTCGCACGCTTGTTGAGAACGGCTTGGAACCTTTCGTTTCCATGACGGAGACCGATCATGTAGCCAACTGTTTCTTGATGACATTTATCAAGAAAAAGCAAGGCCTTCTCCCTGCTGCTCAAGTCATCAAAGACATGCAACGAACTTCGGATGACTTATCATCAAGGCAACAATGCAAACCTACTCAACAGACGTGGTCAATATTTGTGCATGGATTTTCTCGACACGGCCAAATGAAGCTCGCCGAGCAAGTCTTGACCTACATGCGTGGAAAGGGCATGGAACCGAATAAAGTGACCTGGAACATTCTGGCAACGGGCTATGCAAGCGCACAGGATGTCGAGGGGACACTTGATGTGCTAAGGCGGATGGAAGCCGACAGCGTAACATGGGATGAATGGACATTGAATGGCGTGAGGAAGTTGCAAGACCAAGAAACACTTCGAAAGGAGCTCGAACGGAGACGAGAAGTACCACAGCTGGACTTCACAGGCGACATCAAAGACGGCCTTGGCGAGCGGCTGAATGCTTTTGGAGAAGCTCCCCGCACGATAGAGCGAAAGGAGCCGGAAACGGTCGAGGGCGTAGCAGATTCGCCTTCATATCTGGCCGAGTCAGGAGCACAGTCATATACCCCTTTCAATTGAAAAATTCTACCTCCCAACCCCCATCCCAACCCCATCAACATTCGCAAACCCAGCGCTCGTATGCTCCTTCCACCAAACCCACCTCCCCCCATCTTTCTCCCACCTCCAAAAGAACACATTCATCTTCTCCCTCTCCACCCCTCTCGCATCATTATGCACCAACAACCCCACCCAGACCGTCGCATAACCGCTATGCCAATCGATATGGACATTGGCGTTTATGACTTCGGCGTAGACGTCTGGGCTGAGCTCGGAAAAGTACCACTCCCGGAGCTTGAGCATTTCTGGCCCGGAGAGTTTGAGGACTTGCCCGTTGTCTTCGGTGTTTTCGTAGATGTAGTCGGGGGAGGCGTAGAGGGTTAGGGGTGTGGCTATGTCGCGGGTGTTGATGCTGTGGCAGATTTGGAGGGATTGGGATTTGAGGAGGGTGGCGGTGGGATGTTCTTCTTGTTGGGATGGGTTTTTGGTTGCGGTTGTGTCCATGATGTAGGATATGGGTTGTTCGGTCCTTGTGGAGGCCTTGTCCATAGCGCTTTTTGTTTGAGATTCGAATTTTCTATGTCCTGGAAGAGTATGCCGAGAGGATCGACTTGGAGAGCTGAAGTCCATCGTATGAGCTACTAAAACTCTCTCAGGCACTGCTTATAAAGATCTGGCGAGCAATTCAGCTTTGCTCCTCGGGTCCTTCTGGCTAGTAGGGCAATATCCAAGTGATGGATTAGGTGACTCCGGTAAGAAGATGTGTTTACAAATTCATCTATCATCTCGACCGTTTGACGATGGTAGATCCCTTTCATTGTTTCGATTATGGTGATGAGGTTTGGTCTTCATCTTCGTTGCCGGAATTGTAAAGACGCTTTAGTTTCCCAAGGCACCAGGCCGAATGACGGCCATTACTCTCGTCACAGCGAAGATGATAGCAATTGCGATATGATCCCTCCAAGCTCAAGGCATTTTCTCTCATCCTATCGTCCATTTTCTGCCTCTCCAACTCATCGGCTTTGTCGAGCCGGGCTTTCCACTCGAGTGATGTGGCTGTGGGTTGGCTATGATCCATGAGGTCAACAGTGTAAGGAGCAATGAAGTCATCGAACCTGTTTCCCAACAGAGGTTCCGCATCGACCCAAAGTAGCAGATGCTCGGGATCATAGCCACATTCTGTGACGTCCAGAATCGGGCGGTCGCTCCAGTACACCAACGAGCCCTCGCTATAGAGAGCCACGGATTCGCTGAGGCATCCATTCTTAACACAATCCAAGCAGATGTTTGTGGCTTGGTACAAATGTGATAGCTTCGCGGTACGCCTAGAGTATCGGCCTGAAGGTAGAGGGAAAGAGAAATTCAAAAGCTCCTCGGTAATATCGACACACTTTCTGCAGTGAAACCCCTGGTGAAGCCCTCGTCGAGCACATGAGCGGCAGGCCACATAATCCGTAGTATAAAGATAAAGCGCCAACGCATGATCATTTGGCATAGCTTCCAGTATACTCCTCCATGATGTTGTTGTATGATTCGGGGTCGTCCAACTTTGGAGTTTCGCCAAGGTCCTCGTTGGTTCAGTGGTATGACCGGCCATGGCCCAAACTCTACTACGAAGCACAAGTCCAGCGTATGCCTCGTTGACGACTTGCTGACGTTCTTGTGAGTCTTCATGCAAGGTCGAAACCATGTGTTCGCACCAGTCGAGATATCCGGCAAACGCTGCAAGAGTAAGTGCTGTCTCTCCAGAGGCATTGCGTGCACCGAGGTCAACCTTTGAGGGTAGCCTGGACGTTTGAGTTTATTAAAACTATCGTCACCTGATCACCTCAACACTTTCGTTATCTGATCACCTCAACCTCCGTCCTAATTAGGCCTAGTGTGACGGGCAGATCCGCTCCTCCAACCTCACCTCTCGACTTCAATAAACCTTCGTCCTATTATAGTTTTACTATAAAGTAAGATTCGTACTTTATAGAGAAATAGGCTAGAGTTATAATTAGGCTATTATTCTTTAGAGTAGGGATATATTAGACCTACGCCTACGTATAAGGGAGAGTAAAGGAGTAAGCCGTAAGAGACTATAATTAAAAGCTTACTATTATTACTACTCGATTTAATCGCTTAGAATTACGCTATCCTATATTTAGTATTAGTTAGGTAAAGGATTCCCTATTTAGTTCTTCCGCGAAGTAAGAGCCCTACTTCGTAGAAGAATAATAATAGGGAGTAAAGTAAAGAAGCGTATATAAATAGGGATAATAGAAGCTAAGAAATTAAAAAGGTTACTCTTTACTTATAGACTTCTAATTTCCTTCTTCTACCTATATACCCGCTTCCGACAACTATCTTAAATACTATCTATATTATAATAGTTACTATAAATATACTACCGCCGCCGCCTACTATACCTAGCCCTAGCGCTCGTCGTTTCGTCTCTTCTATTATCTAGTATAATAAAGTATATCTTCTATCTCTTAAGTAGTAGCGAGCTCTAAGCTAACTATTAATATAGAATAATATAAATACTCTTACCCGCTTCGTCTCGCGTAGCGAGCTTCGCTTATAGTTCGTTAGTAGCGTCTATTACTCTAGCCTTAGTCCTCGCGAGTATATCTTCGTTTACTATATTAAGGCTAGTTTTGTCTAGCGCGCTACCTATAAGTCTTTAATATTATAGTAACGATCCTCTAACTTTAGACGATAGTATACTAATATTAATAGTCTACTATACGCTTGCTCGCGCCTACGCTCGCCTCGTCGCCTATTATTAGGCTACTCGTACTACTCTACTTACTAGTACTCGCGCTTATACCCTCGCCTACTCCTTTAGTACATATTTAAATATTAGACTTTAGACGGTAGCTTACTAATATTAATATAGGCCGTAATCTACTCGCCTATACCCGCGCCTATCTCGCTACTCGTTATTTAGCTACTACTCGTCGTTTTACTAGTACTACTAGCGCTCTTCTCTTTAGTAAGTCTCTAACGACTACTTAAACTTTAAAGGATAGTAAGCTAATATTAAAGTAGTCTATCGCTTATAGGTACGCGCTTATAAGTATAGAGCTACTACTACTACTACTCCTTTACTATCTCTATTAGATTTTAATAACGAAATCGATAACTTATAAGTCTTCTAGTCCTCGCTCGATCTATAGCTAGACTAGTAGCTAATATATAGATATAGCTTTATACCTAACAACGATAACTTTATAGGCCCTAAGCCTAATAATACTACTACTACTACTACTATTACTAGCTAGCCTACTATTAGCGATCCCTCTAGTTCTAGTCTAGTCGCTAGCTCTATCTCTACCTCCGCTATCCCTATTATAGCCCTAGTAGCCTCTAAGTCTACTACTACTACTACCGCTATACTACGCCCTATTAGTTAGCTAAAGGGGTTAATAAAGGTTACTCTTCGTCGCCTCGAGTAGGAGAGTAAGTAGTAGTTAGTCCCTAAGTATAAGTAGGGTAAGCTAGAGGACTAGAAGAAGTCTAATAAGGATAGGCGCTACGCCTAGTCTAAGGTAAGTAATTTAGATCCTAAGCGAGCTATAAATCGATAGATCGCTAACGTTTTATAGACTAGCCGCCTTATAGAGGGAGATAGTATTCTATAGGCTACTAGGCCTTATAAGAACTACTATCGTAATAGTACGTAGTACTTAGTACTACTAGAGGGTAGTAAATATACGAAGTACGTCTTCGACGTTAAGCCCTATAAGCTATAGATAGCTATTATTTTAGGTTACTATATAGCGTCTATCTACTATACTATATCTATATACTAGGAGCGTTTTACTATAAGCGTTTTACTATATTACGTCTATCTACTAGGTCCCTACGCTTTAGGCTAGGCCTTAGAGCCCTATAAATAATAAAAGCTTACTCTATCTATATCTTCTTAGTTTCCTACCGTCTTAACGTCGATATCTCGTCTTAATCGCCTATCTTAGTTAATTAGTATTAACTCCTAAGTATAGCTTTAAGTATATATCTAATTACTAGAATTCTTCTATAAAGTAGCGTATATATATTATAGAAGAATTACTTATATTTAGAAGATATAGCTTACGTATACTATAAATCGATAGTAGTCGTACTCCTTATTCTTAACTTATATATATATTTCTAAGTACTAGGATTTTTCTATAAAGTAGCGTATATATATTATAGAAAAATTACTTAGCTTTAAAGCCCTTAAATTAAATCCTTATCCTACGTATACTACGAGTCGACTAAGGGACGCTATCTTCCTCTTTCTTAACCTCTAGCCTAGTAGTATACTTCTTCTTAGCCTAGTAGTATACTTCTTCTTAACCTCTAGCCTAGTAGTATACTTCTTCTTAGCCTAGTAGTATACTTCTTCTTAGGCTAGTAGTATACTTCTTCTTAGCCTAGTAGTATACTTCTTCTTAACCTCTAGCCTAGTAGTATACTCCTTCTTCTTAACCTACTTCGCTAGAATAGTAACGCTAAGTAGTAGGAAGGTTTAGACGTCTAGTACGGCGATAGAAGGTTTAGACGTCTAGTATAGCGATATAGGTGTAAGACGTAAGCTAGTCGAGTCGTTATGTTATAAGTTAAGACGAGACGGACGATTCGCGATAGCTAGAGTATCGAATCCTTCTACGAGATAATAGTATACTATATATACTAACGGGGATCCTTATAGCTTAGTAGTATATAGAGTATTAAATTCTCCTATAAAGTAATAGCCTAGCTTCGTAGAAAAATTAGTAACTTTACTAAAGAAACGGAACTTAGGTATCTCTTACGTTAAGTATTTCTATTAGTAATAGTACTATCTAATATACCTTTTACGAGCCCTACTACTTACGTACGTCTACGCGATTAGTAAAGTCGGAGAGATAATATTAATTACTAGGTATTAGGCCGCTATATAGATACTCTTCTAGGGGTCCTTAAGCGCTAGTATTACCGTTAAGAGTCTATTATAATCGCGTCGTTCTAGCGTATTTAGACGGTCTAGCTTATTAGGAATACCTAGAGCTCGTAGGTCGCTTTCCCGCTCGAGTCTCTAATATATTAGAAGTTATTTAGGAGCGAGCTAATAAGATATAGGCGTATAGAGGTTATAGATTAAAGATAGAGGATATAGAGGTATAGAAGTCCTAGATACGTCGATAAAGCTATAGTAGGTAAATAAGCCGCTAACGCGTATTAAAATATAAGTTACGTTATAGATAATAGATATACGCTATATCTAGTACGACGTCTATAGTAACTCGGGAGATCTTAGCCTAAGGTACTAGGGTTACTTAGAGTAAATATATCTACTAGGGTTAGGGACTACGAGGTTATTATACTATTAATATAGCTTAGAGGTAGCTCGCTATTTAAAGGAATAACTAATAGATCGATTTAAAAAATTACTATATAGTTAAGGAAGCTAGTATAAGAAGTAGACTATTTAGGGGGTAAGTCTTTAATTTTACTACGAAGTAGAATATATACTTTATAGAGAAATAGTTAGCTAAGCTAGGTATTAAAGGACTTCTAGGGAAGGAACGTAAGGAGATAGGTTAGATAACGCTAAAAATAGTAGTAATCGATAGTCTCGTAGATTTAGTTTAATATTAAGTAACTATAGTTAAGGACTAATAAAAAGGGGCAAGCTAGTTATAGAAACGATTTAATAATAGCTATACTAGTAGTTAGGGAAGATAGCTATACTCTAGCTATAAAGACGGCTCTAAAGGCTTAATATAGCTACTATCTAGCGGTAGGGAGAGTTCTAATACTTAAGATTACTCGAGATCTACTACTATCTAGCCTTTAGGAGCGTAGCGAGATACTTAAGATCTACTACTATCTAGCCTTTAGGAGCGTTCTAATACTCGAGATCTACTACTATCTAGCCTTAAGGGCGGTAAGATACTCTAAATAGTCCGCTATCTATCGTTAGCGATAGCTCTAATACTCGAAATACTATAGTTATATTATAAAGAGCGGCTACCGAGACTTTAGCCTAGGAAACGACGATTATATACAATTCTCTATAGGTTAAGGTATAGTATATTCGTATTATATATATATATATATAGCTCGCCTAGCGTAAGACGCTAACTACTAGGTATAGAGACTAGCTAGCGGCTAGCTCTAAAATTAAGAAACAAGTATAACTTTAAATATTATTAAATTAATACCTATACCTATACCTATACCTATACCTATACTTATACCTATATTAGTCTATATACTACTAGCCTACCTATTATATTATATTAGTATTCTTAGTATTAAACGCCTACTTCTACCTTATAATTATTACCTTCTACCGCTTTACTAGAGTACGCGGACTAACTACTATAGCTAGTAGCTATCTATACGCCTCCGAAGGAAATATAAAGTAGTAGTTCGGTCCCTCCTAGTACTACCCCTCTCTAGGTAGATCCGTCTTAGTATAGTTATCTAGAATTAGTAGAGATAAATAACGCCTAGTTAGCGTAAAACGGTTCTTAGGGTCTAGTAGGTAGTAGTACTCGAGGTTAATATCCTTAGTACTAGCGACTTTAACGAATCGATAGTAGATAGTAACCTTACGAATAACGTCGTAGACGTTAGGGATACGATCCTTAGTATACTCTAGCTATATTATATTAGTATCTACCGAAGCAAACCGATAGATAGAACAACTAACCTAGCGCTACTAATACTTATAGTATACGTCGTCCTTATACTAGAGTCTTAGCGTCTTAGGCTTATTCGAGAATAAGCTCTATTTCTTTAAAGAACTAGGTAGAGTATTCGAGAACTTAATATTAGGTAAGAGTAACTTACGGTTAGCTATTATCTAATATATATTAGTATAGATATTAGAATCTATAACGGTAGCGATTAGATATACTACTTCGGAGAGCGAGTTAGTATAGGAGTATAATTTAAAGTATAATTAAAGGGCTATATATTTAAAAGAGGTAGTTATTACTATTATCGTTAGTATTATAGAGAAGAAGAGGAAAAGGTTAAGAGCCTATATATATAGCTAGCTCCTACCTCTATATATACCTAAATTAATACCCTATTACGCGTAATTAGGGAGTTACTAGCGCTAAAGGCGCTCGTAACACCTATTACTCGGGCTACTATTAAGGCGGCGTCCTTATAAAAGCTAAGCTATATATAATACCTAGGTATAGTAGCTCTTATATTACTAATATTAGGATACTAGTAGCCCTCGAATCGATCTAAGGTATACTATCTCTCGAGAGATTTTAAGAGCTCGAAGTAAGGAAGAGTCTTAAATTCTTCTACGAAGCTAGGCTATCGCTTTATAGAAGAATTTAAGACTCTTCCTTACTTAGACTCCGACTTTATATTCGTCGGAGGGTACTATAGTAATTACTAATACGTAGCTTTATCTAATAAGTAACCCTACTAGCCGTAATAGTAAACGATAATAGTAGATAAAGCTTAAATAACACCTAGGAATATAATACTCGAATTTCTTTACGAAGGTATCTCTACTACTTCGTAGAAGAACTTAAGCGTTATAAGGTTAGGTAAAGTACTATAGAATAGGTCGAAGAGATAATAAGATAGTAATCGTATTTAGAGAAGTATATATATAGTATATCCTATTTAGTTATTACTACTTCTTCTTTAACCTTATTTCGCGATTAGACCTAGGTACTTACTATACTCGCCGTAACTTCTTCCTCTTCTATTAGTAAATACTCTCCTACTAAACGCTCTCCTCCTAACTACTCTTCTAAACGCCCTCCTACTAAATACCCTCCTAAACGCCCTCTTATAGAACGTCCTCTATATCTATATCCGCCGTTAATAGTATAAAGCTCGATCTAGTACTAGAATTAAGAGCCGTCTAGGATACTTTCTACTACTATAATTCTTATTAGAGTTAATAGATCTCGGGCTAGTTTAACTAAGGTAACTAATACTCTAGTAGAGGAAGTAGAGGGATAATATCTTCGTAAGTAAATAAGATCTTAGTCTATTTAACGATAGTATCTATTATATTAAGTAGAGGCTTCGGTAGTAGCTACTTCGTCTTCTTACTCTTCTTACCGCCTAACTTAGCTAAGCTAGAACCTTTCGAGCTAGAAGCTATCTTCGAGCTAGAAGCTATCTTTAAGCTAGAAGCTATCTTTAAGCTAGGAGCTATCTTCGAGCTAGGAGCTATCTTCGAGCTAGGAGCTATCTTCGAGCCTATAGAGAGTATAGTAGACTTCGAACCTTTAGTAGTCTTCGAGCTACCCGAGTCTTAAGCCTTTCTAGTAGGCGGGTCCTAAATAGTATTAGGCTTATCTTTTAGCGGTCGAAACGTAGGCTATAGCTTCCCTATATTAGTTATAGCTAGTCTCGAGCCTTTACTAACGTTAGACTCTTACTTAATACCTACCTCTTACTTAATACCCTCCTACTTAATACTCTTCTACTTAATACCCTCCTACTTAATACCCTCCTACTTAATACTCGCCTCCTACTTAATATACCTTACCTCGCTAGTATTAGTACATACTACCCGCTTACGCGTAGAGGGATCTTTCGCTACTCGTAAAACCTCTACTATCGTAGGGAGTATTTCTTCTCTATCTAAGTTAATAAAGATAATATCGAATAATAGTCCTCTACTAGAATTATTAATATCGATTACTATTTCTATTAATCTACCTACGTTATTAGTTCCTATAGGTCGTTAGGCTTTCGATATAGGCTAGTCGTTACCCTAGCTAACTAGGCGTAGCCGCTTTAGATTATCTAGCTAGACTATAGACACCTTATTACTTAGTTATAGTTAGGCCGAAGGGATCTTATAGGTTAGTTAAGCCATAGGGATCTTAAAGATTAGTTAGATAATCTTATAGATTAGTTAGGCTATAAGGAATTTATCGTCGAGTTATTAGCTTCTTAAGATTATTAGTAATATATTACCTTCGTCGTCTAACGATACGCTAGAAGGGAGGTAGTTACGCCCTATTAGACTATCGTTATAGAAAAGGCCCTCGTTATTAGTAATACCTAGAATCGGACTTAATCGTCGAAACTACGCTAGCGAAGAACGTACTATAGTAGGAGTCTAAGTACTAGTAGGTAGTTTAATAGATACTTAAGTACTAGCGGGTAGATTAATAGGTAGTTCGATCGTAGCGTAGACGTTAGGAGGTACGTCGAGCTTAGGCTTAGACTCCTCTTCTACGTTATAAAGTAACGTAATCTTAACTTAACGTTCCTACTACTTAGTTAAGCGTTTGTTTAAGAGTTTAAAAGGTAGAATTATTTTATCTAGGTCGTCGGCCTCTTAGTTACTAAGACTAGGGCGTTAAGGCTTATTCGTACGGCTATCGAATCTAGTAATAATAAAGCTATCGAAGTAGTTCGTTTCTACCTACGTAATCTAAAAGTCGTCCCTTACGTCCTTATATAGGCGGTAATATAAGCGCGAATTACGCTACTCGGCTAGCTAGTCCTTAATTACGAAATCGTATAATTAGTACCTATATACCGTTAACTCGAAGCTAAACTTAATCTTACCCTCGTCGTACTTCTAACTCTAAGGGTCGTTAACGTTTACTAGAGTTACTAGAACCGTCTAGATATTAACTTTAAACTTAATCTCCCTAGGAGCTACCTTCGACTAGGGTAGATAAGAAGGCCCTACTAATATAGTACGAGGTAGAGACAAGGGTAGTAACGAGCGATCCTTAGAATACTAGTAGTTCTCGTTTAGTCGAGGTAGGTAAGTAGACGCTACTAGTCTAAGCGGATTACCTTTAGTACTACTAATCTTCCGTTTATAAGGCTTCTTCTTATTCCTATTAAGAATATCCTAGGCTTATCTATCGAGAAAGTTCTAGAAACCTACGGCGGTAGTCGTTAATAGGCTAAGCGTAGAAGCGTTTATAGGTAGGCTAAGCGTAGAAGCGTTCGAAGGCGGGCTTAGTAGACTATTATATATAGTAGCTCTAGACTCTAGCCTATATAGCCTAGGTTCTAGATTCTAATTAATTAGGCCGTATTATAGGTAGACTTCGAGACTTTTATCGTATCTTAATAGCTAACTATATAGGAGTTTAGAATAGAAAGGGGTCTAATTAGTAACTAGTAGAGGTATATTTAATATTAGAGGTAGATAAGTATATTATCGATAAATAAGGTATATATAAATAATAATAATAAAGCGAGGTAACGAACTACGTACCTAGTACTAGCGACTAAAGTATATATCTATACGTAATATCCTTAATTTAGTAGCTTACTAGTAGTAGTAAAGACTACGACTATACGATCCCGCGGCTATAACTCGTATCGATTAGGGGGCTCGAACTTATCGAGTTTACTACTAGCGTTAAGGAAATTAGTAGCTCGATCGCGGAGGTAGTAATATACCTATAAATAGAGCTTCTCCTCTAGGTTATTAGGGTTAGGCTCGCCGCTATAGAATCGTAGTGGGAAACCTATAGCCTATAGCTCCCTATTATACTAATCGAGAGTACCTAACGGTAGATAGGAATTAAGGTCTAGATTCGTTAGCGTATATACTACTTAGGCCGTATATCTAAATATAGCGAGTTCCCTTTAGCGATTAACTCGACTTAGCGATTAACTCGACGTAGCGTACTAGCGTAGCTATAATCTTAGCTAATCGCTAATAAATAGCTAGCCCTCTACTATTATATCGAAACTTAATTTAAAATTAAGATATAACCGTAGTCTATAACCTTAGTACTAAAGACTAACTCCTTAGCCGTATTAGGAAAGATATACGTACTAAATAACTCTACCCTCTCTAGCTATTACTATATTATAGGGTAGTCGGTATCGAGTAGTACGCTATAGAATTCGGCCCCTTTAAGCTTAGGGTAGTCGTAGAGTATCTTTAGAATTCCTTAAGGGCCCCTAGTTTCGAGATTTTACTTACGAATACTATACGAGTTCTAGCTTAATACGAACTCGTAGATAGTATACTAAAGGATAGGTATATAGATAGTAAGCTAGGTAACCTAGTAGGCCTTATTTACACTATTAAAGGCGCGTATAGCTACTATACGATCCTATAAGTTACGCTATCGGTTAATTATAGCCTTTACGAGCTCGCCCTACTAGTATTTAATAGTCTAGTTTCCCTTACTTATCGTATACTAGAAGTAATCGTTAAACTCGAGCTCGCTCCCCTCTATAAGTTCGCGAAGCTATAGATATATATCTACTAGTATTAGTATCTCAACTCCTTAATTAGAACGTATAATCCGAGGGAGCTATCCTAATAGATATATAGTAAGTATATAATACGCGAATACTAAGAACTTCGTCTTAGCTAGGTGTCTAATATAATACTATACGATCTTCCGCGAGTATACGTTAATATAGGTATATACCGTAATTCTAAAATACGGGTAGATCTTATAGAAGGTATCGATAGAGTATATATTATCTAGTCCGATTACTTATAGGCGTATACCTTAGGGACGATACTTCTTTCCTAAGCGCTATACTTTAAATACTAATTTTACCTTTAATCGTACGAGTCGATAGATACGATCCCTTCTAATAAGGCGCTATATTCGACGAAGTATCGCTATAAGCTCTTAGTATCTAATATCCTATTTTATACTATAGCTAAGGATATAATCTAACGCTATATTAATCTCTTAGTTAACCTCTTTAGGATTCCGGTTCGTATACTATTAGTAGAGGTTTATCTTATAGCGAAGTTATTTAAGTCGATATACTAATAGTACGAATCCGTCTAGTCTTAGTATATCTAAGGTCGTCTTATTATTAAGCTATATATCCTAGAAGAGCTTAATAATCCTCGCCCTTAGGCGTCTCTCTACTTAGCCCTTTCTATACTCTCCCTTTAATTACGTTAAGATACCCTAGTCTACTAATCGCCTATTAAGAGTAGCTAATAAGATACGAATACTATCTACGCGGAGGTTAGAGCGGACTTCGTCTATAGTAAAGCTATTATACTTAATTTTCCTCTCGATTTTAGTACGCTTTACGTCGAGGTTTAGTCTTAGGCGAGGTATCCTATCGTTCTTACGTAATAAAGGGTGTTAAAGAGAAAGGGGCTATAGTCGCCTCGATAATAATACTATCTATATTACCTACTCTTCTATTAAGAGCTAGAAATACGGAAGTACTAGTAGATATTTAAAACTTCTAATTAGAGGGTAGACTAAGGTAATATTATCGAGAGGTACTCGCTTATTATCGCCGCGGGTAGTAGATCGAGTCGTAATTATAGGCTAGGTTAGGGCTAGTAGGCTTATTACTCTTCCCTAAAGTAACGTAACGCTATTATAATAAGTCGCCTAGGCCGTAAAGGAGGTACAACGTCGCCTAGATAAGGATCTATATAGCTCGAGTTAGCCTACGAAAAGGGCGAGGCTCTAAATTTATCTATAAAGTAAGAAACGTACTTTATAGAAGAATTAAAGACTATAGCTACTTCTCCTTTAGTACCTATTAGTAGTAGTAGCGAGTAGGCGTCGATATTCTCTAATATACTAGACTAGAAATATATATTATAGTTAGTAAGGGCGATAGTAATACTAGCGTGTACGCCTCGATTAGCTAAAGAATAAATAATACTAGTATATATATAAAAACTTATTTTTCTACGAAGTGTTCCTATAGATATCTATTAGCGCCCGTTCTAACTACCTAATAAGCAAATTTAGTATATTTATATTATACTAGAAGGTGTTTAATTATAGGTGTATTATCTTTAACTTCGTAGAAAAATTAAAACTTTAAATACCTACTAGCGTCTAGATAGATTAGGCGAGTAGTTAGGAAAGCAGTTTTTCTATAAAGTAAGAGCGCTACTTCGTAGAAAAATAGCTTTCCCGAAAACTTTATATAATATCCTATCTTAGCTCTACTATTAACAAATACTTATCTTAGCTCTACTATTAATAAATATATTAATACTACTACGCCTTTCTATTAGGGCGCTATTATTCTTCTACGAAGCGACACGTATACGTCTAAATCGAATTCGTAAGCCTTACTAACGAGTTACTACTATCCCTAAGTCCTCGTACTACCCTTATTACCCTTACTACTAAGTCCCTCTATTACTACTAAGTCCCTCTATTACTATTTCTATTACCTAGAGTCCTTTCTACTAGCTCGGGTATTATAGAAGAGAAGGATTACGCTTAAAGAGGAGGGTTATTCGGCTACTTAGTATAATAAGTACTTTATAGAGGAAATACTTACCTCTACTATTATAATTATATACTTATCGACTAGGCTAAGGCTAGGGAAACATATATAGTACTACTATCTACGTTAATACTAAAGTATTAGGTAGACGGGCGGAACGGGAACCTTATATATAGGCTATAAGGATATAGGGATCTAAGGTTTAGTATAAGATCCTCTTCTCTACTAGGTATCGTATCGACTAGCTAGAGCTAGGAAATAATACCCTTCGCCGCGATAAGCTAGTAACCGAAGCTAGAGGCCGAGAAGGGTAGTATAGATTATTAGTATACCGTAGAGGATAAGGTTTAGTAGTATTCTTATAAGTAAGTAAAGTACTAATCTTATTAACTACGAGTATTAGTTCTATAAGTAAACTAACACCCTATAGGGGACCTTCGAGCTATATAGTAATATAGAGGCATAAAAGGGCTAAGGAATATATAGCGCTAGTTGTTAATAACTAGAAGTAGAGTCTTAAGACTAAAGTCTTAAGGCAAAGTCTAATCTTACGAGCCTTAGGTATCTTAAGGGATAAGCCTAAGAGTTAGAACTCTATAACTAACGGTGTTAGATAACGACTAATATATAACGCCTCTTTTATAGCCGAGTAAGACCGTTAGTAGTAAATAGTACCTCTCGTAATAATAGTACGAATAGTTTAACGCTATAACGTAAGTATCGTATTAGGCGGAGCGTAGCTAGTAAGTATTATAAGTAGTAACTAATACGGCCGAAGGTAGGTAACCTAAAGGCGACTCGTAGGTAGGTACTAGTACCCTATTAACGACTTAATAGACTCGGATAGACTAAGTAAGTAAGAAGGATAGTAATACTATCGTAGTTAGTAGCGCCTACTAATCTACTAGAATCTTATCGATTCTAGTACTAGGTAGGTAGATATATTACGCTATAGCTAGTAGCTAACTAAATAATAAGATAGATAAAGTATAAGGCCGACTAAGTAGAATCTTATCGATTCTAGGTAGATAGCGATAGTACTAAGTAAAGGAAGCGAAGCGGTCTAGCGATATCTACCTTTCCTAACCTCTACTAAAGTAGAGTAGTCTAGCGTCTATTACCTTTCTAGCCTTTGTAGAAGCTAATAACCTAACGGACGAAGCGGTCTAGTAGTCTTCGCCTTTCCTAACCTTTATACCGAAGTATAAAGCGGTCTAGCGTCTACTACCTTTCTAGCCTTTATAGAAGCTAATAGCCTATAAGCTAAAACCCTTTAAGCTAAAACCCCTTAAGTACTCGGTTATTTAGTAAGGTAGATAGTAGCTAGCCTACTACTTAGTTTAACGTCGTAAAGCTAGACGGAAACTAATACCTATTAGCTATTACTACTACGTTAACGAGGCGGGCGGTAACTAGGTTATCGTCCTATACTAGTAGGTATTAGAGGTTAATAAAAGGAAGAAGAAGGAAGAGCGTAAGTAACGAAGTTTTAAGCTCGCGTAGGTAGCTACGCGATATAACGTTAGCGTAGGTAAGGTAAGGTATTTAATAGTAATAGATATCTATATAAATAGCTAGAGTTTATAGAGTTTAGACTTAGGCGTTTTTAAGAAAGAGTTAGAGGTAGGAAAGGATAACTTAGCTATTTATCTATAAAGGGGTAGCGTTACTTCGCGGAAGAATTCGAACGTAGGACTATCCTAGCGCTAGTAGGTAGGTTATTTTTAGGCTTATCGCTCGTAATAGGGTTTCTACTAGCCGCTAAAGTTATCTATTCTTCTACGAAGTACTAGCCTAGCTTCGTAGAAAAATTCTAAGCTCTAATAGCTAGTATAGAGTCCTACCTTCGATAATAGATAGTAATACGATCCTTTACTTACCCTTTCTACGTTTAACTATATAGCCGCCTAGGCCTACGTTAGTAGTCTTATACGAAGAGTAGGACCGCGGTTACGAATAGGAGGATAACGGCTAGATAGAGTAGGTTAAGGAGTAGGCTAGGGATACTAATATTAAGAGCTATACCTATTTAATATAAGTAATTCTCCTACGATATATATACGCCGCTTCGTAGAAGAACTATAGTAATTAGAGGTATACTTAGAGTTATAAGTTAAGAAAGATTTATACTAATTAACTAAGATAAGCGACTAAGACGGGCTAGCGATTTATTTATATACTAAATTCTCTTCTTCTTCTCCTACTTCTTTCTCGTCTTCTCGTCCTCGACCTTTACCTAGCTCTCCTTAATTATAGTATCTATACGTATATCGTCGCTAGGGTATAATTCTCTATTAGTAATACTAGAGGCTATATTCCTAACTATATCTTTACTAAATCTCTTAATAAGCTACTCTTTCGTCTCGACTAGTAGGGATTCTCTACGTAGTCTAGTCTAGTCTTAATCTAGCGGAGGTAGCGGATTACCTAACTACTAGCTAGTCCTAGTATTATTAGGGAAAGAAGAGAGAAAGGGGAAGAGGAGGGGGCTAAAGAAGAGAAGAGAGTTAAAGAAGAGAAGGGGGTCGAAGAAGAGGCTAGGCCTAAAGGTTATTATTTCTCTAAGTATAGCTAGAATCCTCTTCCTCTAGCTTCTTTAGTATACCGCTATCTATATCGGTAGTCTTAGGTAGTAGATAGTATAGAATAGTATAAACGCCTATCTTCTTTCTAATCTTCTATTATCTTCTCTACTACTAGCCTAACTCTACTACTAGCCTAATATAGCGGCCTAGGACCGCGACTATATAGTACTTAAGGACGTAGATAGTAGTAGTCTTAGGTAGTAGATAGTATAGAATAGTATAAACGCCTATCTCCTCCCTAATCTCCTAATATAGCGACCTAGGACTACGACTATATAGTACTTAAGGACGTAGAGCTATATACTTTCTAGGAGTTTTAAGTAGGGCGGAGAAGTTAGTAAGGTTATCGATTTCTCTACGAAGAGCGACTACTACTTCGTAGAGAAACTACCTACCTCTTCGATTCCTATCGTAGGGAGCGATATCTCTAGTACTTAAACCTATATACCTAACGATCGTCGATAGTCGTACTACTAGTAGCGTATACGGATAAGATATTAAGGAATCTAAAGACGGCGTATACCTAACCTCCGTCTATTATATAGCTTTAAGAAGCTCTCCTTTAGTAATATAATAATATACCTTAAACCTAGTACCGCCTTCTACGATAGCTATATATTAATATATATAGTTACTATAATTATATAACCTACTTATTATACTCTCTAGAAAGTAGCCTACGCGCCTAAGCCTATACCCGCCTAGCCGTTATAGCCTAAGGGGTAGCCTAGGGGATTATAAGGTCCCGCTCCGCCGTATAGGCCCTCCGCGCTACTATCTAGGGGGTAGGGGGCTCTCCTAAGGTTAGCGTCGAGCCGCTAGCTCCTCCCCTCTATAGTAAAGATAAGCGGGTTAAGGACTATTAGAAGAAGAAAGGTTAAGGGGTAGAAGACTAGTAGATATAGGCTAGCTAGTAGTCTATATGTTATTAATATTACTAAGAATCGCTCGTAGTAATAGCAAACGCTAATTATATATAGTAGTAGGTAGTCTAATACTCCTATAGAGTTACTAATTCTCCTACGAAGCCGCGCTAGTACTTTATAAAAGAATTTAATACTCTAGTAACTAGTAACGACGCCTACTAGTACGTATATTATACTAATCCGTAGAATTACGACTATAAGCTCTATATAATCTTCTTCCTTCTACCTTCTTCCTCCTCTATAACGAATAGTCGGACCTAAGTATATCTAGGAAGCTTTCTAATACCTATAGAAGGTAGGCCTATATTAGTAGTCTTAGATTAATAAGAAGGACGAGAACGTCGCCTAGGCGAAGTAGCTTAAGAAGAAAGATAGGTTAATTTAATCTTTAGTAAAGTATTAAATTTTTCTATAAGGTACTAGTCTAGCTTCGTAGAAAAATTCAATACTTATATATTAGTAAGGATCCTCTAGCGCTATTATTAGTACTTTAGCCTCGACTTCTTATCTTCGCCTATTTCCTATTAGAATCGGTTACTATAGGGCGGACGATATTATAAGACGTTAAGATAAATAGACTAAGGTAGTTTCTAGGCTTAGTAATTATATTATAGTCCTTAGCGTTAGTAGAACCTCCGCGCTAGTACGGCGACTATATTATAGTCCTTAGTATAGCGACTATATTATAGTCCTTAGTATAGCGACTATATTATAGTCCTTAGCGTTAGTAGAACCTAGGCTACTAGGCTGTACTAGTATTATATTATAGTCCTTAGCGTTAGTAGAACCTCTATACTAGTATAGCGACTATATTATAGTCCTTAGCGTTAGTAGAACCTCTATATAGTCCTTAGCGTTAGTAGAGACTCTAAATCGATCTACCTCTATACTAGTATAGTAACTATATTATAGTCCTTAGTATTAGTAGAGCCTACGCCGCTACTAGACTAAAAGACTTTAAACTAGCTAAGTTAAGTCGATCGCCGCCCTTTCTAGCGTTAGCTAATTAGAGAGCGAGAAACCGTATTAAATATTCGCGTAATTCTCGTATTAGATAGACGTATTAACGCGATCTACTAGTATATAGCCTAGGTAATTAATAATACCCTCGTATAGGTATTACTACCCTCTATACTACCCTTACTACTATCTCCGCCCCCTTCTATATCTCCGCGTACTATCCCTATCTACCCCCTTATCTTAAGGATCTAATACCTACCTACCCTACCCTAGGATCTATTATCCTACTACCTCTTTCGTCCCTACCGCCCCTTCTATCCTTCTACTACCCCTATCTACCTTATAGCGAGTTAATACTAAGCCTTAACGAGATATTATATACTATCTACTATCCCTATCCCCTAATATATAGCGAATTACGCTCTTATATTACATTTTAGGTTAGTATAGCTTAGCTAGTATAACTCTAGTTTCTCTAAATAATATAGTAATATCGATAGATTAATCGTTAATTAATCTAATCCCTATAGTAATACTAAAATAGCCGTATTAATAATATTTATTCTAATCCTTAATCGATTTAATTAATTAATATCGATCGATTTAATAAATATTAGCTAACGTTAGGTAATCTAGGGTAATAAATACTTCTTTTTTACTCTCTATTACCCCTTAATTAACGTATAAGTTTAGTTCTATACCTAGCTCTAAGGAATACGAAGGTTAGGAATAGCGAGGTAGCTCTATTCTTCTACGAAGTATAGCTACTACTTCGTAGAAGAATAGAGCTACCTCGCTATTCCTAACCTTAGTTTTAGGCCTAGAAAGGGAAATAAGCTACGTTCTTCTATAAAGTAAGTATATTACTTCGTAGAAGAACTACTACTAACGATTATCCTAACTAGAATCTAATATATCTCTACTTAATACAACCCTACTATTATCTAATACGAGCTAGAATAAACTCCTATCGTATTCCTCTCGGTTAAGCTAAAGGGCTACCTATACGTTAGCTATTTCTTACTTTAACTTACTAATATAAGATAGAGCTATATCTAATTACTCCCTTATCCTACTATAATCCTTCGTCTTAAGCTACTCTTCGCCTATAGCCTCTCCTAACGCCGCCGTATATCTCGTCTTACCTATTCTCTTATAGTAGGTATAGGCTATATTACCTCTTTTCTAGTAGACTCGATAGGGTATATTATTACTAGGCTAGAGATACTAAGAATATAGCGAAGGAGCCGCTTTACCTATAGTATATTAGCTACTTAGGTAGTTAGCCGTTAGTATAAGTAAGACTTACCTTCGTCCGTTTCTATTATTTAACCTATACTATTAAACTTCTATATTTAATTAAGAGCGTTAGTCCTCTTAGTACTACCGCGCTTAATATTATTAATATAGCTATTCTACTACTCTTAGCTAATATACTAGAAGTCGCTAGGAGTCGTCGTTTCGGGCTTCTAGAACTCGTATATCTTAATCTATTAAACGTTATAGTAGGAGATCCTATTAGCCTACCTTAGGCTGTAACGGGTTACCTAACCTTCTTTAAGCTCGGCTTTTCTAAGCTTCTTCTTCGTAGATAGCTAGATATTTATAGCTATACGGCCTATAGGTTATATATATACCGCTTCTAGCCTTCTATAGCGTTTCAAGATAAGCTAAAGGGGGTACCCTTTACTAAAGGCTCTAATTTAGAGCGATTCTTCGAGCCGCTAGCTAGTTCGGCTACTACTACTACGGGTATTGCCTCCTAGAGCCGAGCCTAGGCCCCGCTATATTTATAGTAGTTAGTACGAGGGGCGTTTAAGCTAACTAGGTAGTAGAAAGGCGATAGAACCGTCCGGCTAGGCGCTAGCGATAGATCTATTAAACTATACGGTTAAATATACTAAGTAGGCCTTAGGAAGGCCTACTAAACTACTAAGATAGGCCTAGATAGCTACGTAGTAATTACATAATTAAGAATCCACGAAACGGGCCTATTAAGTTACCGTAAAGCTAAGTTTAAAGTTAAAGAATCTAAGTTTACGCGCCTAACTATAGTTACAACCCCCTATAAATTAGTATTCGATAGTAGGGACGCCTACTACTAATTCCCTAGTATCTAAGAACTCCTCGTAACGACTACGACCCTACCGTCTACCGTCGACGACGTTAAGAACAAGAATCTCGAGAAGAAGCTATTTTATAGCCGCCGTATACTATAAGTTAGGCTCTCTAAAACCGCTCTATTATTTCCGGCTAAACCCCGGAATTTTAACGCTTCTTCGCGCGCTACGCGAAGGACTACGTAAAAGTAGCACCGCCGCTACGTATATACCGCTATAAAGTACTCGGCCTTAGGTATTAAAACCTAAGGTTTTACGGACCCCTATATCCTCTCTTTTCGAAGGGGGTATAGCTCTAACCCCGAAAATACTAAGAACTACGATATTAGAGGGTATTTATTAAAGCCCTATACTCGCCTATAGAGCCTAGCTAACTTACTCCTTACTAGCGAGGCTATCTACTAGAACCGGAGCTATTAGGTAGGTATAGTAATAAACTTTACCTCTTAAGGCCTACCGATTTAGTATAACGAAACCTATACCTTTCCCGATTTAGAAGGAGTAATAGGGCTCTTCGGAGGTTTAAGGCTTCTAATTCTCTTCGATAGGGCCTATACCGTCCTTACTACCCTACTACTTCTTTACTAGCGATTCCGAAGAAGACTATAAGCGAATCTTCGATATACTAGCTATCGCCTACCTTTAGAGCCTACCCGAACCTCTTCCTTTCCCTCTACCCTCTACTACCTACTACTCGCCTTCTACTACCCCTTTCTATACTAGATTTTACTTATATACCTCTCTACTACGTTCTCTCGACCCTCTACCCTTCCTACTTCCTACTAGTAGAGTAGGAATTAAGCTTTCTAGATAGCTTACCGTCTAGCTAAGACATAAACTAAGACCCTACTATTAGGGATTAAGAGCTCTTATAGATCTAATATTAGTAAAGGAACGCTACTATTACTATAGGCGTTAACGCTAACCCTCTTAACTTTTAGCCTCGCGAGCCTACTACCGAACTAGGTATAAATATCGATAATAAAGAAGCTAGCTCTAGCGAGTATATATCCTTAGCGGTTAATTCTAAAGACTAAGCTCCCTCCCTAATAGCTAATTATCGAAGAACTACACCTAATAGTACGGATTCGTAGGTTCCTACTTAAGGTGTTATCTTTTAAGCCTTAGTAGCGGATCTACTATATTTCTTCTATAAAGCTACTACGGGTTAGGCTTCTACTCGAAGCTCTTCTAAGATATATCCTCTACCTAGCGAAAAGGATATCCCTTAGTTTAAGGGCGATAATACTACCCGCTTTATC
>NHNW01000080.1:0-143936 GCA_002786025.1 Zasmidium citrigriseum
GTAGATAAGGAGGTAAAGAAGCTATAGAAGAAGCTTTAGAAGATCGTAATAGATTCGCTAGAGGAATATACGCTTAACGAGAAGTTTAGCTATTACCTAAGGTATATTAGTAAGGAAGTACTAGTCGCGCGACTATTAAAGGACTACTCGATATTTAATACTAGCTAGCTACCTCTAGTAGGGCCGCCGATTAAAGTAAAGTAGCTATCTAGGTAGTTATCCGACGGAGAGGCTAAGGTGTTAACTAAGGCGCTTTATTAGATAGATCTAATATTCTAGAAGGATATAGTCTATCCCTTCTTTAGCTTTAATCCTAAGGACGATAACCTACTATCGAGGTGTATATAGGACAGCTAGAACTTCCGTAAGGGCCTTAAACCCTACTAACTATACGTCGTCGCCTAGATACTTAAGAGACTCGTACTTAGCTAAGAATAGGTTATTAATACTATAGATATAGGTGCGGGTAAGACCTACTCTTCTATCGCTATTATAGATATCCTTACGTAGAATAGGGAGCTATACCGCTATAAAGACCGCGATATACTAGAAGATATAGCTAACCGCGATAAGAATAGCTCGCCTATCCTCGATATAGGCTTTCTTACGCCTTATACTCTAGTCGTCTAGCTAGGTATAGATCTACTTATTCTCCCTATACTTATAGTCTAAATATAGATTAAAGAGCTACTAGACTTCTCGAAGCGTAAGCGCTTTATTATCGTCGCCTCTACGAAGTACCCGGAGGGGTAGTTAAAAGATAAGAAGAATAATAGGGAGTAGAGTAGAGTCTATTATATCGATAATACTCTACGACCTAAGTACGAAACGGATAAGATATAGCGATATACTAAGGGCCTCGGGGATAGGTTTATTAAGAATAGTAAGGTTACGGTTCGGGCGTTTATATATTAGTAAGAGATCGAGGGTAAGGTTATTAGAAAGGTAGCGCTATAGTAGAATAATATTATAGTTATCGTTATATAGAATAGTATTACTAATCGAGTTTCGTAGGTTAATTATTCGACCGACTACTACTTCGAAAAGTCGATCTATAGCGTCTTTAGTACTATATTTATAAACGAGATCTATAAGTATATAAAGTACTTATACGGGATATAGAAGGTAGTTAGTTCTCTACTAAGATACCCGCCTATTATAGGTATTAGTATAACTCTATACTAGAACCTAGTCGATATATATAGTATTACTATAGCTACGTACGCGCGGTACTATAATCTCTAGGTACCCTAGAAGACGACTAAAGCGTAGAATAAGAAGGAGAAAGAGATAGTAATAACTATCTATAAGGTATACGAAGTTAGTATCTTTAACCTTATAACGCCCTCGTATTTTAGGACTAGAGACGATATTAATAGCTAGAAGATCTCTTTTAAACCGAACCTTAACGCTTAGACGAAGAAGTAGCTAAGGGAAGAGGTAGTATAGGAAATTATTATAGAGGGCGCGCGGCTAATAACTCGTAAGCTCGAGGATACTATTAAGTTAACTAAGAAGAGGAACGAAGATCCGACTAAGGTAGGCTAAGATCTACTAAAAGGTATAGACGTCGAGCGTAGTATATTTACTAATTAGCTTAAGCGCTCGTAGATTACTATAGGAAAGTAATATACCTAGGATTCGTATAATATTAGTTAGACCTAGTATTATATTAACTACCTAACGAACTCCTACTTCGACCTCTACTTAAAGTAGCCGTAGGATATCGTAGATACTCTTAAAGACTAGTTCGACGAGGAATAGCTATTAGACGACTTAGACTAGAGCGGATTCCTAGCGTATATTTATAAGTAGCGAGTTATATAGCTATAGCTAGAGTTAGAAATATAGGTAAGAAACGATAATAAATTACTCGCTAAGGTTAGCGATTATACTAATAAGGACCTTAAAGGTATTAAGAAGAAGATCTAGGCCCGCGAGACCTACCTAGCTAAGCTCGTAAAGTATAAAGCTAGCTAACTTAAGAAGAGTAAGGTACCCGAGGATCCTAGAGAATCGTACTTTATAAAATACTATACTAAGCGACTCTACGATACTACTAGCGGTAAGACTATTCGAGGGATTATTCGCGCGGTCCGCTAATAGGAAAACGTTATAAGTAAGCCGCGTAAGATTACCTTCGTAGGTATTAAGCCGTTTAACTACTAGCTTATTATAACGATATTAGAATCTATAGTCGCCGAAGGCGTCGACTTAGATATACTATTAAGCGAAGATTCCCTATATTTCCTTAGTAGATCGATAAGTAGGAAGGATTATAAGACTACCTTAGTAGATTTCTATATAACTACTCCTAATATTAAGGGATACGAGGATAACCTATAGCTCCTCGTTAGCTAAGCTAAAGCCTATAAAGTTAGCGTATAGTTTATACTAGCTAATATCGTCGTATAAATCGATTTATAGTAGCTCGCGAATACGGATATCTAAGTATCTAGCCGCCTAAATCGTAATCGACCTATCTAACTAGTAGAGTTTATAGAGAGCTTTCGTCTAGTTAGCGTATACGATTAGTTTCTAATTAGTACACTATTAACGGAGCGTTATAGGGCGTAGAGAGCGGTATTTAATAAGCTAAATACCTTCTTTAGCGGAAAGAAGGCTCGCGAACAGGTAGAAGAGATAGATTTAGTAGATAAGTAGGTAGTAATATCGCGTTTCTACCGCTTAACGGTATAGAATAATTAATATTATATTATACTAAATATCCCTATTCTTACGAAGTAGAGACTAGAATAGACGGTAAGTACTATTAACTATTATAATAGCCGCTAGCGTTTAGTTAGGCGTTTTAAAGTAGTTATATAATAGTACGTAAGATAAATAACGGCGCGTAAGGCGGATCTAGCGCGCTAAGCGATTAATACGCCCTTTATTAATAATACTACAGAGAGACGCGTCTATATTATTAGTCTACTATAATAAACCCCCGATTTTATAAAGGCGTTATTATAGATAGTATTCGTAGATCTTAAACTACTACTACTCGCCCGAATCGTCGTCGCTAATATAGGATATAATATACGACCCGCGCTATTAAAAAGAACCTAAATCTTAATAATATCGATTATACTAGCTTCTATACTACTATCGAGCGTATTATAACTATAAGAGGCTAGATATCGAATATATTTAGATCGATTATAGAAAAGGAGATAGTATAGAAAGAGTTACTACGACTATTTTTAGCGGATAATAATACTCGTATACGATTTCCTAGTACTCTTATACTACTAGGGATATAGGCTAGATAAGAGATATTCGGTTATCTCGTAGTAAAGATTTACGCTAACTTTAGAAGGCGATAGCGCTAGAGAGATACTAGACCGCGGCTATATAACGCTATCGATATATTATACTAGGCTAGGTAGCTAGAGTCTAAAAGTCTAGCCTTAAGGGAGGATAGAAGAGAGAGGATTTACGAGTTAGTAATACCGCGGGCTACGTTAACGGAATAGTATAACGAAATAGTCGAAATTATATAAAAGGGCGGCGAGACTAAGCCTCTATATCGGCTCTATAAACTCGTAAGAGGATAGCTATAGCCTACTTCTCGCGGATAGATAGTAATTAAGGACTTAGATTTCTCCCTCTTCCGAGATCTACTACGGTTAGATTACTAGTTCAATCTAATAGAAGACTATATAGGATAGGGAAAAAGCGAAACTACTACGATATTATACCTTACGACGATCGATAACGAGTAGTAGTAGAAGGCGGTTATAGCTCGGATAGTTCGAGAAGAGCGGTACCTCGAATTCGTTATCGTATAGCGAGGGATTATAGGTTAATAGTATTAGTATACTACGTAAACTAAAGTATATAGGTCTTAGTGTTCCGTAGGCTAGCTACTTTATACGGTTACTTACGTATAGCTTCTTATCTTACTTATCTACTTCCTTACCCTTACGGCCTCTTCTCGCCGTCTATTAAAGAACTCTAATACTCCTTCTAAGCTTAAGATTATCCGATACGTTAGCGTATATATCTAAATATATATAGTAGATAGCTATTACTAGCGCGCTAATTATAAGTATAACGGCGCGTTAAAGCTTAACGCGCTACTAACGCCGCGGGAGTAGGGGCTTAGCGATAACGCGTACCTTTTATTAATAACGCTTATATAGTATTATACTAGTATATATAATATACTATCGCTCTCGACTTCGGATCGAAACCCTCTATATATAGGCTACCTCTATATAATATACTAGATATATAGAAAGTATTTCTATCGCCTAGAGGGTATATAGAGATACCTATAAACCTATAGCGCTACTAACGACCTAGAATATACAATCCATATTAACGATCTAGTAGATAGTCTAATACTTAATATAGATATACTAGCCTAGGCCTAGCTATAAGATAGAGAGGATAATTATAGAGAGGAAGGGTTAGAAGTTCTAGAATAGTTACCGTTTAATACTAAAGAAGACGATAAATAAGAGGAGTTAGAACTTCTAGATTAGGTACCGTATAACGCGGAAGAGGATAACGATAAGATACTATTACTATAAGGGCTATTTAATACCTACGCTAGGGTTAACGATAACTTATAAGGTAGAGAGATAGAAAATAGAGTCTCTAGTACTACGAGACTCTATAATATCTAAGATAGTATAGATATAGGCGATACGAACGACGATAATAGCGAATCTATTTACTCTAGTAGCTCGATTTATATAGGCCGTAGACGGCTCTCTATAGTAAGTAATCCGGATAATTATAATATTATAATATTTAAAAAGAGTACTAGTAAGAAAGTAGAAACGTAGCTTTACCTATACGTTAGATATTATTATAGTAACGGCGACGACTAACGCTTCGACTTAGAAATACTATATATACTAGACGATTAGTAGACGAAATAGGTATATTTAACTCCCTATTCGACTCGTCTTTCGTAAGATAGCTACTAGAAGAGAAGGTATCCGCTAAAGTAATTACTCGCCTCCTTATAAATCTAGTACTTAAGCCTCTTTACGAACTACTAAGCTAGCGGAATCTAATCGAGCTTAAGGATAAGATAGAGTAGATAGGTAGCTCTTTATTAGGGCGATTAGGCTAGTAGTAGAGGGGTAAGATATTAGTAGCTATAGGACGTAGTACTAACGGAGCGATAAGGTATCTATTTAGGTTTCGTTCGCCTCTAGATAGAGTTCGTTTCCTTATAGGCTATAACGGATTTAAAGACGACCTAATATACGCCCTATACCGAATAATAATAAAATAAGAACCTAGGAGCTAGATCTACGGTAAGATAGCGTCTATAGACTAGTAGTAGTAGATATAAGATTCGCTTAGTATAGATAGCGTAATAATTATACCGATTATTATTATAAGTAATAAGACGTAGGTAACGAATTACTAGGGGAACCTTACTTCGTATCTAGTATATATAACGATTAGTAACCTTCTAGAAGACGTATAGTACTTAAATAACCGCCTAGCTAGTATACTCTTAGCCTAGCTACTAGTTATTAAGGATAGGGACCTCGTTACCCGACTCTAGGTACTATACGACTATATAAACTAGTTATTCGACCCTATCCGCCGACTTAGATATAGAGACGGAGTAGACCTCGAGTATATAGACGGCTATATATAGCGATACTTCCCTATTATAGTAGCGATATCGATTAATTATAAGGAGTAGGTTAAGATAGTATACGTTAACTCTCGAAACTACTATCTACTATATCTTATCTACCCTAACTAGCGCGAGAACCTCGAAATTATAGCTAAATAGCGTATATATAATAATACTAAGCGCTAGTAGAGGAAGTAATAGTACCGCTAGTCTAGGGCTAGTAAAGGCGACTAAAGTAAGAAGAGGAAAAGTAAGACCTTATACGAGTTAGACGATAAGGACGATCTAGTATAGAATATCTACGATATAGAAAACTTCATATAGGGATACCCTAAGGTAAATATCTATAAAACGCTTATCGTTAATATCCTATACTAGCTACTAAAGGGAGTACTTTATTACACCTTAACTTAGATAATAAAGCTTTTAACGGAATAGATACGGAAACGTACTACTAAAAGGGTTAAGCGCTAGATAGCCTATAACCTAGGCTAGAGTATAAAAAGAGGTAAGGCCGCTATACCTATAGAGGCGATTACTAATATTATCGACTAACGGTTTATATCTATACTACTATACCCTAATACTAAGGTCTTCTACTACTTCTCCGAGGTTAAATAGTAGATAGGTAAAGAATAGAAGAGCCTACTCTAATAGATATTACTAGTATTTACGCCGCTATTAATAGAGGCTAATTAGATACTAGCCTTAAATTTTATACGAGCTATAGTAGACTTTATCTTATTAGCTATATACCCGAGCTACGATAATAATACCCTACGATATATAGACCTAGCGTTGTTCCGAATAAACGAGCTTTAGGATACGTTTTTACGCTTCTAACTACGATATAGCGATAAAGAAGGGGAAGGGGAAAGACACTTTAATTTCCCTAAGTAGTATACTATAATATACTATCTAGAGATAATCCGACGATTCGGCGGTACTACTAGATAAGAGACTAGATTATTCGAGTATAACTACGTTAAATATATTAAGAATACCTTTAAGCTTACTAATAAGAAGAATAGTTAGGAGGACTAGATTATAGACGCTAAGAAGCGTAGGATAAACCTTTAGACCTACTTCGACGATACTCTACTCTTTTAAAGGCTAACTTAAACTAAAGAGCTAGAATGTTTATTAATACCTAATAGACCGACTTAAGCGGTAGATATCCCTAGTACGTTCGGATAGCTAAGGAAGACGTTAAATATAGGCCTCCCTATTAATAACGACTACTAGAGAATAGTCGTAGAGGTAGAATCGATACTCGGTAAGACTAAAGGCTAATATTTCTATAGAGTAATAGCTACGTTCGTACGCGAGAATCGGCTACCTCCTCTAGTAATAGCGTTAGCTAAAGGCGAGTATAGACGGCCTAATCTAGATAAGATCGTAGAAGACGACGAATAGATACTACTACTCCGTTTAAAGTTCTATTTATCCGCGAGGTATTAGAAAAGGACGGGTAAATCTCGATCTAATCTAGACGCGGTAGAGTAAGACTTCGTCTAATATATATATTTATAGTAGGGAGTTTAAAGCTACGAGAGATACGACTAGATATAGGTATAAGAGTATACTACTAGTACGGACGATATAGCTAAAGATATACCGTTTAAGAGTATACTACCCGCCTAAGTAAAACTAATCGTTATAGTAGAGGACCGAGCGTTAAGCGTTAATAGCGAAGGTATAGGTACCGAGAAGGATAAGGACGATACCTAGTTTACTAGTCGCGCTCCTATACTAGAATATACTAGGGTATTCGTTAAACTATACTAGCTAAAGGAGAAGGATAGCTTAGTAGATAAGATATATAGTATAATAGTAATTAAGCGTATACTATTAGTACTAGTATACGGCCTCTTATAAGGTAGACGGATATATAAACTCTCGTATATTACTTATACTATCTATATAGTACTAGTCGATAAAGCCGAGCTAGATAGAGATAAGTTTATTAACAATACGGCCGACTTCGAGACTTATAATATATTATAGAACGTAGAGTAGGAGGTAGAGGTCGCTTAGGTAGTAGTAGACGTACGCTCGTAACGCTAATCTAGATCGTAACTATATATTACTCTATAGAAGCGCTTTAATATCGGTTTCGAGCGGCGTATATATATTAGGCGGCGTAAATATATACGTATACCGCGGCGTAATTATATCGAGTAGCGTAAGGACTACGAGTAGGCTAAGCTACTTAGCGCGTTAACGCTACGCCTTACGTATATCTTCGCGCTTCTCGAACTACCTTAGCCTACTTAGCCTACTTAGTATCCTTAACTACGCTCGCCTTTTAGGTTTTCTAGACGTAGGTTAGATATAACTATACTAAATAGACGAATATCGAAGATATTATATATACTACTAATACTATCGAAGACTTCTACTACTACTACTCTAATAAGCCGCGCCTACCCGCCTACCCTATCGTTACTACGATCCGCCTTACTATACTATCTATAGCGTTAAGGACTCCGCCGTTTAAGGGGGGGGGTAGTATTATAGATCGTAGCGCCTAGGATTAGGTCTACGTAGATCTAAGTACGACTACGTATATATAATTACGGTTACGTAATCTAGCCTAACTTCCTTTCGTCTTATCTTAAGCTTCTTCCTTCCTTACGCCTCGTTAGCCTAGTTACGAGTATCTATTAAATTTATTTACTTAACCCTCGTTTCTTAATACTTTATACTAATAGGGTTAATACCTATCTTATAGGTAGATATATTATACTCGACGCCTCTAAGGATCTAGCTATAGTAGCCTACGATAGGATTACCTCTCTAAAGAAGCTAGTAGCTACTAAAGCGTCCTCTACGCCTAAGCTAGTTATAGTAGGCTATCGCTAAGAGATCTAGAGGTTTAGATATTAGTAACGAGCCCTTAGAGATCTAAACTCGCGAATCTAACGACGATAATAACGAGCCTATTAATTAGGAGCTAGAACTAGAAGAGCTAGTAGTATCTATAAAGAAGCTAGCTAAGAAGAAGGGTAGAGAGGTATATATACTAAATATAAAGTAGAAGGTATTACGTTATTTAATATAAAATAAGCGTACCTAGCTAAAGGAGTTATAGACTAGATTAATTAGAGGTATTAATATCTAATTACTTAATAAAGGTAAGCGAAGGGTAGCGCGGATAGGTAAACTAGAGCCTACTATAGATAATATCTTCTAGTTATTAATAAAGAACTTTAAGAGGACGTTATTTAGTAATAAATTAAACCTTAGATAGATAGGCTAAAGGAAAGCTAAGCTAGCTTATAACGAAGGAAGGGTAATAAGTAGTATAAAAGAGCGTAGTAAGGTATAGTAGATATTAGATAATTTAATCCTTTAGAAGAAAGAGAAAAAGGATACTTAGAAAGTATCTAAGCTTACCCTAAATTAGCGGAGAGCTAATACTCGAGGATAGCGAGAATTTATATAGTCCTAGCTTAGAGGAAGTCGATAATCGACGAGTACTATTAGTAGCTCTACTAGTAGCTCTATCGATAGCGAGGGCGATAGTAACGCTAATAGCGAGAAAGAAGGCGAAGTAGATAGTAAGGTAATTAATATCTCGTCTAATAAAGGGCTAGCTCGTAAGGGCGCTTAGGGTACTAGTCTAGCCGTTATTACGGAGGTACTATTACTTAATCGTACGAGCGGCCGCTCTATTAAGTAGGTAACTATTACGTAGTAGTAACTATAGGGCGAGTTAATAGTAGCTTTAAATAGTATACTTTAGGCTTACTAAGAGTTAGAAGTAAAGACTAAGAAGTATACTACTAACTTAATTACGATAGAGCGTAAGGCTCTTAATATTAAGTAGGTAAAACTTAAGATTTTAAAGTAGCTAGATACTCGCTTATAGGCGCTTAAAACTACGGTCTAGTAGTAAGGTAAGGCGCTTACTAGCCTATAGTAGAAGATAGATAATAATAAGAAGTAAGTAAAGGAGCGTTATAAGGCGTTTATAAGTATATTAATAGCTTATAGTAGTAGATAGATATTATAGAAGTTTTAAAAGGTATAATTATAAATATAGCTCGGTTTCGGATAGCCCCTTTTTAATAACCTTCCTTCCTTCTACTCTTCCTTTAACCCTCTATAATACTCTCTATACTACTCTCTATACCGCCGTTATCCTTCTCGCCGCTACTAGTACCTTCTCCGCCGTTATTAGGAGCGTTACTACTACTATAGACCCCTAGATACTATTATAGGGTAGGTACTAGTATCTAAAACCTCCGCCTAATAACGTTAGGGTTATTATCGTCTCGCTAGCCTTAAGGTATTAATTCGTACCTAAGGTATACTATATAGTTATATATAAGGACGGCTACCTTCTATATTAACGCTACGTTCTAAGTACCTAATTATAGGTTATTTTTAAACTAGTTCTAACCGTAGAAGTTCTCTAGTTTACTAAACCCTTACTCTACGAGTACCCTTATAGAAGCTAGCTTACTATTAATAGTAGTCTCTTTATCTATTAGCTATAGCTAGCTACGCCTATACTCGTCTATAAATAAAGCTATAATACTAGTCTTTTCGCTAGCCTTATAGGTATTATTCCCTATAAGATATAGCCGAGGAAGCTTAAGATTAGGCCTACTCTCGTATATTATATAGAGCTTTCTACGTAGTAGTAATTACTAAAAGATCTTCTAGTCGTAGGTAGGCCTAAACTATAGACTAGTTATAGAAACGATTAAGCCGTTAGGTATTATAACGCCTTAATATTTAAGTTTATTAGCCTTATAGTAGTTACTATACGTCTAGCGCTACTTAAGGTTATCTTCTAGTATATAGGTACCCTAGAAGACTCTATTAATTATACCCTAGAGGTAGTTATTACTAAATCCTTTAGTATTAATAGATATCTATCGCGTATAGATCTAATAACGCTTATAAGTTAAGCCTAGCTACTAGTTAATTAAGGACTTCTACTTCTAATATAACTACTAGTAGGTATCGTTAAAGGCGATAGAATACTAGAGTAGGGACTTACTATTAGTATAAATAAGGTAATAATATTAATCTAGAGTAGTAAGGCGCTTATAGACAATAAATATTACTTTCTAAGGTTCAGCTCTTAACCTATATCTATATACTAGTAAGTAAATATCGATCTATTAAGCTAGCTTACTTACCGAAACTTTAATCGCTCTATACTAAGTAATAACTTAGCTATATCTTTAAGCTATATAGGCGTAAACCTTATAAGGCGCCTATATATCTCTTTATCTATATCCTTAAGCCGCTAGTTAAAGGATTAGACCTTAAATAGCTTCCTTTCCTCCTTAGGCCTTATATACCTCTAAATTATACTATTAAGGGTATAATATTACTACTTAATAAGATCTAGACTAGTAGTAAGTAGTAGTCGACGATAACGTTAAGTAGACTCGTCGATTACGAAGAAGAAACGGCTACTAGACCTTATATTAACTAAGATTTACTTACCTCTAGTAGATAGTTATATAAGTTAAGAAGAAGGTTTAATATTACTAAGGCGGCCTAATATTACTCCGACTAGATCTATAATTACACCCTTAACGCTAATAATATAGCAATATCCGCCGCTATATTTCAATAGGCAATAAGGAAAGACATGAGGGAAGGGGTACTAAAACGGTGGATTGTGAGCCTTCACCGCCGACTCGCGTTACTGCAAATTTCAACACCTGCGTTAACTTTTCTCAACCCGGAGATCAATTAAAGCAATTAGTAGCCCTGCTGACCACCTCTCTACCATTGAAAGGCCTACTTCACTGATCATTGCTCTCGAAGTTACCGACTGATGAGCGATTTTGAACGTAGAGTTCCGGTAGGTGCATGTCGGTGGCGTCTCGATCGCATTGGTCGGATTGGGACAAAGCCGTCTTGTGTGTCGTCGCTGCCACGCAAGCTCCTGTCGCGATTCAAATTGAGGTCTCATCAAAAGGCCTGTAAGGGTGTCTGACGAAGGGGGTGAAACGCGGGATATGCATGCAGAAACGAGCCCCCTGTAAGGGAGAGAGTGGTTAGGGAGAGGGCGGAGCAGTCAGCGTCTAAATTAGGAAGCTGAAGCTTGCCAGGGGCCAGAAGGTTCTGTCACGTGATTACCCCAGGCTTATTGACAGTTGGCCTTCAAATCGCAGGTGCCTGCCGCTCTGAATTCGTGTCCTCTCGAACCACACTCGCTCCAGCCGATGTAGATACCTTTCTTCTACAGACAAGCCCGCCATGGAGTCCACCACTATCGATACTCTTTCTTCCGACAACACCTTTCTCAAAATGGAAGACCTACACAACTCCCCACACTCGACCTCGCCGGCGCCGTCGTTCGACACCGCTGCGACCGGCTCACAACAGTCACCGCCGCCTGTCATCGTCCACTCGAAGCAGGCCAAGAAGCGGAAATCATGGGGCCAGGAACTTCCTGAGCCCAAGACCAACCTTCCACCACGGAAGCGTGCGAAGACCGACGACGAGAAGGAGCAGCGTCGCATCGAGCGAATCAAGCGAAATCGCGCCGCTGCCCACAACTCGAGGGAACGCAAGCGACAAGAAGCAGAGACCCTCGCCGTGCAACTCGCACGTGCAAATGCAGAGCTCGAGGCATACCGCCGGCTACACGGTCCGTTGCCCTCGAGCGTCGTCCTTCCCGAAGTCCACGTCAGCACTGGCGAGTGGTATGTATCATCACCATCTACTACCGTCCTGTTCACATGCTAATTATTCGCATAGTGAGCCCGTATCCACACCAGCACCATCGCTCGTGGAATCACACGGCTCCGTTAAGGACGCTCCCAGTCCGGCCTCGCCGGCTGAGAGCATCTTCCACAACACCGCCAAGACTCCCTTGATCAAGCAAGAACCGCTCGACTACAACTCCTTCTCCACTCTTCCACCAGCCTTTGACAACCTCGACTCGAAGCCGTCTACTCTCTCGCCGCTCGACCTGACACAACATTCTGCAGCAATGTTGTGCGACCTGCAGTGTCGGTCCAGCAGCCAGAGCAGCAGCACGACTTCAGCTTCATGGTGGACGAATCTCTTCCTTTCTCTGATGACTATCCAGCTTCAGGCCTGTTACAAGACCCTGCTGGTAGCCATCTGGATGCTTTCGCCTTCACGGATGGCGCGTATGATGCAAGCCTCAATGGCTCGCTCTTCTCGTTTGACGAACTCATCGATGACTCCGCGACTTTTGCGGTCGACGCGCAGGCGTCTGGCGCGGCATAACGCTGCGACGGGCCTGAGCGCACCGTCAAATGGTGCTCCGGCGCTTCAGCGGCAGTCACTCGATCAGGTTCGGCGGGCGAGAGAGGAGCTGTCTGCGAGGCAAGCACGGGCACACCAGACTCGAATGGCGTTACTGGATGGGATAAAGGAAGATCATCAACCGATGAGTGATGAGGGTCACGAAAGCAACGGCGTTGGGCGTAAGGGATCATCGAATTGACTTGGCTTGGGTACTTGTAGCCTTGTATCAAAAGAAGTGCTCTTCTGGACGCGATTTTGCGTGTCCATTCAACAATGTTCTCCATCTTTCTCTCTTCTCTCATCTTAGGTATCGTGACGCCGTTCACTGAATCTTCGCGTCTTTCTTCGCCGGCCTCTCCCCAAATATCGTCGTCCCCACCCTCACCTCATCACTCCCTTGCGCAATAGCAGCCTCAAAGTCTGCACTCATCCCCATACTCAACTCCAGCTCCTCTTTCTCAATCCCCAACTCCCCAGCCACTCGATCCCTCGTCTCCCTCAACGCCACAAAATCCTCATTCAACGCATCTGGCGAACTCGACTCCTTACTCCTCGCAATGGCTCCAATCGTCATCAACCCTGCGAGTTTCAAACTTGGACATTTCTCCCGGATGTGTTTGCAGAGGTCTGTCGTTGCATTGGGTTCCACGCCACTCTTACTCTCCTCTCCACTTGTATTTACCTGGACCAAGACCCTCAACTTCTCCGTCAACCCTTCTTTGTCCACGATGATTTTGCGGCCTTTCTCCAGAGCATCTGCCTTTTTCGAGGTGTCGACGCTACTGACGCAGAAGAGATTGGGCACACTTTCGGCGAGGGGTTTACATTTGTTGGTTTGCAGACCGCCGATCATGTGCCAGCGGATTGTGCGTGGGAGGAGGGTGGATTTCTTTTGCAGTTCGTCTGTGTAGTTTTCGCCGAAGTCATGGTGTGAGGTGGGGGATTGGTGGAGGGAGAGGATGTCGGTTGCGGGTTTTAGTTTTGAGACGGCTATGAGGCGGACCTAGAAAAGACATGTTGTTAGTATCAAGGAGGTGGTGCATTGGGTGTGTTTTTCATACCTTCCGACTCCCTCTCACAGCATCAACCTTCTGCGTCACATGCTGCAAGTTTTCCACCAGGACCTTCGCCCGGGCGGGATCAATACGCATCTCTCCGCCTTCACCGTTGACTACCGTGCCCGCTTCCCCTGACATTGCATGCTCTGCCGAATATTTTGTGCCTTGCGCAAGTGCCGTGCTGTGCAGAAACTAGAGGATGGAGTGACGTGCCTGTCGGGACAATTCTACAGCGAAGCCATGTGCCAACCCCGCAGACTTTGCCGGGGTCTCCAGACTTCGATCGACTGGACCGAGATTTACGACGGAGACGTCTCCTCTTTCTAAACCGACCATTGACACGCTCGATACTGCATGGGGGAAGTGGCGTGCGGGAGTTGGCGAGATGCAGGTTCTTGGGCTCTGGGCTTGGGGGAGGATGTACCGAAGGCGTAGGAGGATGGGACTTGGGAGGTAGGATGGCGGGTTTCTTATATTCTCTTATGTTCTCTTGTTTCTTCTGTTTCGAGGCTATCTTTTGAAGAGGAGGCTTGAGAAAATATGGTTCTCTTACAAGCACTGGGTGCTGTTCTCTCAGCATCTCTGGCAACAGCAGCAAGATATGAAGAGTACATTCTGGCACCGGATTCAAGGACCCTCCACCCTGTCTCCGTTCACAAAGTCAATGGAACCGTTTCCGGTGCAGAGAGCTTGGCTGGAGATGACGAGGGCAGCGCTACCTTCTCGGGTCCCTCAGCGGTTACATTCGACTTCAGCAAGAACATCGCTGGCCGCGTAACGCTCAACATTGGAGACGTCGACGAGGATCAATATATTGGCATCGCATTCACCGAATCTTCTCTCTGGATTTCTGGTGAGGGAAGCGATGGAACTGCTGATGCTGGTCTGGATGAAATTCTGTGGTTCCAACCTACTGAGTCTGGAGATGTCACTGTTGCTCCTGAGCATGAGCGAGGTGGCTTCAGATACCTGAGCCTGATCCACAACACGACTGGAGATCTGGAGGTACAGAGATTAGATGTGCACTTCACGCCTATGCCGCATTATGAAGAGGATCAGTTAAAGGCATATACTGGGTGGTTCCATTGCGACGACGACTTGATCAACAGAGTGTGGTGTAAGTCCAAGAATCTACTCCTTCCGATGAGACTCAAAGCTAACACACATCAGATGCCGGCGCCTACACAAACCAAATGTGCACAATCGACCCGCACTACGGCAACTCCCTCGTGCACCTCAACGAAGTCAACTCGACCCAAAAAGGCGACGACACACCCCCTCAAACCTGGTACAACAACTACACAATCACCAACGGCAGCAGCGCCCTTGTGGACGGAGCAAAACGAGACCGCCTCGTCTGGGCCGGAGACATGGCCATCGCAGTCCCAGGAGTCGTCGTCTCAACCAACGATCTCATCACAGTAGCAAACTCCCTCGACTCCCTCTTCGCCGTGCAGAACAAAACCTCCGGCCAACTCCCCTGGGCTGGACGGCCGTTCCCCCTGATCCCCTCCGCAACCTACCACATGTACACATTGATCGGAGTCGCGGACTACTACCTCTACTCCGACTCCCTCTCCTACCTCCAAGGAAAATGGGCCGACTGGAAACTCGCCCTCAACCTCTCCCTCTCGAGCATCGACTCCTCCGGCCTCATGAACGTCACCGCCCCGAACGACTGGCTCCGCTCCGGCATGGGCGGGCACAACATCGAGGCAAACTCCATCCTCTACTACACCATCGCCCAAGGCATCATGCTCGGGCGCGCGGTCGACGAAGACGAAGACCTCTTGAACTCGTGGGCCGAGAAAGCCGAAGGGATCAAAACCGCCGCAAACGCCCTGCTGTACAATGAGACGACAGGTCTCTACCACGACAACGAGACTACGACCCTCTCCCCGCAAGACGGAAATTGCTGGGCCGTCCTCGCAAACGTCACTAACTCACCTGCCCGCGCCGCGGCGGTGTCTTCTGCTCTTCGCGCCAGATGGGGTCCCTACGGCGCCCCCGCCGTCGAGGCACAAGACGCCGTGTCTCCTTTCATCTCAGGTTTCGAACTCCAAGCACATATCCTCGCCGGCGATACGTCCTCCGCGCTCGATCTCATCCGGTTGATGTGGGGAGACTTCATGCTCGACGACCCTCGCATGACGAACTCAACCTTCATCGAAGGCTACGCTTTCGATGGACGACTCCATTACGCTCCTTACACCAACGACCCTCGTGTCTCTCACGCACATGGGTGGGCTACTGGTCCAACCTCCACGCTTACGTTCTACATCGGAGGAATCAGACTCCTCAGCGCAGGAGGACGGGAATGGGAAATCCACCCTCGTCTTGGAGATCTCAAATACGTCGACGCAGGTTTCGAGACTTCGCTGGGTACTTTCGAGACGTTGGTGAATGCCACCGGAAATGGTACCGTCACAGCACTTCGATTTAGCACGCCGACAGGGACTACGGGGAGTGTGATTCTCCCGGGTGTGAGTGGGAGTTTGAGGAGTGAGAACGGGACGTCTGTTGCTTTGCAGGATGGCATGGCGAGTGATGTACCTGGTGGGAAGTGGACGCTGGTTACGATCAGTGGCAATGGGACGAGTGGGTGTAATGGAACTGGATCTCCGACCAGCAGTGCGCCTCCTGAGCAGCAGACGGGAGGGGCGACGGTGGTGAGTGTGTCGATGTTCGCCATCATGGCCGGTCTCTTGGCGTATGCCATGTAGAAAACGACAGGGAGAACACAAAAGTTACCTGTAGGGAATAGCAAGCCTTTCGGTGAACGTACACTCTCTTTCTCGGCCCGTATAAGTCTACCAAGATCTTGTTCTATCACACACTCAATTCTAGCACCACAACTCCACGCTCAAACATGAAGGCCACTCGCAAACGCCATCAGACATCAAACAATTCCTCCATCTACCTCTCTCTTCAACTCGAAATCACATCCGCCAACCCCTTAGCCAGCCTCTTATACTCCATCAAAAGCTCCTCCACCTCCCCGATCCTCAACTCACTCGCACTCTTCGCATTCAGAAACCTCTTCTTAGGCCCCCTCAACTTCTTCAACTCCGCCAGAGCTTCCCTAGCATTCAAATCCTCGCCCTCGCCGCCCGTAGCAGAGACAGTGCTCTCACGACTCCGCGTCTTTTCCAGCGCGGCTTCGAACTCCGCTTCGCTGCTACCGGGCTTGAGCGTCGTAGCTGGGGATTCGACGATATCGCTTAGTCGGGCTACACTGCTGGACTTTTCTGGCGTAGCTGTTGATGGAGGCGATGGAGTGGGCATGCTGCCAGTTCGACCGAAACGGCCGAAATTGGGCATGCCGAAGCGGTTGAGGGGGTTGATGGATGCGAAGAGGTTGCCTTGAGGGGCTACGGGTGATTCTTCCTTCTTAGCATTGGCAGCATTCGTCGCGGCGACTTTGTCGAAAGTCACACGTCTGCTGTTGGCGCTGCCGCCGGACCTTTGACTGTCGACGCTGCGGTCGCGGAGTTGCTTCCTTCCTCCAAGGAGCTCGAGGACTTTGTTGTCGACTGAAGAGGATTTGTTGCCTGAGCTGAGCGGATCTTCGATGCCTGGACTGCTACGCCCGCTGATGGATACTGAATCGTCGTCTTCTCCATTCGTCGGCGAGCTGACTAGTTTTCGGGCTTCTTCGAGTGTCTTGGGGAGAGGCGAGTCGTTCGTGGCCACCTGCTCCTTGAAGCGGCCGAATAGGAACTGCAGACTGTTATCCAGAGTGCCGTTGACAGAGTCATAGAACTTGTCGGCTGCGTTCAAGAAATTCTCTCTTCCCGCCTCTATACGATCGACCTGGGCCTGCATCAAGCCAGAAATACGGCGTTGATGCATACCTGGCCGACTCGCCGGGTTGGGACTGCTCGGGGAGGGTAACGCTGCCTTTGCGGTACTGTTGGGCGTGCTTTGGTCGCTTGAGTTGACAGTCACGGGGGATAGTCCCGGTGTCAGAGTGCGCGTCATTTGTGGCCTAGGAGATGGTGGTGGCTTCTCTGTATTTGGAGTCACGGGTCGACTCCCTTGTGACTTCGCCGGTCCCTCTGGCAGCTCATCTGCCCGTAGAGATGAGAGATCCACGGTCTCCAGGAACGAGATTGCTGCTTCGAGATTGACGAGGCAGTAGGCAGCCTCACCATCGACTTTGCTTTGCGTGCGAAACCTCTGGATGAAGTTCAGATTGCTGACAGCGTTGATCCCCTCATGCGGACATGTGATGAGAGTGTATATGAGCGTTGGCAGAATCTCGTCGGCGGACGAGGATGACGGAAAGAGTTGAGACAGCGTCTCGACAATGCTCTTGTGTGCATCCTTGAGGTGTTGCAGCTTGCCCAAGGGATAGTGGTCGTCGTCCATATGTATCAGAGCCTCCCTTGCAGCAGCCAGTGACTGGTTGATCTCGTCTTCCTTCTCTTCCGCCGTCTTCCTCACATCGGCCTTGGCAGGATCTTGATCCATGTGCAGCTCTTTCAACCCAATGCCCACCAACGACAAGGCAGCCGTCCTTGATCGTAGCTTCTCGTCTCTTGCATCGTCGTCTGCACTTCTGTGTTTCCATATCTTCTCGTACACCTTCTCACACACTCCTCGCTCCACAGCCTCCTCCAAAGCAACTCTTTTATGCCCCAGCAGCTTGCGGGCCTTCTTCCTGTCCGCAACTTCTGACGCTGTGAGCATCTCACCGCCCACGGATCCTGCCAAATCATCCGATGAACCCTTCTTCGCTCCAGACCCTGCTCTTTGCCTTCCCAACTGTTTCCTTGAACTCGAGCTCGCGGACGAGGCCGGTGGGGTATCTCTTCCTATCCTCGAGGACAAACTGGCAGTATGGGTGGAAATATGCTGTGCAGCCCGTTCATAGAAGTCTTGAAACAGCTCGGAGAGTTGGTCGGCATTGAGTGGTGTCGGATGGACCTTTGCAGATAAGCTCTCCAGAAACCTCTCACACAAGCTCTTGATCTCAATGGGCAACTCGTCGAACGTGCTCGGAACATTCAATTCCGGGCCTTTGCTCTGCCCGTCTCCTTCATGGTGCTCCTCATCGTCCTCGTTGTTCTCGAACACATCGGCCATGGGCTTCTTGCCGCTGAGCTCCGGTGATGTGGCTATGTGTCTGGCCTCGGGGATGGAGGGGATGCCAGCCTCTTGCAGCGTGCTCGCTCTCTTCCTAGGAGACGACACGGGCGAGGGGGTGTTGTCCATGCGGGTGAAGGACCTCGAGACATGCAGCGGACGAGGCCTGTTACTTGGATTCGTCGCCATTGCCGGCGACGTCTCAGCCATGGTCTCGCAGATTACAGGAGAAGGGGTTTGGCAGACACGGGTGCAGTACGGTGTAGTACCAAGGCTCGCGGGCGATCAGAGGTCGGGGCGTGGACGGGGCAGAGGAGTTACGTGGACATTCTTATGAGCAGGCGGCGGTCCGCGGCGGATGTGGTGAGCTTCCATCCAAGCAAGCAACGCAAGCACCGACGCCAGCAGGTTCTATCACTTGGAAGTGTTGGCGGGAGGATGCTGCAGCTGAAACGAGCGTGAGATTAGCTGGCAGAGACACCGCTCAGAATCCCCAATCGTTCGAATCTCAACGCTTGTGATTGAATATCACGAGGGAACGTTGATGGTTGCGCGTGTGCTACGAGACTCAAGTCAGGCGCCGAGGATGCTAAATATACCGCGAGATCGATGTTTGCTCAGAACAGGCGATCCCTTCTCGTAGGCCTTGCTTGATTCGATGATCACTCAGAACTTGCTTCTGCTACTATTCCAGCCTTGCTACAGTGCTAATCTATATACATAGGTGGTACAGACAAAGAAGGCCGTTATGTATGCTCTTTAGAAGGGCTGTTCCTTATCGCCCTGGCGGCTAAATATCGCACCTCCCACATGACGTTGACGTACAGCACGTGGATGGACGACTCAAGTGAATGTCGCCGCCTACGTCCTACACTTTCACATGCCATGCTCATCCAACTCTCCCAAAGCTCGTCCCCGAGCCAGGACCATCGCCGCCATGTTCAACGGTAGCCTGCTGCTGTGCTCTCTGCTGTTGTTGCTCGGAGGCGCGGATGCAGCCCGGACGCGACAACAGCGGAGGGCCTTCGCCAATCCACAGATTGTACTACCTCCGGGACGTTTGAACGATGTCGACAGCGGCTCATTACCACGCTCGCTGGGAGAGCGTACCTTTGTATGACACGTCTTTCAGTTTACAGTTCAGCAAGACATCTAACAGCATCAACAGAAGCTACGCCACATCTACCACCACGGCACACACGACTATCCCAAACTCCACCGATATATCGATATAGCCCCCGATCAGAGGCTCTCTGTCTCCTATGACGATGGCGAGACCCACGAAGAAGCACCGACCGAGCTTCATGCCCGAGCACAATCCTTTAACATCCAGCGCCTAGCGAAGCGAAAGCCCTCCGATATCGATGTCCTCCTCGACCACGCATACTATCATGGAGAAGCTATGAGTCTGCCGTCAACAGCTTGGACGGAGGATGAGATTGCTGGGCCAAACATATCCGACAAGAGCACAATCCTCACATTCGCTAAGATGGCGGCAAATGCATACGTTCTCTCGCCCGCAGATGGAGAGTGGCAACCCGTGAAGGGCGGCTTCAACTACACCGATGACTTTGGCTGGCAGACCGATGGGCTTCGAGGACATATCTTCGCAGACGAGACGAATGCCACGGTGGTCATTGGCTTGAAGGGAACCTCTCCAGCGGTCTTCGATGGCGCGGACACCACTGGGAACGACAAGCTGAACGACAACTTGTTTGGGTCCTGCTGCTGTGCACAAGGTGGACAGATAACATGGAAGCAAGTCTGCGATTGCAAAACGGGCACATACACTTGCAACTCCACTTGTCTGGCGAAGTCGTTGCGAGAGAAGAGTCACTACTACTGGGCGGTACGAGATCTCTATCATAACGTGACGGAGCGATACCCGAACTCAGACGTCTGGCTGTCTGGTCACTCTCTCGGTGGAGTGGTCAGCTCTCTACTCGGCTTGACTTATGGCCTTCCAACCCTTACCTTCGAGGCCTTCCCCGACGCCATGGCTGCCAACCGTCTGGGACTCCCAGTGCCGCCTGGCTATCAGATTGGATCCCATCAGACACGTGCCAGGACTGGAATCCACCATTTTGGCCACACCGCGGATCCCATCTATATGGGCTCGTGCAACGGGGGAACTTCCTTCTGCTCTCTCGCTGGGTACGCCTTTGAAGGTGTCTGCCATACAGGCGAGACGTGCATCTACGATACCGTTGGTGATCTTGGTTGGAGGGTCGGCATTGGGACTCACAAAATCGTCAACGTCATCAAAGATGTGCTGAAGAAGTACGATACTGTTCCATCATGCGACCAAGACGTGGAATGCGTCGACTGCTACAATTGGAAGTTCTTTGAAAGCAATGGCACCGAAACGACGACTACCAGTACTAGCACATCGACTTCAACGTCGACTTCTCGAACGCGCACTGAGACTTGCAAGACGCCAGGTTGGTGGGGTTGCTTGGATGAGACGACAACTTCGGGCCCGACGACCACCACAACATCGACAACGTCGTCTACATCTACTTGCAAGACGCCGGGCTGGTTCGGATGCAAAGACGAGACCACGACATCATCGAGCCCGGTTACGAGTCCAAGCGCCACGCCTGGACCAACGATCACGACCACATCTTCAACTTCATCAACTTCTACCAGCACCTGCAAAACTCCAGGATGGTTTGGTTGCTATGATGACCCCTCTACGACCACATCTGCCACTCCCAAACCTAGCTCCAGCATTCCTACGGCCACAGCAACCGCAACAGACGAATGCACATCTCGGGAGTGGTTTGGGCTGATCTGTGTTGATCCATCGCCCACTACTGCATCTACACCATCCCCCACGAATCTTCCAACAACACGAAGGAAGAAATGTGTACAGAGGCACTGGTATGGCAGTTGCAAGCAATGGAGTTGGGAGGATGTCGATCCTAAATTTGATCTTTGAAATGTGTACATGACCTGGGATACCATGGCGTTAAGAGCGAGGGGCATGAATGGGACAACTTGGAACGCATTATGGCATAGCATGGACGAATGAAACGTATAGAGACCGCTCTCGAACACGCATTTAGACCTCCTTCCCTTCTTGGCACAAATGCAGGGCTCCTTCCTTGACGGAGCTGGCCGATGCGTGGATCCCGGTTCGGGGCGACTGCGACTTCCTTCAAACGAACCCAGATAGCGGACTTCACCCATCCTTCGTCCATTTCTTTAAAAGCCACTGACCCATACACATAGATTTTCCTTTCCCTCGTTTTCCTTCCCTTTTCACACCTCACCTACCCACCATGTCGCCCCTCGAAAAAACAATCTACATCGGCCCCTTCATCCACTGCGAGACGCTGACAGACCTGGACATCGCCCCCAATGGCATGATCGGCGTCGACGAAACAGGCACAATAGCTTTCATCCGCCGCGACACGAAAGGCAAACAACTCCCCGTCGAACCCGGCTGGGAAGAAGCCAAAATCGTCCGCATCAACACCCGCCACGGCTTCTTCTTTCCCGGCTTCATCGACACCCACATCCACGCCCCACAGTACCCCAACGCAGGCATATTTGGCAAGTCGACGCTCCTGGACTGGCTGGAGAAGTATACCTTCCCGATGGAGAGTTCGTTCAAGGATGTGGCGCAGGCGGCGAAGGTGTATAATCGGGTTGTGGCGAGGACGCTGAGCCATGGGACGACGACGGCGTGTTATTATGCGACGATTCATGTTGCGGCGACGAATTTGCTGAGTGATATTTGTCTCAGTCGGGGACAGAGGGCTTTTGTGGGGAGGGTGTGTATGGATCGATTGAGTCCGGAGTACTATCGGGACGAGAGCGCGGAGGCGAGTCTGAGGGATACGGAGGAGTGTATTGCGCATGTGAGGACGATTGATCCGGGGTTCGAACTTGTGTCGCCTATCATCACGCCAAGGTTTGCGCCGAGTTGTTCGGGGGAGAGTTTGAAGAAGTTGGGGAAGTTGCATCAGACGAGTGGAGTGCCGTGTCAGACGCATATCTCGGAGAATAAGAGGGAGATTGAGTTGGTGAGGGAGATGTTTCCGGAGGCGAAACATTATGCGGGTGTGTATGACGATGCTGGACTTCTTACTTCGAAGACGATTCTCGCACACGCTGTACATCTCACAGAGGAAGAAAGGGCTCTGGTCAAGCAGCGAGACGCAAAAATCAGCCATTGTCCCGCGAGCAACTCCGCCCTGACCTCAGGATGCGCACCGGTCCGGCAACTCCTCAACGAAGGCATCACAGTCGGTCTCGGAACCGACGTCTCAGGAGGCTACACCTGCAGCATGCTCGCCGAAGCCCGCGAAGCCGTCATGGTCAGCCGACACCGCTCGATCCTCGAAGACGGCAAAGACGAATGCAAGCTCTCGGTCGAAGAAGTTCTGTACCTGGCCACGCGAGGAGGAGCCAAAGTCGTCGGACTGGAGGACAAGATTGGCGGTTTTGAGGTGGGCAAGCAGTGGGATGCGCAGATGGTGACTTTTGCGGAGGTGCCGGAGACGGTTGGTGGGTTGGATCAGAAGGAAGGGCCGGTGGAGTTGTTTGGTGGGGAGACGTATGATGAGAAGGTGGCAAAGTGGGTGTATACGGGAGATGATAGGAATACAATGGCGGTGTGGGTGAAGGGAAGACTTGTGCATTGCAAGGAGGGTTTTCAACCTTGAGGAGGGCGACAGGCGTGACGAAAAGATGAGGGGTCGAATCGAACGAAGCATCGTACATCTGGCGTATCGAACCGATCTCTGGACGATGAGGAATGATACCTACAACTCCAGCGTCCCAATCCGTCCCCCAACCTCTCCCTCCCGACTCAACGGTCCCTCAGCAAGCCTCTTCCCCACCGTCGCCAAAATCTCCTCATACCCCTCGCCAGGACTCCTCGCCACCTCCGCCTCCACCCTCGCATGAAAAGCCTTCAACGCATCGAACTTCGCACTCGCAATCTTATACGCCGCGCTCTCGACATCCCCTCGTCCACCGACCAAATTCGCAAAGCTCTGCAGAGGTTTGAGGAGGTAGGGAAGAGTGTGTTCGAGTGCTGGTGGAGAGAGGATGGCGAGGTGGCCGGATGCTGGGGTGGGGAGGGAGTTGGTCGGCAGGGACAAGGAGGACGTGTGTGGAGGCCAGGTCGCTGTTATCACGGCGTGCAGGACGTTCAACGCGGAGAGGGCGAGGTCTTTCAGGGCGACTGTGTCGGCGTGGGTGGCGATGTCGGACCAGAATTGGGGGTTGTGGGTTAGATAGGTGTAGTAGAGTGTACGAGCGTTTGTCGCTTCTTCTTCCACTTGAGGATCGGGTTGTTCTTGTTGTCTAGGCGGGAATGTGATCTCTCGATTCGGGCCATGGAAGATCGTCGCAAGAGTGTTGAGGGCGTCGGGATTTGTTGCTTTTGATGGGATAAGGGAGAGAGGACTTGATCGCCAGTCGTCGGTTCCGGCGGTCGTGAGGAGTGCCTTGCGTGGGAGACTGGCGAGGACGTGGAGGTCGTGTTTGGGCGATTCGGCGTGGGCCCACTTTCCTGGTGAGAGATTGAGAGCTGTGCTTAGCCGGTCGAGGACTTGCTTTGGCATTTGGCTCGCGAGGAAATGTTCTGGGTAGTTAGAAGCGTAGGTGGCGACGTAATTCGCCGCAGGACCGTAGAGGAACATTGCTTCCAGTGGATCGAGCTGTACGCCTGGGAGTTGGACGTAGATCGCCGCCGTCTGAGCATGGAGGCCTTGCGTTATCAGGTATCTCAGGCCGACGGAGTCGGGGGCGCTGGTGCCAGGTATCCGGACGGCAGATTTGGTGGATTCGAGGAGCTCGGAGAAGAAGTCGATTAGGCAGCGATACATCAGGACGTCGTCTTTCGTGTCCACCATTTTGAGCGCCGCGAATTCGAGCAGTCCGCCTTCAACCTTGAATTCTTTCTCCACGTCTTCGTGATGACTCCTTGAGATCGCACTCCAATCCATCGCTCCCACTTTCGGCAACCACTCCATCAATCTCGCCTGCGCAAGAGTTCGTTGACTCTTGCTCAGCTTTATCGATGACGGCCCTGTCAGAGAGCAAGCCTCAAAGAACGTTCTGTAAACATCGCGATCGCCGAATATTCGCTTCCACATGAGTCCTTGTCCTCCGGAGGGGAGGTCTTCGTTCGGATCTTTGCTGATAGTCTGGTCGATTTTCAGGAGATCGAGGAGGAGTTGCTGCGCTTGGGCAGCGACGCCCGTATCGCTCGTGCACAGCCATAGTCGTACCAGAGCAAGGACAGTGTCGAGCATCCCAGCGACAGAAGCCGCATCCGCCGCATTGAAAGTAGCTTTCCTCAGAAGAGCAATGATAAGTCGATTGAAAGCCATCATATGTTCTCCAACCGCCAGTCCATCTGTGAAAGGGATACTGCCCAGCTTGAGGACATCGCCGTAAGAGTATTCATGCACCAGCCGTAGTAGAAGGTTGACAGCCGGTGTGGGATCTTGTTGGATGGTGGGTAGGAGTTGTGAGAGCAAGCTGACTAGTTGTGCTTTCGAGTCTGCTGGGATGGTCTCGGGCAAGATGAGTTCTGCTTCTTCGAAGAGGCGTGAATCGAGGGGCGTTGAGTGGTCCTTGGTGGCGGCTTCGATGTTCTCCACGAGGCGATCCTGGACGTTTTGCGCCATTTTCAGTTGGAAGCTTCACTATGCGTCGCATGCAAATGTTGTCGAGCGGTTCCTTTCTGGATATTTGGACGGATGTGATATTTGCTCTTGCCGTTTGATGGGCAGGCAGTCGAGGACTGACGTCTACTAGCGCCAGCCAAGAAGTTTATTAGTCATCACGTCAATGTCCAATCAAATACGTCAAATTTGCAGACCAGTGCTACGTCTTTCACATGAACCCCCCATACCTACACTTCATCTGGCAATGTATGATGCTTTGTTCGTGACGCCCTTACATTTCAGCCGCATGATCATTTCCTCCAGATTACCTTCCTTCTCAGCCCACTCTCTGTCCTCGTCACATCAAACACACTTCGGTGCAGAGGTCTTCTTCGTTCAGATCCAGCAGTCTAAAACCCAAAAACGTTCTTATCCTCCTCATACCCCCAGTCCCTCAGCGCCGGCAATGCAGCCTTCTGAATCATCGCCGGCGGCCCACATAAGAACACCACACTCCCCTCATCAGGCGGGAAAAGATTCTCCTTGATAACCTCCGCATTCACATGCCCCTTCAACCCCTTCCAGCTCTCACTCGGATGGCTCAGGACATGTGCGATTTTCAACCTCCCTTCGCTCTCCTTCTCAAAATGATCCAGCTCGTCCCGCAAGAGTATGTCCTTTTCCGTCTTGTTCGCGTCGATGACTCGCAGTTGCACATTCTTTTCTTGGGCGAGGAGAGCTCGAGCGATCAAGGCGTATCCCGGCGTGATGCCCGATCCGCCCAGGACTAGAGAGATTTTCGAGAAAGTCATTTCTTGGTCCGAAATGGTGAAGCGGCCGTTACCGTGGTATACGATCTCGCCAGTGGGCCCGCGGATTTCGACTTCCTCGCCGAGTGGCACGCAGTCGAGGAGGTTACTCATTGCTCCGCCTGGTTGTTCGGAGGTTGGGAAGTAGGTCTTGACTACGAGCTCGAAGGTACCTTGGCCGTCCTGCATGCGAGTGACTTCGCCATTGGCCTTTGTGCCGTTCATCTTGGCGCCATTCGTAGTCGGTTTGTTCTTTGTCGGATCGGGGAGCAGAGGCTTCGTTGGTGTGTAGGAACGTATCAGCATCCGATCTTTCAGATGAAAGCCGAGCTGAACGTGCTGGCAAGTGCCCAGGCCTAGATCTTTCGCACCATCGGGCAGGCTGAATGTATACTTCCGGGTGTCCTCTGACAACGCTTGTCGATCCCTGAGCTTGACGGGCACCCATCGATGTTTCTGCAACACAACATCTCCGTCCTGTTGACTCTGGGCTTTCTCCTTGGCAGCTGCCTCAGCATTGGCTTTGATGAAGTTGGCAGCCTTCTCAGTGACGACTCCCAAGATGCACTCCTTCAGCTTCTGGTATGCAAAGCCATCGTGGATGCTTGCAAACTCATCACTGGTCTCCTGATGGACTTTCCCAGCATGGCCCAGAATGGCCGCCTTCCCGCCCGGATGCCACGAGAGGACAGAAGTGCAGTCGTACACTTTCTCATCGATGACCAGCCAACAGTCACTCTCGGAACTGTGTTTCTCAATCTCCTGCCTCGTGAACTGCTTCTGAGGTGCTCCAGCCTCCTGTTTTGCGCTGGCGATCTGATTCTCTACGCTCGGCTTCATCCAACCTCCCTTCCCGGTTCCAGGCTCTACTGGGTGTCGAAAGAGCATGTGCGGCATCTCATCATCTTTCCCTTGCTGTATCTCAGGCTTCACCACATACCAGCAGTTGTTCATCATGCCCATGGTGTTCCAACTCGGTCTTTCTGGCTGTGTGTTCTTGAAGACATTCCAAGCCCGCACGGATATACTTCTGCTCTGCAAAAGATGCACGACTGAAACGTCAACGTACCAATGAAGCCACGTCCAGAACTTGTTCCCGTGTCGAATGGGGTAGTCGGGAAATTTGCGAATGCAGTATAGCCATGTCTGTCCATCGTCTAGGCTGACTTCGACTCGCTGGACCTCGTGCCCTCCACCATCGTAGGCGTACCCTTCTATTCTGTACGTATTTCCACGCTTAGCCTTTGCAAGCGGTATTTGCTCGCCTTGCGCCGGTTTGACAATAACGCTGTTAAGGTTCTGCTCATTACATGCAGTGTCGGGATGGGCGAACATCGTGCTCGCAAACTCTCCATCCTTTTCAGTGATGAAGCTGGGAAGCACGCGGTTGTCCCAGATGTGATAGTGGCTCTGATTCTCGAAGTCGCTGATCCAGATCTTCTTCAGCCATTTGACACATCTACCACCAACATATCCTGGAATGATTATCCGTACTGGATACCCATGATCTGGCGGCAATGGAACATCGTTCATGTAAAGGGCAAGGAGGACGTCGTTGGAAGGATCCATCGCATAATCGAGCGGAATGCAAGTCGCATATTTGCCTTCACTCGGATTATCCGCCCCCTCAAAGTTGACCCATCGTAATTTGCCTTCTCCTGTATATTTCCCCGGCTCGACGCCCGCCGCCACCAGCACATCTCGCAGCAACGGGCCTTTCCAATATGCACAACCCGTGGCCCCAGAACCCCAGTCGAAACCTTTCGATCTTCTGATCATGTTCAGCTCTTTTCGGCGATTCCCATCGCAAGCAAGTGCAACAGGAATGTTGATGTGCTCGAACTTGTCCTTCAGATCGTCCATGGACAGGGTCAGGTTACCGTTTTCGACTTCCAGTTCGTGGAACTCCCACAGTAGACGGGGGACAGCGCCATGATTCCGGATGTAGTGCAATTCGTTGGGAGTGACGAGACCGCTGTCGAAGAGCTTTGTCAATTCGGCTTCGGCATTCATTGGATGCTTGCCAGTCAATCGGATCAGATCACCGGAACGGGGCAGCCAGTTGTCAGGTGAAAATTGGTCCTGCTCGTCAATGGATATAGTACTGCGGTTGTGAGTCTGCGGGCTTTTTCGATTGCCGTCGTTCTGCTGCAGTTTGTAGCGGTACTCCTTCTCGTGTTGCAGAGCTCTGAGTAAAGCGATCTCTTGTGGTGTGTAGCGTTCAAGCAATTTCTGGTACTCGGACGTGTCCTCTTTCCCGCTGTCTGACTTCTCATCATCTGCTGCATACGCACTGTTGTGTTTCGAATTCTCGCCCTGTCTACGTTTCCAGTCGTTCTCTTCTTGATCCGTCTCTTGAGAACCCGACTTATCCTGACCCTGCTTCTTACGATCTGCTGTCTGTGTACCATCGCTGGAATGCGACTCTTGCTCTTTCTTTTGCTCCTGCTCTTGCTTCCTCTTCTTGACGTTGGCGGGCCACTCTTGTTCGTTCTTGACCCAATCCTCCGTAGCCTCGAGCACATATCTCCAGCCCAAGCTTCTGTTCTCAGGGTACCTCAAGTGGAAGTCTTCCTCATTCGTAATGATATCTCGGAAATTAATAAGGTCCCCATCTTTGGCACGGGATCTAAGATCGTCGAGCTTCTTCTTCGCCTCTTGCTCGAACTCGTGCTCACTTTCCGGCTCCGGGGAGCTTGCGGAGGTCGTCAAGTCAGGAAGGGTGCCTTCGTCGTCTGCATCATGCGTCAAACCTGGCGTTCGATCTTGACGATTACGGTAGCCAATTCGATGTTGATGACCGCTCGTCCAGTCTGGTTCGTCCTGAATGTCCTTGGCTGAAGATCCTGGGTGGTCTTTCACGTTTACTCTCCACGGCACGTCTGCAGGCATATCGACTGTGGGATACAGGGAGGAAGGGAAAGGCCAGGAAGGGCGTAGGTGAGTACGTTAGTAGAGCCATTCGTAACAGAGCTCAAGACCTGCCGTTTAGCCGTTCAGCAGATGACGTTGCCATTGCGGTGTGCCGTGTGCCGCTCGTAGCAGCAACATTGGGAAGCTAAACAGCTTGATGCCGCTGATTGAGATGGCACAGGTAAGCTTCACACAGAGCCGCGCCGTGCATTGCTCGGCCGCCAGAAGGCCAATCCTTTTGGTGGTGAAGCGCGCAAGTCTTCTAGACATTTGTTCGCCGAGATGGTGTGTCGAAGTAGAGACCTTGTAACGATAGACTGAGATTCAAGTACTTCCAGGCTCCGGAGAAAGCACAACCAGACAACGCCTCCAACGTGCGCTAGCGAAAGTTAAACGGCGACGACTCCGGCGACATCATTCATCCCAATGACTAAGGCTGGTAAGAAGTGAGCAGGAGCCTACGAAGAACCATGTGGTGTAAAACATACCGGTAATCGAAGAATATTCTGCGTTCAGAAATGTTTAATGACGCCCTCATCCTGCAGCCGCATCATCATATCTTCAGGATACGCCTCCCTCTCAGCCCAATCCAACGCCCTCTTTGTCACATCGAAAACATCATACGGACAGACGAATGCCCTGGATCCCTCATGCCAGCCAGCTAAAACTTGGTCTGGCAAGTAAACGGTGTAGACATGTCGAAGCTGCTCTGCGAATTGCGACGCCGGCCTTCGATCTACCATCACCGTGCTTAGAACTTGAGTTACAACATCTCGAGGAAGACGGAGGGCGTTCCAAAGCGCCAGTCTTTTAGTAAGAAGTACCGAATCCGCAGGCTTGATGTCCTTCAGAAGAATTTCGAGTGCGGCAGCGTCTTCGAGCGCAGTCGATCCGCCGCCTGCTAGAGCTGATGGACAGTGAGCAAAGGTTGGCGAAGTAGCCTGGTTCGCAAGACCTACTGGGAAACATAGAATGCGCTGCATCACCAATGATGATCGCTCGGCCATTGACGTATGTATGAAGTGGTTCGCGGTGTCTGATGTTGTAGTATTTGGGGTCTGAACACTTAATGATCGCTTTGTAGGCGGGATGGAAGTCGGCTATTGTTAGGAGGGCTTCATCGACGGTCGCAGGTGAGTCCCAATCTGCTTCGTATCAGTGCCCAATGCCATGGCGACTTTTCAAGCAGTGGTACTTTCCATTTCTCCCCTTCTGCTCCGGCTTTGTCCGATGCATGATGGCAACGTTCATGAGCTCTCCACTAGCAGACACGCTTTTAGCAATCTTCGACAGATGCAATGAGTGCATCATAGCAGTAAGGTGGCTTTTACACTTACTGCCGGCATGGATATGCAATCATGAAGACGCCAGTCTCAAGACTGACGGTCCCATTCATGAAGCGTTCTCCTCCGTCTTCGAAGATCTGGCTTGCGGTCTTGTCGGCTTTCAGCCTCTCTGTTGGAATCAAGGCTCTGTAAGCGCTGCGACCAGTATCCTTCACAGGGTTGTCCACTCCAGTGATGTCTTTGACAAAACGGGAATTCACGCCGTCAGCTATGATGATGAGATCCCTTTGTATTGTCTCGTCTGCAGCACCGCTCCCTGGATCGGCCAAAGTTACAGTCACCTTCGAACAATCTATTGCGACAGCCATCTTTCCCAGCACGATCTTAGCACCCAATTCGTCAGCCAATTTTCGAAGTGCAGAGTGCAGGTCCGCGCGATGGTACGAGATGAAAGGAGCTCCATAATCGGGTTCGGCCTCGTCAAAACGCATGCGAATCACAAGCTCTGCCGTCTTTGCATCCCTTCTTCGACTGCCCAGCAGGAATGCACCCGCCGCGGTGTCCTGATAGAGATCATCACAAGTTGGTGATCGGCCAGCAATGCCCCAACGTCTCAAGATTCGCGAGGCTTGTGGCGGCATGGTGATGGCAGCTCCGACCTCGTTCTTGAATTGCGATCGTTCGTAGACCGTGACATGATGGCCAGCTCGACAAAAAGAGACAGCAGCAGCAAGCCCAGCGATTCCAGCTCCGATGACTGCGACATTCAGTCCATCCGCAGGAGAAGCCGTGCTGGTTTCCATTTTTTGTCAACCATGCGAAGAAAAACAGACGAAGAAAAGTCGTGTAAAATCAGAACATACGAAATAACAAGACGGCTAAGCGTACGAAACCAACATATATTTGATAGATTGATGCATTAGTCAGTGCAAGCGATTGATTCAGCAGGTGTAGTCAGGCCTCTTGTGAGGGCTGAAGATCTGAGGGCTTCCTGGACATTCTCTCGCTTGCCAGGGTGCCAATGCCCAAGTGAATAGATCGCATGCGGAATGAGCGGAATAATAGAACCAGGATCATAGTCGTCGTTACCATTGCGTTCGGATTCCTGGTTCAGCAATCCTGCTTGTTGGCACATGGCGGATGGTTCTACCACGATGATGCTGAAACTGCCCGTCGTTGCGGCAACGCCTTGAAGCTTCCACAATGGCCGCGTAAGAGCGATGTCGTTGACAAAACGGCCATCGAAGGGAGTCTTGAGGTTGTGCAGAGTAGTATCATGGCATCAATCCGGGATAGAGAGGGTTTCGTGAATGTTGATGTTGTTGCACGAAAGCAGACGCGCGAAACCTATGCAGAGAATAGACGCACACGTGACGCGAGGCTCGGGCAGAAAATGGCTGGGCCGTGGCGGCGAAAGCCACATGTCTCGGCAAGGCGAGCCGTCCTAGCCCGAATCTCGAACCGCACAAGTGAAGATCACAGCCATTGTTGGGGCATTGCCCCCCTTCGTCCCCAACTCCCACAACAAACATCCTCCAGACGCCCCTGGTCATCTCTCGCAGCTTCACCAGCGACGACAGAGTGAATGAACGCCGCCCAAGCATGTCCGCCGCTACTTAGCCCGGCCGCTGTCAGCTTTCTGGACTTCGGACCTGCCGCATAGCCTGGAGCACCGCCCGCCATGTTCGCCGTTGCAGAGTCTCGGAAGCGCGCGAGGCAGGACGACGACGACGATGTGACAGCGGAGGACTGGCATCTCGAGAAGGTCGGTATCGCCAGCATCAGGACCCATCTGTATCTAACATATCCGACAGCGCTCTCGCCCCACTGCCGAGGCGGCTGGAGAAGGCAACAAGTGGTATCACGGCCACCATGACTCGGTCCTCAGCACACCTTCATCACAGGTGCGGGAGCAACCCAAGTATGACAGCGACGATGAAGAGTCCTCTATGGTTTCTGAACCCGGTAGTCCCCAGGATGTGTCAATGTCTGGCGATGAAGACATGGATCTTGCATCCTTCTCTGAATCGCCTGAAGAAACGCACGTGATGCAGCAGCCACAAGCCATGCGACAGACTCCATGGGGCCAGCGACTGCAGACTCATCGGGTTCCGACCCCAACTGTCGCTATGAGGCCAGGTGCCCGCAGTGCGCAACAGCGAGTTGGCGTGAGGCAGCACCTGAGAGCCCGCCATCCACAAGAGAACATCAGCTCCGACCACCTGGAGGTACCTTCGCCGATAGATGAAGATGAAGTTCCAACTCCACCTTCAGCTGCCGAAGCCGCCGGATCGCAATTGTCCATGCTCACCGTTAGTGACGTCGACATGGATGAAGACGATCCAAATGTGCCGAGGATCTCTATCGACCCGGCACGACCATCAAACCTACAAAACCACATGGATGCAAATAACGACCCAGACTCGGCCGTGGATTTCGAGCCCATGGATAATGGACCGGATAATATCGTTGTCCGAAAACAGCGGCAGCGCAGCGGTGCGCTCAGTAATGGCAACTCGCCAGTGCGCGCTGGACCAAGCAACCAACCAGCCAAGCGCGGCTTCAGCATGGGCTTCAGATCAGATTGCGAGAAGTGCCGGATGCGAGTTCCCGGCCATATGAACCACTTTATTGCTTGAAAGAAGAAGAAGAAGAAGACGCCGAACCGCCACGAACCATCACTCATGCATTTTAACGTCTTTTCACGAGCGGGAGGCGCTGGATAGGGATTGCTTTTATTGCTCTTACGAACGGCGCGAGCGAGGATACGGCATTCTCGGGAGAGAGCAACAGCGAAACAGCACCACGACCACTCGTGAGAACGAAACCCAGCAGCGAATTAACATTACTTTGCTTTGTCCATGTTAGCTCCATCAAATGACACTGACTAGAGTTTAAATACATCAACAGGCGCATCGAACGTGAACCTCCCATCTCCCATCCAGAAACCAAAACTCCAATGCTTGACATTCTGCGGCCAGTGCTCGCCTTGCGTCTTTGTTGCTCCTTGATCGACGTCTACCCACATGAGTCTGTACTTGGCCGCCAACTCGAAAGGCAAGACTTTCCACGTTTCTGCCCCTGCACAGAACGGATCATCCCCCTGCAATATCGGCGGTTGACAGAGGGAGACATCCAGGAACGGGACATATCTCGTTGTCATGGGAATTGCAGGCAGCCACCTCGAAGGCGTGAGAGTCGCTTTGAAGAACGGCGTCTCACATCGCCCTCCCTCAGGCGTATCAGGCGGGTACACAGCGACCTTGAGCTCCTTCGGTGGCGCCTCGCCTTTGCGTGACAGTGGCGCCGAGAACTCAAACCGAGCGAGATGTTTGGGGATGTTCCAGTTGTTGCGGCCTGCATATCCCATCAACCTAATCGCATGACAAGAGAGCAAAGTACTAACCATCAAACATCGTCTCCCTCTGACTCACATAGATCCTACTAACCCGCATCTTCTTCTTCCCCTTGAACTTCCCTCCTGGAACTTTGAAAACACCTGGCACCATAGCCAACTCATCGTAAGGTCCCACGGGGCTATCCGAGTAGCGAACGACTTGCATGTAGCAGAGCCCGCCTTGAAAGTCGTTCGCCTCGCCGCAGATGATCTGTTGTTCTAAGGGAGCGTAGATGTTTGCTGGGAGGGGGTGTTTGAATTTCGGGGCGATGAGCCAGTACATTTCGCCGGTGAGCGTCCATGGTGGTGGGTGGGAGGTTGGGAGGGAGTCGAGGGTTTTGCGGGAGGTCATTGTTGGTGAGCGTGGTGGGGCAAGTGGAGGGAGGAAATGAGCAGGATTAGTATCGATATAAAGTCTCACTGTTGTGCAATCATGAAGCTCATGCTTTGTGCAGCGCCGTACGCCTATCCTAACTCCGACGACTGCAGGACTCCTTGTCCCTGCTCACGTCTCTATATCCCTGCCGAAAGAACCCATTGACTTCATAGATCCCCAGATTCGGGTATCTTTGCTCTTCGTCCCTCCAACTCCAAAAGTCCTTTCAAACCAACCCCTTCTTCTCCATCATCCCCGCCTTGGCCTTCTCATAAATCTCATCCGTATCATCCCCATGCGACATCCCCAACCGACTCCGAATCCCCTCCCCCACAATCTCACAACACTCATCATAGCTCTTCCCCGCCATCTCCGGCGTCTGCATCTCAATGCTATCCCCATTCAACCGACTGGCAACCTGAATTTCATGCGCACTCTTCATCCTCGCTGCCTCATATAACTCGCCCACATCCTTCAAACCCTTCAACCCCTCATTACACTTCGAAAGATACTCACTAATAGCCCTCCCTAAAACCCATCCATCCGATATCGCCAGCCCGCCTCCAGCACCGAGATGAGGTGTAGCAGCATGCGCCGCATCCCCAAGCAACATGACTTTCCCATCCATATAATGCCATCGATGAAGCCGTTCATGATCATTAATCCTCCACTTACTCACCTCCCTCGGCATCAACCCCACCACCTCCTGGACAAACCCATCAAAACCCTCAAAATCCTCCTCCAACTCCCTCCTCTCGCAAGTGCTCGTCCAGCTCTCCTTCATCCCCGCAACCTGACTCTCGCCCTTCGTGACAAAAGCCACTACGTTGAGCGCTTTATCGTTGCTCATGGAGTACGTCAGGAAGTGGCGATGTTTGGCCAGCCAGGCGACGTTGTGTGAGGGGAAAGGCCAGGGTGAGAGGGAGGACATGGGGACGATGCCGCGGTAGGCGATGAAGCCAGAGAAGGTTGCGTTGTCGGAGGCGAATTGGTGTCGGATTTTGGAGTGGATCCCGTCGGCGGCGATGAGGAGCGAGGCGGTTGTGGTGGTTGTGTCGGTGAAGTGGAGGCGGACTTGTTGGTCTTTCAGATCCTGTCAAACACCATTAGCGATCTTGTGTCTGGTCTTGATGATATGTTTGATACTAACCTCAACCCTCAAACATGTTTTCCCGGTGTGTAACCTCGCAGCCTTTCGCTCTTCAATCGCCCCCTTCAACAAATCCAACAACTCCGACCTCGCACACGGTGCCGTCCTCACCTCTCCTCGTCCAACATACGGAAAATCAATAATCTCCTTGCTGTTGTCATACCTTCGATAGCACATATGACTACCTTGGCCTGCAATCTGGTTCAGTCGCTCTCCAAGTCCAACGTTATGAAGTAGTTGCGCCGCATCAACTCGAAGACCAATTCCAGCTCCAATTTCCTTGTATTCAGCGGCTTGCTCGTAAACATCGATTGTGAAATTAGCATTAGCTTGGGTGCAGTGGTGGTGGATCGCAAGAGCGCAGTGTAAACCGCCGATACCGCCTCCGACGATGGCGATTCGAAACGGCGGCGGCGACATAGCGACTGCGAAAGACAATTATTAAAACTCGACCTGTGAGATGTCAAGATCTGCTTATATCATTTCTTCGAACCTTCGTTGAGCGAGAGGCTAGCGCTACTGTTGCAGAGTACGGAGACCGATCAGCGTGGTAAGCCAAAGGATTTGGATATGGCGTATGCACAGCGTCGCGCATTGTTCCTAGTTGCCCACTTCGCTCACCAAAGCCTCGTTTGCAGTATGCTTTTCAGTATCGTTTCCGAGCTATGTTGTAGGACATTCCTTTCATCCTAGGGCGCTTTGCTTTGCGCTTTCGACTTCGTGCTTCTGATAGCGCCGACCCTGCGTCACCTAGCAGCCTCTCATCCTCCGACATGAGAGGAGCGTGGCCGAGGCTGTTTGCACGCCAGGACGCTGTTTTGCATCTCTGTTGTTGAAGTGCATCATATCACAGGAATGAGGTTCTCCAACGGATCTGCCCATCGCAAGTCGTCGTCATGTATCCAGTCAGTATAGTGCGAGTTGCCGATGAATTGATAGCAATCCTGCACAACCACCGCGATAGTGTCCACCATCATCCAGATGCATCCGATCACCAGGAGGGCCGCAGCGACTGGATACAGCTTGATGTTCAGCCTCTTCGCGATGTCGTGGCGAAAGACGACTAGCGCCAGTACCGGCAACCATAAGAGGATCTGTTCCGCCCGCTGAGGGAACAGAACTTTGTACATGGACGACAGGTACCGGGGAATCTCTCCTGGCCAGTGTGTGTAGTTCGGAAGCAGCGCACGGATCCATTCCAGCAGCATGCCGCTGGCAATCGTTTCCATGGCCAGGCGTTTGATCTCGCTGGTGCGTGAGATTGGCAACTCGGCGTCGGCAGTGAATGTCCAGCGATGGCCAAAGATCAGGAGACACATCGTGAGGATGCTGGCGGCGATGGATCCAATCGCCATCAGCATGCCCTTATAGTCCCATCCCATTGTCGCGTTGTGTTCGCATCTCCGCACGAAGAGGACGACAGTACCGATGGCCTGTGCCAGCGCAAGAATAGCAATTGCGACTTGGCCGGCCCGTTTCCATGACCAAGATGAAGGAGCTCGACGTGCCTGATCAATACTGGGTATGTCCAGCAGCCTTGCCCATTCCGGAGCTCCAGAAGAGTCTTCGTGAGTCTCTCTCGCGGCGCGGACTCCGATAACACCGTGGAGATAGAAGGGTAATGAGCGCCAGCCAAATTCATCCGGATCTCTGAGTAGGCGGACAAGCGTGCGGATAAGATCGAACACGACGTGCATCACGATCAAGGTCGGTATGAACGTGAATATAACGACCCGGAAGAGATGCAGGTTGTGTTTAGTCGGTATGGGAAGCAGGCTGCTGAGGGAGGCATAGTTGATGACGGCAAAGGTGTGTGTGAAGAGTGTCTTGACGAATATCTGTCCCACAGATCTCTCATTTTGCGGTGATGATGGTTCCTGTCGATTCGACATAATGATTCTGGCCATTGTTCAGCTGAGGAAGGATGGTTCGTGAAAGGCAGCCTGGGGCCTAAGTAGCATATGCGTGTCCGCGGGCCTGAGGCCTTGAAGGATGAGGCGCAGACTTCCATCTTGCAAGGGAGTCTTCTGCGTGCGTCGCGTGTAGGCACAGCCGCATGTCGCCCTCGCGGCATTCGAGAGCTGAAGGATTGATCATCTCTGCAAGCTTACCGAAAAGGCTCTATTGTGATGCATAGTCAGTGTGTCGGCGTGTTCTTGCAGGGAGGATTGATCCACTCGTTTGAGGCAGTGCCTCAAGATCATCCGTACGGCTTGGCGGTCGCGTGGTCAGCTTTCACCTCAAGTCTGACGAACGTTCGTCGATGCTCTGAACTTGTGGATCATTTGGAGAGTTGTTGTTGTTTCAAGGAAATCCTCATAGAATCGTACTGTCGGCCGGAAAGTCGGGACGGCGGCCCAGAAACGACGATGCCGCCATCGAATTCATTTGCCGCCGCCAATTGCCCCGCCTCGCTCCACAAGGGAGCTGTCGCCGAACGTCGTCATGATAACAATGCTCTCTGCCCACGGCGTTAACAGGCAAAATCTGGAGCTCATGCGCGGCTCCACATAGGCTATAAGTGTCATTCGTTTCCATCTCTTTCTGCTGAGAGATACTGCTTCATCTCGTACCTCCAGATCTCACTGAAATCGTCAGCAGCATCAAGATGTCCAAGTTCCAGCTCAAATGGGGCATCCTAGCCACCGGAGGCATTGCTGAGACCTTTGCTCGAGATCTGTGGCCGAATCCAGAGATCAGAGGCGTGAAGGACATTGAGCATGTCGTGGTCGCCGCGGCATCGTCCTCATCAGCCGATCGAGCCCAGAAGTTCCTAAAAGAAGTGAGGGCTCCCGAATCCGCAAAGGCATACGGCTCGTACAAGGAGCTCGTCAACGATCCCAATGTCGACATCATCTATGTGGCCACACCCCACAGCCACCACTACCAGAATGCGATGTTGTGTCTCGAGGCTGGCAAGAATGTACTGTGCGAGAAGGCTTTTACCACCAATGCTGCTCAAACGGAGCTGTTGATCAAGAAGGCGAAAGAGAAGAATGTGTTCCTGATGGAGGCCGTGAGTCGGAGAGAGCGCTATAACAGGCCAGCAGTAAGAGAGGCTAACACAATCCCAGGTCTGGACAAGATACTTCCCTCTCTCGATCTACGTCCGCGACATCATCACCTCCGGCAAGATAGGCACCGTCTACCGTACCATCGCCGACCTCAGCAACGCCGACCAACCCGAGACCGCCTTCCCAGACAGCCACCGAATGGTGAACCCCGACCTCGCAGGCGGCGCGCTCCTCGATCTCGGCATATACGCCCTCACGTGGGTCTTCCAAACGCTCTACCACACGCAAAAGAACCCCAAAGCACCCACCGTTGCCAGCGCACTGAAGAAGTACAAGACGGGTGCAGATGAGATGACTTCCATGCTCTTGACATTCCCACGGGAAGAGGGTGGTGATGCACACGGTATCGCAACGACAGCCCTCCGCATCGCAACCGACCCGGACAACAAGGGCTCCGCAGGCCCCGGTATCCGTGTTCAAGGCTCCAAGGGCGAGATCCAAGTCTTCCCTCCCGCCTACCGACCGACCAAGACCAAGCTCGTACTGCACGATGGGACGATTGAAGAGAGAGACTTCCCTCAGCCAGGGCCGGACAAGAGCCAAGGGTGGAAGAACGGGTTCGGTGGGAACTGGAACCCTGAGGGTGCTGGACACGGGATGTTCTGGGAAGCCGATGAGTGCGCGTACGCGTTGAGGGATGGCCGGAAAGAAGGGCAATATGAGAGTCTGGAGGAGAGCTTGGTGATCATGAAGGTCATGGATGAGGTGCGGAAACAGAACAATATGGTCTATCCGGACAAGATCGAGACGACAGAGTATCCTGTTGATATATAGACAACCCGGAAGAGAGGACATACCTAGAAATGCAGGTGTGAACACAGGGCAATGTGCACGAAGACGCGTTCTGTAAGAGACCGATATCGTTGCTTACTAACGAGATGTGATGTGATGAGCAACTTCACACTGTCGACCTTCATCTGCAGGTGCTCTTCACCAACGTCTTTGACCGATTCTCTCCAAGAAGCTTCGGATTCTACGACGTATGGAGAATGAGAAAGGCCAATTTCGCGTCATTATTTTGGCGATTCGTCGCAGGTGCTTGAGCTTCATCCAAGGATCTCCCCTCAACCTCACCTCTTGCCGAAATGTTTCTTCCAAAAAGCTCCATCTCTTCTCTTCTCTCCCCCCTGATGATGACGGATGCCCTTATGAAGGAAGTCCAATATACTCGATCTTCCATATCTCTTATCACCAGTGGACCCAGACAAGAGCCCGCCATCAACCCCAGCGGTGACCCAAAACATCCTAGCACCCAGCACCCAGCACCTTCAATAGCCGAGTCTCTGTAAGCTTTGCACTTGCTTGCCAAACAACCTCACATGTATCTTCACACAGTCAAACCATCCACACACCTTTCTCCTGTCTCCTTAAAAGCAAAAAAGCAACATGGACCACCCCTTCCACTCCGCCCGCCTGCACTACCGCGCCATCGAACCCTCCACCGACGAACCCTTCTTCCTCACCATCCAAAACGACGCCCAAGGCTACATAAATTCCAACGCCACACTCCACAAACCACAGAACAAAAAGTCCACCGAAAAATTCATAAAATACCTCGCCGAGGAAGCTTTGATAGGCGTGGTAATATGTGTCCCTCCACCATCCTCATCCTCCACCAGTGAACCCACCCCAATCGGCCAAATCCACCTCCGCGCTCCTCACCCCGGAATGGCGCACCACAGGTTTACGGATATTGGGATCGATATCTTGCCCGAGTATCAAGGGAAAGGGTATGGGAGTGAAGCGATTGAGTGGGTGTTGGAATGGGCTTTCGATGTGGCGGGCATGCATCGGGTGGGGATAAGGTGTTTCGCTTGGAATGAGGGGGCGAGGAGGTTGTATGCTAAGTTGGGCTTTCGGGAGGAGGGCGTTATGAGGGAGTGTTTGTTTCATAGGGGGAAGTGGTGGGATGATGTGGGGTTTGGGATGTTGGAGGGGGAGTGGAGGGGGAAGAAGGGGAAGGGGAGGGAGGCGTAGTGTTCGATGCGAAGTTGATTGTACAGGTATAGACATACCCTGCTATTCTTCCCCGTAAGAATAGCCTGTCCTGATATCCTTCAGTCATCCTTTGCGCTAACATTGTTCCATGCTGAGCAATAGCAGAGTAGAACACGGGTCAATCGCTATCTCTTGACAGGCGTGCCGACGCTCTCCTTGACATGATACTGTCGTGGATCCTCTCCAAACTTGCCACGACTACGACCGAAAGCAGCTGGTCCTGGAGTCGGCTGGATGTCGCGCCAGTTCATGTACTCCTTGATGACCTCCGAAAGGAAGTCGTTTGATCCTGCGTCGGAGAAGAGGCTACGATCCGTAGTACGGTACACGGCATAATCGACAAACACGCGGCGAAGCTAGGAATTTATCAGCCATTGATTTAGGGAGGCGTGAGTGGAGAGTATTTACCTTGCAACCGCTCGCAGTGTGCTCGAAAGTGTACTTCACCGCCTGGGCGATCGGATCTTCCTTGAAGGCATGCGTTCGCAGACGTCTGCAATGAGGTCAGCTCGAATTCATCAACAGGCTGTTCGTAGCACACACCTCACGATCTCATCCATCGTCACATTCATCGACTGCGGGTCCCCCAGCTTGGCCGCCAACAGATACGTGCGAACAAGGAGCGCCCAGAGCTGCTCCTTCTCGAGGACAGTCTCCTCATCCTCGATCACCACTTGGCCCTGGAAGATGATCTGAAGCCACGTCGAGAACGCTTGCGGATCCTCGTCAGGGAGTGTGATGGGTTGACCGTCCTGGACCTTCGTGGCTATGAATGCTGATCGGGAGATGGCGAGCTTCCTGGGAACGTGGAAGGCACGCTTCTCGGCGCCCACGTCGATTTGAAGGACATCGGTGAAGTCGAGCCTGGCAGTCACATCAGCATGTGCCCGCTCTCAAATCAACATCATTCTTGACTCACTTCATACGCTTCGTTGGTGGCGTGTCCACCTCCGTCTCTGCCTTCTCACTGAAGCTTGATCTCGGTGCAAGCGATGGCCGCTCTGACTTGATGCTGTTCCGCACAGGTGATGGCTGGCCGAAACTTGGCGTGCTTCGGATCGTGTTACCAAAGGTCGTTGGTAGAGTGCCCATGTGTTGAGTGAGTCGCAATGGAGAGGCAGCAGCATCGTTGTGCTTTCCAACATGGCTGACTTGCTGACTGACGCCTTCGCTGTTCGTCGCTCCGTCGCCACAGCGAGGAGCATCCGTCCCTTCATCCTTCGTGGCCATGGGAGTGCGACGGGGGAGTTGATGAGATGCTCGGTACCGAGTGTTGGTGCTGGATGTGTTGATCAGCGCGAAGGGTCCCGACAACGTGGCACGGTGACGCTAACGAGACTAGCGGGAGTTGACTGAGTGAATTGCCTATCGTGGAAGGAACGACAAACGAGATCGCAACCGAACTTGTGTAACGAAAGGAAGGAAGGATGTAGTCAATCGTTTTCATTTGACATGCTGCATAGTAAGCCAGTAGAAGTGGTGGGTATCATGATAGGTGGTGCAGTGCACCCGTCGCATTCCAAGCTTGGATGGGTGATTGATATCGTGCATCATTCAGCCATGATGCTCGCTTTTCTCCCAAAAATAATCGTACAAGCCTCTCCCCGTCGCAAAGACATTTCTCAATCCTTTCGCATTTCAGTATTTCGAGTGATAGCCTTCGGTCGGGAAGGTGGAGATTGTCTTCGCATGGGATCCCGTTGCATCAAGCCTGCGAGACATGCACACCAACAAATCCGTAATGAACTCCTTGGGAAGCTTCTTCTCGGGCTCCTTCTTCTTGAGGTCAATGTTGACCATGGCTTCGACGCGATTACCATTCATGACCAGCGCTGCGTAGTCAACGAGCAGCCGGCGAAGAGGTGCACCTTCTTTGGTCTTCTCGTAGAGGAATTTGACGGCATCGAGAGAGAACGTGCCAGAGTCCAGCATCTGCGCAAGATTGTCGACGATGGTATTCGTTGACATGGCGTCTCGGAGGCAGTCCGATAGCAGGTAGAGTTCAATCGTCTGCTTCAGCTTATCGTAGGCGGTGAGGCTGTTCTCCTCGAGATCTGGAGGGAATTCGTTCGTCTCCATCAGATGGAGATAACGCTCGACCGTCTGGGGCTGCAAGTTTCCGAGAGTCTTCTGCTGGCGCGAAACCTGGAGCAGTTTTGGTGATCTGGCTTTGACAATGTTCTCCTTTGGATGCAAAAGGAAGGTGCCGCCTTCGGGGTTCTTCACTTTGATGGGACAGGTCGGCTCTTCGTACTTGCGCCTGAGCGTCTAGTCAGCTTGGCTCCGCGCTACACGGCAGACATACTACTTACATGGTCTTCTTGGGTCTGCCAGTCTCCCCTTCGCGCTCGCCGTCACGCTTCCTTTTGAGCTTGGCCGGAGGCTTGTCGTCGTCGTCGTCAGAAATCTCGATGACGCTGTTGGCAGGCGTCATCATCGCTGGTGGTGGTTGCATGGGCGCACCACCAGGGGCAACAAACTCCTTCTCCGGCGCGACGGATTCTGGCTCTGGCACATACTCGCTGTCGGTGTCATCGGCGGCACGACGACGACGAGGCATCGTGGCGGATGTATGTATTCAGACAATGGTATGGATGTGTTGATGAAGCGGCTATATTGAAGCCCCTGGTGTTGTTGGTGATGTCTTGTTGAGTTGGTTGGACGTTGGTGTCGAGGGGAAAGTTGTCTGTGGAAGAACAGAAGCCTTAAGTAGTAGCCAGTGGAAGGCGCTCAAGACCTTATCACGCAGCATGTGAGAGGAAAACCTCAAATGAGGCAACGAAACGACCAAGTGAAGGAGCGCATGTAAATCGGACTTCAACGTGAAGCCTGCAGCGGACCCCTTTTCGGAAAGTTCTCAGCGCTGTTGAACGCCCTCTTGATGCTTTCCGCAAACGTTAGCGACGCCCTGAAAGATGGCTCCACTTAGATGAATGTTATCCTCTGGCTCGGCTCCAGTGGATGCTAGTCAATTATTTCCGTGGAGACTTGTTGTTCAGACTTCGATCTTCGCATGCCTAAAGTACTTCATGCCCAGCCAGGCCACCAAGATCCAGAACCACGCCACAACCCCAGTCAGAACGATGAGAGCCGGATAGTAGCCCACAATAGGCAGCGTGGGATCATCTTCGAGCTCTGGCGGCGCATACGGTGTCTCCCCAACATCCCAAGCCCAACTCCAGATCTCCAGACAGCTGCCCATTCCCACGGTGAACGTCAGCCAGGTGACGAAAAGAATGACCCATCCCCAGTACTCAGTCTCCGTATAGTCGTGCGGTTCGAGCTCTGGATAGCTGGTGAGCGTGGTGATGTTGTGAGATAGGGGCGACGAGCGTTGTTTGGAGCTTAGACGTCGGGTGACAGATTCGACGGAGACGGAGGTCATAGACGGGAAATAGCTGGTGGCGGTGGACGAGAGCGGCTTCTTGAGCGACGGTGTATCCCTTGGTTGACTGACGAAGCTATTAGCCGGACGGTCGAAGGTAAGAACGTCATCGTCGTCTGTGGTGCTGGTGTAGCTGGCCTGGCTGACGGGACTCTTCAGATCCAGGGGACTGGCCAGTTCCGTAGAGGCCTTTCGATCCGCGGTCTGGGCTCTATGTTCTGTAAGAAGGGACAGTCGTGCTGATGTCGCCGCTGCAGATTCTCCCCATCCGCTTTCACTGCTTTCGTTCGCTTCGACATGCTCGTAGCTGAACTTCTCCCGCAGACTGGTATTGCTCTCATTGCCTGCAATGAATGCAGGCGTGTCCAAGTCTCCCCCAAACGGCTTGGTCGGGGCGGGGGCCGAGATTTGCTCGTCCAACGACTGCTTCGGCAGCTTTGAAGATGGACTCCGCTGCAGTATGGTGTTCTTGCGCTCTCTGCCTTCCGTCACCAGCCGTCGTCCACCTAGAAGTGCAGTCTTCCGAAGCGAGCCCTTACGCTTCCTCGTCTTGTTCTGCTTCATCGCCGCCGCCATCGCACTCTCACCCTTAGTAGGGGAGACAGGTGATATAGCCGTCTCATTGTCATCATCTATGCTCTTCCTGCTCTTGGTAGACTTGGGGCTTTTCGGGCTTTGCGGTGCATCCTGCTCTCCTCTCGACGGCGGTCGGCCCAGGAAATTCAGCTTCGCCAGTATTCCCCCGCTGAAGCTGCGTTTATGACCAGTAGCCTTGGGCTGTGAGGAGCTCGCGGTAGCGTTGGGGGACACAGCGGCGGATGGCGAGCTCCACGGCAGTCTCATGGTCTCGGATGAGAATTTGATGTGTCCATCGCTGGGTTCGAGGTCGATTTCAGGATGAGGGCCAGAGACGGTTTTACGGCGGTCGCCATTGCCGCCAGTTGAGGCGGTTCCATTTTCCATCGCGTGTGGTCAGCAAGCACATGGATGGGCTGCGCTTGCTTTATCGTGAAATGATCCTGGCGACCAACTGGGTTTGCATAGGTGTATGAGTCTATTGATATAGGTAGATCGTCGCTCCTGTCCTCGAGAAATGTGTTTAGTCGAGGGAAATGAATGGAGAGCCGCGCTCTGGAGTTGAGTGGGAGCTTGGGGTAAATCGAGGTCAAGTGAAGCTATGGCCCGCCGTAGCCGTTCACCCTAGACCGCATGCAGGCTGACATGTGAAAGGGGCCGCACTCCCGTCTGGCTTTCGTACCTGCATACACCCCACCTACACTCCCGTCTCGCTTGGGCAACATCGCCCTCCAATGCTCAACTGAGCCTTTTCTATCCTACCGATTGCTCTCGTCCTGAGAGGCCACACTCATTCACAATGTCAGCATCCAGCCTGCCCATCCCTCAACCGCCTCGAACGCCCACGCCGCCCTCAGAAAAAGCCCCCTCACCGCAACCCGTAGGCCTAGGCCTAGGCCCAAGCATCCAAACAGAGCACGACTACGACATCCAAGCCGGCATCAACGACTCCCCCGAACGCGAGCGCAATGGCACAATCGGTAGGATCGATTCCGCCGCCTCCATGCTCTCCCCCACCAGCGCGACCTTCAGCGTGACAAACGGCGGCTTGAGTCCTCAAGGAAGTCTCTACAGCCCCGTAACACCCCAGACCGCGAGCACAGATGGCGGCTTCGGGAGTATAGACGCCAACGCGGGCGCTGGGGTCGTCACGAATCCTTTCAACTTCACGCCGGTGCAGTATGCGCCTCCTTCGCAGGCGGGGCAGAAGAGCGAGTTGTTGGGGAAGAGGAGGGGACATAAGTATAGACATTCGTCTATTCATGCTAGTCATATGGACTCTATATTCAAGTCTCCGGCACCCAGCCAGAGGACGCCTTTGAGTGTGCCGGCGAGTTTGCCTATGCCGACTAGGAAGGAGGCTTGGTGGAGTATGACGAGGCACCAGACGATGAGACTGAGTTGGTGTGCATGTCACTTCCTCATCGCGGGATATGTGCAGTTCAGTGGAGCCGGGAGTCTGGCTATGACAGCACTGAGTCGACTTTTATTGTTTGATGCAGCGGGTGCCACGGTCTGCGTGGTTGTGGATGTCATGGGCAATTTCGAGGTCTGGAAGAGGAGTTCGATCAAACATCCGTTTGGACTGGAGCGAGCTGATGTGCTTGCCGGCTTTGGCATGGCGGTCTTCATCGCTTTCATGGGCTTGGACGTCATCAGCCATGGCATTCAGCATTCGCTCGAGAATGTTGGCTCCCACGAGGCTCATTCTCCGCACGACCATGAACGGGTTGGAGCTGCTCACGTCGATACTGCCAGCTTGCTATCCATTGTAAGCACGGTCGTGTCTGCCGTATTGCTCAAAAACCATGCAAGAATCGGCAAGGCAATGAGATTCGAACTTCTAGCCGGCTGGGGAAGGATCCTGGGCAACCCATCCCACTTTCTGACGCTCTCCTGCTCGGTCTTGATGCTCTTGCTACCTTTCATGACGAATGACTCGTACGGCTGGTTTGACAAGGCGCTCTCGTTCATCATCGCAGGCTTGATGATTGCGTTCGGCGTACGACTCGCAACATCCCTGGCGTCAATGCTCCTCATGAGCTACCGACCAGCAGAGAAGGGCGCAATCCACCGCATTGTTGACGAGATCGCCAACTCAGATCCATCCGTTACGAACGTGGACGAGGCTCGATTCTGGCAAGTGCACTATGGACTCTGCATGGCGAACTTGAAGCTCCGATATCGAAGCAGCAGAGGAGGTTATGGCATGAACACGGACGACATTACGAGGATTCGACAAAAGGTTGCTAGTCTGATCAGACAGCGCCTGGGAGGTGTGAGATGGGACGTTAGTGTACAATTATCGGTCGAGACGGATTGAGGGATCGCATTGCATCGTTTGAAGCGTGGCGCTGGAGGGATGGGCGACTTTGATAGATCTAGGATGAGATACCCGATCTGTATGATTAAATGAAACGATGAATCGTTCCCTCATCAATTTGTATCCTATACTTCATGCATGATCTGTACTATCGTAAACGATATCGTCGTCTCCTTCGCTTGTGAGAGTGGCACAGACCACCACAGCTTCAACCTCACGTCTCGAATCCATCTTGCCGCTACAAACTACAACATCAACCAGAATGCCACCCATAAAACGATACGAATGGCTCTGCCTCAGAGCTATCAAATCTCGCCAGCCACGATGCTACTCTACGACCGAAAGTGCATCAGCGAACGAATCTTCAAACGATACACCACCTCTCGAATCGTCCTCCGAACCTCACCTCGACGAACCAGACACTTTCGATACCGCTCGCTCCACATTCACACCTCACACCCTCCTCCCCTTCCTCGAAAAACAAGACACCATAGCCCTCCGCAAACTCCGCACCCACCTCCACAAAATGCAACACACAACAACTCTCACGGAAACAACCCTCCTCTCCTACCGCTCCACCCCGCCAACACTCCAAACCCACCCCACCCTCCCCCCTTACACCCTCCTCCGCAGCAACCGCGCCCTCCTAACCTCCACCCGGCGCTCCAAAGCCCTATCCCAAAATATCCTCTCCAACATCGACGATCTCGAAAACACCCTCTACCCGTATGAAAAAGGACCGCTGGAGACGGAAATTTGGAAGGAGAAGGTTAAGGGATTAGGGAGGGAGGAGCTGAGGGAGTTGAGCGTGGATATGAAGAATGAGGTTGATGGGCAGAGGAAGAGGTTTTCGCAGAAGATGGGGGGTTTGGGGAGTTTGGTTGATGGGATGAGGGAGGGGTTGGGGTTGGAGGTTCGGAGGAGGCGGTTGGGGAGCTTGGGGAGTGAGGTTGGTTGGAGAGAGGGGGAGGGGAGGGGGGAGATTGTGAGGAGGTTTTGGGGGAGGGAGAAGAAGGAGCATGGGGACGAGAATGGCGAGAGTGGTGCTCAAGCTTCCGCCAGCGATACTAGCAGTCCTGCTGCCGCTTCTGAAATTGCAAAAGTCGAGGGAGAGGCCCAAGAGGCTGCAAAACCCACAGACACTGCTACCACAGCTACGGACACCGCTACGACTACCGCTCCAGACAACTCTTCAACCGACACAATCGGAACCGCCAAAATCGAAGCCGAAGCCGAAGCAGCCACATCCCCAGCATCCAAAGCAACCGCAACCCCAACTCCATCCATGGACTTCAGCTTCTCCCCCATGGAACTCGCCGAAGCAGGCCTCGATCCCAAGCCCCCAATTCAACCAACCTCTAAATCCGAAAGCAAAACCCTCCGCGACATAGCCCGCTTCACCAACCCCTCCGCCTCGCGTCCCAAAACCAAAACCAAGAACTCCCCATCCGGACAGAGGCCCATGGACTCCTTGATTGCGAGTTTGAGAATGGAGACGGGGGCTGGATCCCTCGAGAAGGAAGCAGCAGAGGGGTATGGACAGTCGGCGCCGAAGATTGAGGAGAAGCTGGATCCAGAGGGGAGGAAGCCGAATCCGTTTGACTAAAATTAACAATGTGGAAGGGCAGTTTTGTTGGACGAGGCGAGAGATATGTTGCCAAAGTAACTGTTGCGATATGCCCACGAAACGGAAAGTAAGATGTAGAATGTGTGCTCGTTGTAACGACTGCTCCCAAAATGAGCGTCATCTCTTCATTCTGTATTCTTAAGCTACCGAAAGAAGTGACAGTGCATTCAGCCAAGCCAAACTCCATCTCAATCCATAAAAGGAGTGTCCATCACACCGTAATCTCTTCAATCTTCTCCCTTCTCTCCACTCTTACGTCCCTCCAATCGACCCACCAACCTGGCTCTGGTTCTGCGTCTCCGGGTAGAAGAACGCGATAATAGCAATAATCACATACGAAGCAATCAAAAGACTGCCCTCGAGGTAATTACTGCGACCATCCAGAACCAAGAAGTTGACCACGAAAGCAGTGACGAACAGACTGACCGTCTCGAACAAGTTGAAGTACAGACTCATCTCCGTCTTGAGAATCCAGCCGAGCAGGACGACGATTGGCGTGACAAAGAGGGCGATTTGGATGCTGGAGCCGACGGCCACACCGATGGCGAGATCCATCTTGTTCTTGGCGGCGACGGTAACGGCTGTGACGTGCTCGGCTGCGTTTCCGACAATAGGCAGAATGATGAGACCGATGAAGGCTTCGCTGACGGACGGAGAGTTTTCTATCATTTCCGGGATCGCGTCGACCATGAATTCAGCGCAGACGGCGACTAGGGCAGTGGAGATCAAAAGGAGCATGACAGCCGCGGTGCGAGACATGTTCTCTTCGGGTTCGTCGTCATCGTCCTCTGTAGCAACGGTTGGGGTGTCGGAGTTGATCTTGCGGATAGACGTGCGCTGGTGCTGGTACGGTGGCAAAGGACCTGCATTGTTCGATGGTGTACCTTGGCGATTGAGACGATCTGGCAACGAGCTCGTGCGCCTGAGATTATGAGCAGACTGTGATCGGACAGGTGGTGGACGAGAGGCGACATTCGCGGCGGGCGGCTGGTTGAAGACGTTGTTGGACAAGACCGATGGTAGGGCGGGCCGGACACGAGAAGAGATCCGCTGAATGTTATACGGCAGCCTCGACTGGTTTGCGGCAGGTCGGTCGTTGGCAACTTGGACTTCATCCGAGAACTCAACCTTTGGCCCGTCAGTCTGGCCGATTGTTTTCTCGTCCTCGACAGCTGCATTCTTCTCTGCATCCTTCTCGGCCTCGCGCTGACGACGCTTCTTCTCCTTCTTCTTCGAGTGCTTCTTACGACGCTTCTTAGGATCCGGAGATGCTGAACCGTCGTTGCTCATGTGGCGTCTAGTAGCCCAATCGTAGCGACGGCTAGCGCCATTGTCTTCCTGGTCGGCATCCACACCATCGATGTTGTCGACAGACTCCAGAGCAGACTCGCGGCGCACAGCAGAGTGGCCTCCAACGTGATCAAGCGGATCCTGACGTTCCTGGGTCGAGGGAGAACTAATCACAGACGGGACCTTCGACGTTGGTTTGCTGCTTCCAGTGCTGGCGCTTGACTTGCGGCGCATGCGGTGCTTGATCATCCTCTTCATTTTCTTCGTGGTGGTGGCGACCGAACCAGAGTTGGACGTGTCGGAATCGCTACTAGAAGACGAGCTCGAGTCGTCTGAAGAAGATGAAGACGAATTCATGATGTCGGCGAGTACACCAGGATGTGACTCTTCGTCGATGATCTCCTGAGGAGTACTCTCGTACATGTAGGCGTGGGACTTGAGCTGGAACAGAAGGTATAACATGTAGACGATCAGCAGGACGACGCTGGTGCCACGGCTGACTTTGAGAACAGCAGAGTCGGCATCGTTTACACTCTGGTCGTTGAAGGAGGCGTGGAATGCAGTCTGTGTGATAGTTAGTCGTGGTCTGATCTTGACTGTGATTAGATTGGCTCAACTCACTGGTAGCAGTAGACTCATGACACTCAAACTGAGCAAACAGGCGCTCATCTGCGTGACAGTGCTGTTGTATACCTGTTCTCTGAAGCGTAGGCCACCGAAGAGGAAAGCCATGCCCAGAATGAGCAGCAAGTTTGCCAGAATGGAGCCAAGCAAAGAAGCCTGAACAATACGGATCTCATTCTTGACCAGGGCAATGATGAAGATGATGAGCTCGACAGCGTTTCCGAACGAGACGTTGAGTAGCGCTCCAAGAGTATCTCCCAGACGGCTTGCCACGCTTTCAGTGGCGTGACTGAGCAAGCCAGCCAGAGGCACGATGGCGATTGCATTGATGGCGAAGATGACTGAAGGACTCAATCCTGCAGCCTCGACGGCAATACCAGCAGGAACAGCGACAAGGAGAACGTTGACCCAACTGTGGAAGATGGCATTCTTGAAGTGCATGCCAAAGCGCTTGCAGCCATTCTTCATGCGAGTAGTAATAGGTGGTTTCTTCTGGTCTTGCTCGGTGGACTTTATGGCGGAATCTCCAGCGCCCGCATCTTCGGTATTCGGAGGGGGAGCTGGTGGAGGAGCGGCTTGCGATATAGCATCGGCAGTGTCGTTGTGGTTGGACTTCTCAGGGTCACGGCCGTGGTCTCTGGCTCCATCTCCTCCATATGTGCCATCGTCGCCTGTGGCTCGGTCATCGGAGCGCAGCGGTGCTCCGCCGCGTCCATTGGAGTCGCTTAGCCCGCCAGCTTCGGAGAGCTTGGAGAGCTTGGTCGGGGTTGGCGTGCTGTTGGTGTAGTGCGTGGGGAGGATGCCTCCGGTGGTGTCGACAGTAGGTAGGCTGCGTTGGCTGGCAGTTCGGATTGCCTGGGATCGGTAACGGTCTTGATGATGGTCAGCGGGGTCTCCCATTCGCGTGTGCAGCCTCTCGAGCGTGAGGAGGGTTTCAGGCGTCAGAAGAGGGAGTGGGATGAGGCAAGCTATAAGCAATGGACTTGGGAACACGTGAATGAATGCTAAGCAACGCGACTCCACCAGAAAGTGCGTGGCGTCGCGCGATGATTGGGAGCACGGGGAAACCTGGGCCGGAGGAATCTTGGTGCTGATAAGGCGGAGGTAAGGGGGGCAAACTTACACATATCAGTCTCGCCCCAAACCGTCGCGAAGGGGTGTCGAACGGGCGAGCAGCGTGTAGGCAAGCAGCGAAGAAGATGGACGACGAGGAGGTGTTTGCTATTTGATTGCAAGTTAGCGGCGAGAACCTGCTGCGACCTGGCATGCAAGTCCCAAACGACGCGCCAAGCCTGCTACGATCGTTCTGGAAACACATCCCTGCCGCATTCCGTCATCGGCCCAATCGGGTCGTCGCTTCCACAAAAGCTCCGCGCAAGCCTCACTTGCCTCAGCCACGAAATGCTTGCCACGCTTCATCATGTCGCCCACCTGTGCCGTCTTGGAATCGCTCACTTGGCAGGGCCGCAGCGAGTGACTTCATCTTCATCATCTGCTCATTGAACAGAAGGCAAACGAGGCGGCGAGGCCGTGGGAGGACAACTACTCCGCCATCTTCGGATCTCTGCTTCTCCACGATCGACTTTGGTGGCACCCGGTTGCACTACGGAGTCTAGTCCTGAGCATCACCTCACAGCCACGACCACAGCTATCGCTTGCCGCGGTGTATGAAGGAACAAGCTTGAGACGGCAGGACTTGCGCAGAGGAGCTTCGATCAGGCGATGGGTCGATGTCAGATTGCAGAGACTTGCTTGTCTGTGGGCAAAGCATCATCCAGGAAAACGTTGCGCTGATATGATACGATATACTCACACTCCTCTGCGAGGTGACGTTCAACTTCCTACGCCCACGGACTCCTTGGAACCCACCGCAAATCGGACTCTTCTCCTGCTACTTACTACGACCAGGTCTTGGACGTTGGAGATGCTCGACCAAAAGCTTATGATGCGGCATAAGCATTCCTAAGACTTGGACAAGCTCGGCATCCCAGCATGGAAGCTGGTCATGCGAGCATTATGCGCTGCAGATCCCGCATGTACTGGAGAGCCTCATCATCAAGCAGGTACTGTAGGATCAACTTCGAACTACCTCCTACGTCAGCCGGCAGCAGCTCAAGCTTGTACGGTTCATGCTGTGCATGTGCTTGGAACCACTTGCTGCATACATAAAAGGAGCTCAATCTTGCTACTGCGAGCAAAGCGAGGACATGTAAGAAGGGCTTCGGAGGTCTTTTCGACGTTTACCTTGACTGATTCAGCTACTGGATCTAGAACTAAGTATTGATCGGCCTGGCAGCTTGGAGACTGGCTCATTCGCCTCTGATTGAGTGGAGTTTGTTTCTTCGCAAGCATCATCTTCTCAATACCACCTCTCCCTTTTCATCCCCTACCTATCCTCCTTCAACCACTCCCCACAAGCCCCATGCACCTCTTTCAACTCCGGCACCTCCTTACATAGCCTCTCGCACAACCCCTCGTCAATCCTGTGGAAACTCTCCACCATACTTGAAATGACGAGGTCAATATAGCTGACTCTACTCCCCTCCACAAAAGGCCCCTCATCCTTCTTCGCCTCCTTCAAAAACCTCCTCATCCCCTCAAACCCCGGCTCAGCATTCTTCCACGCTGTCTCGCCACCTTTCGTCCCCTCAAGCTCCTCAATCGACATCCCGAAATTGGCTTCTTTCTTCACGGTCCAGCCGGGGACGGTCTCAGGGAGGAGGATGTTGCGGCGGATGGCGGGGTAACAAATAGCCATCAAAGGCATGATCAAAGGACCGAAAACTTTCAGAACCTCATTATGAAGATTATTCTCCAGGTGCAAACTCGGCTCCGGATGGAGTACCTCCAGCTTCGTAGCTATGACATCCGAGTCCATAATCGCCGTCCCATCAGGAAGCTGGATCGCCGGCACGGTGTATCGCGAGTTGGGCGGTCCTGGAGCGCCTTCGGGTTTGGGAGGGTGTGGTTGGATGCCGAGGGCGGAGAGAGTGGGTTCGATCTCGTCGTGGGTGATGAATTTGGTGGTGTAGGGGATTTTCTTGTAGTTGAGGACCATGCGGGTTTTCCAGACGTTGGGGGACCAGCAGCCGTATTCGGGTTTTTTGGTTGGGAGGTCGAAGAGGATTGTTTTGTCGGGCATGATGGCGGTGCTGGTGGAGGTCGGTTGGGGCAGGAATGAGGGGCTTCTTGGAGTTGGAGTGTTGTAATGGTCTGACTTTTCAAGAGAGTTGTCGACTGTAGTGACTCAGGTCAATGTGTTCCTTCGTCAGCTATGTGTAAGTGTTCGGGCTTTTCATAAACGCGTACCTGCGTTCCCACCAAAGGCAGAAGGATGCGGTGAACCCATAGTTGCTACCCCTCCAGCTGCTTTTCTCGTCTCCCACTAGGCCAATAGCGGGGATTGAGGAGAATAAACCCACTGGACTTTCAGCCGCATAGACATAGGCATGAACTACAGCAGCAGGGATCTTGTCCTCATTAAGGACATGTCTAGCGCATGTAGGGTTGTGTTGAGGGCCAAGCATATAGTGTGGGTCGTTTCCCTTGTGTGTTACTTTGGGGCTCTTGTCTGCCCTCTTCCTTCCTATGCTGCGGTCAATTGTCGTGGTCAAGGATGCAAGAACTAGATATAGTGAGTAAGATTTCTCGGTCGTATTTGTACTGTGTTCCTCTTCTCTCCCTGCTCAAACTCCACACTATGTGCTCGCCAATATGCAACAGGAAACGCCGCATCCATGCTGGTCTGAACACGGGTAGAATCCACTGCGAAAGTCGCATGATTCCTCCCGAATCCTTCTTTCTTCAGGCTTTATATTTGACAACCGCCTGCTTCTTTTCCCTATCTTCGAACAACACCACATCAATCGAGGACCAAGTTACTGTTTCCCGGATTGCCAGAGATCGTGCAACAAGAATAGTACAGCCAAATGCCTTGCCGAATCCGCCATTTCATCTCAAGCAGTCGAATCCAATGGACGTCTTGGACTCCTGTGGCGTCGACCTCAACCCAGACGACTGCCGTACCATTCGCATTGACATCGGTATTAATGTTTATAATTCGAAATCGACATTTTGGCTCAGCCTCTGCGAACCCCAACCAAAGCTCTTGCACCTCCGGCCACGTCAATGCCTTCTCCGGGTAGTTCATGAATCTGGCCTGAAACTTGGGCGACACCCGCGACAGGAACTCTCTTCGGTCGTCGTCTCCGTTATATTCAAAGTCGTGGTCATTGAAGGCATCCAGACAGGCGGTCGACAGGCGCTCCAGCTCGGCGATGACGGCTTTTCTGTCCTCGACGCTCTTGATCTCCTTGACTTCCTTGACCTCCGGTGTGTTCGGCTTCGTTTCTTCTGGTGTAGGAAGGCTCGGCTTTTGGTCTTCCATCACGGCCAATGTTGTTGCGCCGATGTGGCGTTCTTGGTCTCCTCGTGCCTGGGTACTTGAGCTTTTGGTTCAATCTCTCTGGAATGTCATTGCACTGCCATGTCCTTGCCACTGCGCCCTGCGTCGTCCGCCGCGGACCTCTCTGGGTGCATCTCAGCTAGGAGACTGGCAGCATATGTCGGTGCCGAAGGCATGTTAGTCATGAGGAGATCTGCTTCCAATTGCTTTGGCATATTGAAGGCACAGCCCAGTTGTCGAGTGGCAATACCCGAAGCGGGAATGCCGAAGGACACACCGTCCAAATACTCGGAGGCACTGTCGGCTCCCAGAATAGACGGCTGACATTGTTCTCGCTGCAAGAAGGGGAGCAGATCGAAGGCTGAGGCGCCATCGTCGCTTCATGCCACTTTCGGCCCCCAATGCCGTGGCTCTGGCCAAAATCCTTCATGCCCAGTCTCGAAGTCATTGGATGGCCCTATCGAAGAGCTAGTGGGTGCACTTCCGAGCAAAAAGTCTTGTGTTCTTGCTCGTGTTCCAGGCTGCAACTATTTTGTTGCACGCATACTTCACTTTGTGCTTTTACAAAAAGCCAGGAGGCCGGCATCGTACACGCGACTGCGTAATGAGTTTCACGTTCGACACCAAGTCATGTCTTGCCGCGATTCAAAGATTTCAAGTCTTTGGAGTCCGGAAAACCGGCAGTTTGACGCGCCACGGCCAAAGGTTGTGAGTTGGGCTGGACTTCTGCCACATCCTTTTCCCTCTGGTTCACATCAGTACGGGCGACTGATGCGACGCTTACTGCAACAATTCAAAAATAGAAGCACGCTTGCGGAGCTGTAGCACCTCTAGCCTATAGTAGTATTCGACAGTGTTATTCTTAATGCTCTATACAATGTATAAAACAAAGGAAAAAACGATTGCAAAACAAAAATGTAGTAGATATATATTCGTCTAAGACTAGGCTTATATACGCCTATACTAACCTAAGGAATCGAACTAAGTAGGACTAATATCGCGATACTAACTAGGCCACTAGACCGATTAGTAATTGTATAGAAGTTTAAACGTTTAATATACTTTTAAAAAGGTATAGAAGAGTAAAATAAAAGGTTATAGGCGCGTATAATAGCGAACTTTACTTATATACGCCTATAAGATACTACTACTAGGAATCGAACTATAGCTAGAAGGGTACGTAGCGCCGACTAGACTACCTCGGTTAATAATAATTATATAGTATTATAATACTATATAAAAGTTAATTAAAGGTCTTTAAGGTATTATACTTTACTATAGACGTATACGTAAGGAGAAAGATTTAATCGATAAGTATATCCTCTTATATAGGGAATACCTTACTTCCGTATAGCGTAACCTCGTATATAATTAGTAGGCGGCTTATTAAAGATAGTTATAAACTCCTCCTATACCTAGTTTAGCCTATCGCTTTAATCCTAAGTAGCGAGTATATATAGTAATACCTTATTAATAGTAGAAAGGTTACGCTTATATATTTAGTAGACTAGAGTCGACAGTAGGCTCTAGACTTCGTTAGTAATAACTTTATTAATTGTATAGAGCGCGTACGTATAAATTAGGCTTAGTAGAGTCTATAATATTGTCTTTAGGAACTAGCGGTAATAAGTTAGGCTTATCCGCGTTAGTACTATTATCCTACTATATTACGAGTTAGCTTTAACGTACTATATAATTATATAGTATACCTTAGAATCGTCTAGTATAGTAGGTGTAATAGCTAGCTTCTTATTAACCTTCTTAACCTTAATCTTTCTTTAAGCTTTCTTCTTCTTTTTAACTTTAGGCTTTTTCTTAATCTCCTACTTAATCTCCTTCTTAATTTTAGGCGCTAGTAACTCGGCTTTTATACTATATAATAAGGTGTCTAGAGTCTTATTTATCTTCTTTAATAGTCTCTTAATATAAATAAAGAGATCTATAGTTAGTATTTTTATATTTACCCCTTACTTCTACTTAATACAATTTCTAAGTATAGTATTAATAAAACTAGTATCTTAAATACGTAGAGGCCCTTTTCCGTTATTGTACGTACTAGTAAGGAGGATATTAATATTATTACTACGTACTAATTCGTTAGAGAGGTTTATAATCTTTATAGAGAGGAGGGAAAGTAGTTACTAGTAAGTCTCGAGTTTATAATCTTTTATAGTAATTCCTTCGCGGTAGCCTATATACGATAATTATATATTAGTTATATAGTTTAGTAAAGGCGTTAAATAGTTAAAAGCGCGCGTTAAATAGTATAAGATAGACCTTTCTTTCGCTATATTTCTATTATAGCTTCTTCCTCTATATCTATATTATTATTAACCTAGATACGACTAATAACTAGTTATATATAAAGGCTATACGTCTTTATAGTACTAGTTACTATTAGAAGTAGCTTAGTCTAGGTACGTACGCTTAGTAGAGTAGAGTCTACGTAAGTTTAGTTCTTACGCGGTTTCTCCGCTTAACTACGCTCGACGGCCTACTAACGATACTCTAAACCGATTATACGCGTTAGTAAGATATCTCTTACGCGCGTTTAAACCGCGATTCTAGGTAGGTTACCCTAGTCTTCGAAGTCTAAGTCCGTAAGATCGATTATAATCTAAGGCTTCTTCTTTAGAGGCGAGAGCTCTAGTAGTACGCTATTATTACGTATAATTGGATTAGTATCCTTTAGTTCGATAGTTAGGTTCTTTTCGAGATAGATCGGGTATTTAGCTCTCTTAGAGAAGCGCTTAGTATAAATAACGCTAGGCTCTAAGAGGTAGAACTAGTCCTAGTACTTAACTTCCTTAGTAGGTATAGGGTTAGGGTTACTTAGAGTAAGCGAACAATAATAATATACGATTATATAGTACGGTAACGTTACTATATAGGCTATTTATTATAGAAATAATTAATAGTAGGCCTTAAGACGATAACTATAATAATTCTTATATATAGAGCGTTACCTAACTTTTTATACCCTTAGCCTAATCGTATAAGACTATATTATTTTTACCGCTTATTATATAGCTTCTTAATATTAATAAATACCTACTATCGTAAATACTGTACTTATAGGAGCCTATTATTATCTAGACCTTAAGCTTCCTAAAAGGGGCTATTTCTTACGAGATACTATATAAGTCTTTATAACTAGAAGACCAATTACTAAGTTTATTATAGGTTAGCGGCCCTTAGTAAGTATTATATAGAAAGTAGTAAGTATAAATAGTATAAAAAAGCAAGTAGGGAATACGAAGTATAAGTCTTAATTAAAGTCTAACTTATAACTTAACGAAAGAGGTAGTTTTAATAAACGGTTTATTCTTATTCTATATAAAGCGTATAAAATTAATAAAGACTATTATTCTTAACTAAGGGGTATAGAATCTAGGGATTAATTAATCTATCCTACTACTTATTCTCCTCCTTAGTAGGGTTATCTTCGTAGACCTCTTCTAACCGCTCTACGAGCTCTTTTATAGACTAATTAACGTTTTTACTTACTTTTAGTATATTATATAGACCGTTATTTATACTAGGTAGGCATTCGAGCCTAAAGGTAGGCTTCTCGTCCTCTTTTTACTTTACTAAGATTAGAGTATTATTAAAGGAGAAATATTACTCGATAATATCGTTTAGGTTATCGAGGTCCTCTTTATTCTAATATCTCTTTCTATATAATTCGGTAACCTTATAAGGGGACTATATAATAGGGTTAGGCGTAAATAATCTAATATTCGACGAGCTATCTAGAAGAGGAGGGCGAGGAAAGCGGAGTAGTTATAGGCCTACTAAGCTAGGCGTTAGCGGGCTAAGCTAGAGTTACGTAACCGCGCGTAACTCGGGCGTCGACGTTAGCCTATAATACTACCCCCCCCTTTAAAGCGGTTAATATCTATAGTAACCTATATCTATAGCCTTAAGCGGCTAGCGATATCTTCGTAAAGAGTATATTATTCTCTATATTAATAGTATTATTACCGTCTATACTATCCTTCGATAGTACGAGTATTAGTTTATCCTACCTTACTAGCTATATAGTAAACCTAGCTAGTACTAGTAAGTTAGTACTAGCGGTAGTAGCGGCGCTACTTATACTCTAAGCCGCTATAGTTTTAGTAACGAGCAGGCTATCTAGTACTAGCTCGCTAGGGTATATATAAGTAGAAGGCTATATAGTCGGCTACTTATACGTAATCTACCCTAGTAGTAGGCGGAAGCTAGTAAGTATAGGTTTATTAGGGTAGTTAGAGTAGAAGTTAGCGATAGTAGCTAGTACGTTAGTAAAGACTTACGTAGCGGGCTCCTAGGTAGCCTCGCTATCTAGATATCCTTTCTATCTTATAAGATATTAAACGCCTCTTCTACGCTTCCTTAAATTAAGGACAGTATCTACCTTATAGTAGTCCTCGGTTTAGTTAGCTTAGGTAACTTAGATTAGTAGGGGATAGGTACTAGTATCGACGTTAGGAGGGTAAGGTTTTAGAAGGTTAGGGCTAAACGTATTATATATAGTAATAGAAGTAGGGTTAAGGTCTAACTTAAAAGCTTTACCTCTATAGAGGACGTTAGTTATAGTAATAGGTCTATACTACTTAACGTTAAGTTTCTTAGAAGGTCGAGAGGTAGCCTAGTTATAGGTATCGATATAGACTCGATTACCGACTTAATATATTAGAGGGACCGCTCTATAGGCGTTAGTATAATCAGCTTACGTCTACTAGGTAAGCTAGATCTAGTTACGTAGGAAGGACTATATAGTCTTTATTCTAGCCGCGAACGTATTAGTAGCGTTAGTAGAGAGCTTTTTCGTATATAGCTAGGTAGCGAGTAACTTTAGTAGTATAGATACTATAGTTCGTAGGTTATAGGCTATTTTAGTAAAGGTCGGTAAGACGCTAGTCGATTTATAGATATTATTATTATAAGTAACTTAAAAGAGAGGTAACTAGTCTATCTAATTATCTTAGGTATAGGATATATATATATATAAGAAGCGCTCTATATCTTTATTAGTATTCTCGGCTTAACCGTTAGTCTAGGGATAGAAAGCCGTAGATAGGTAGTAGTCGATATTAAGTAGCTAGTATAAGCAGCGCTAGAAGGTAGAAATCTATTAAGAGCCTCTATCGCTAATAATATATAAAGGTAGGCTATAATAGCGATAGTAGCGGTCTACTATTACGTAGGCGATATACTTAGCTTCTATTAAGATTACCCCTATAGTTTCTACGCCTTTACCTAGCCGATCCGTAATAGTAAGGATATTACTATACTCCTATCTATTAACTAATAACTTCGAAGGTAGGAGAGATACTACGAAATCTATAGTAATATCGTCCTATAGTTCGAAGGGTAGTAGAAGCGACTATAGAAGCCTAGCTTTTAGATTATTAGCTTACTTATTAGATAGGCAATTATAATAGTTTCTATAGGCCTAGTAGGCTATATAAGAAAGACTACTCTAGGCGAAGTCTCGCTAAATATAATCGAGTATCTTAGCCCGGCTAGCGTATCTATAGCGCTTATAGTATTAGCGAGTAATTAGGCGATAGAGCTCTAAGTTAGTAGGTACGTATAGGGTATAGAGGCTATATCGGTTTTTAACGTAGATAAGGCTATCGATAACCTTAGCTTATTAGTTATCGATCTTCTAAGAGTAAAGAAGCTTAGCTAGAGAGTTATCGGCGACTTACTAGACGGCTACCTAAATATTAGGGTTAGTATAGGCTTAATAAACGGCGTCTAGTATATTAGGTTCTTAATATAGTTCGATACTTATAGTACTAAGGTTAACGTCGTCTAAGTAGACGAGATTCTTAGTAGGTAGTAGCGTATAGAGCTACTATATAAGACGGGGGTTAGAAGGATTAGAAGGAAGGTCTTAGGGTCGCTATATTAGGCTATCTAGTTTAGCGCCCTATATACTAGGCTAATAGATTACTTTAAAGAAGAACTATAAGAGGAACTTAGACTAGCGAGCCTATCGCCGGTTTAGCTACTTACTTATAGTAAAGTATTCTAGGTTCTTATAGTTAGAGTAGATAAGGACTAGTTTACCTTTAGGGTTAGGGTTAGAGACGTCCGTACCTTTATTATAGTACGATATAAGTTTAGGTCGCTACTCTTCGAAGGCCTTAACGATAGCTAGTAGTTCCTTATTATAGATATTATAGTTATACTCTTATAGGGATATCTTCTTAGATATATAGGCGACTAGGCGTAGGATACCCTCGTCGTTATATTATAATAGTACTATAGTAGTAACGAAATCCGATACGTCGGTTTCTACTAGCGTAGCCCGTCTAGGTATAAAGTATATAAGAACGGTATTACTCGTAAAAGTAGCTTTAAGTACTATAAACGTAGCTTTATATTCGCTAGACTATATCTATAGAGTATACTACTCTTTAGACTTACGAGTAAGGTTAGTTAGGGGTAGAGCGATCTTTAAGTATCCTTAGACGAATCGCTAATAGAAGTTAGCGAAACCGAGGAAGGAGAGGACGTCCTTAATATTACGGGGCGTAGCTTAATCGTAAATCGCTTATACCTTAGCTAGATCTATCCTAATACCGTCGGTACCGATAATAAGGCCTAGGTACTTAGTTTACTTAACGTAGAACTCGTATTTATCGATATCGAGCTAGAGGCTAGCGGTATAGAGCTTATTAAGTACCTTTTAGATATATATAATATACTCTTTATAGATATCGCTAAAGATAAGGAGATCGTTAAGGTAGGCGGATACGAAATCGTTAAGGTAGTTATAGAGTAAGTCGTTAATATATAACTAGAAGGTCCTAGGGGCGTTATAGAGCCTAAAAGGTATAACTAAGTATTTAAACTAGCTATAGCGGGTAGTAAAGGTAGTCTTCTACTCGTCGCCTTCTATAATCCGTATACGATTAAAGGTAGCGATAACGTCTAGTTTAGTATACTACTATTTACTAGCGATCTTATTAAGTATATCTTAGATAAGCGGAATAGGGTATCGACTCTTAATAGTTAATTCGTTAAGAGCGCGGAAGTCCTAGTAAACTCGAAGACCTCTACTTAGTTTATAGATAATAAGGATAGGTAAAGTAGTAGAAGAGGTACTAGGCTAGATATTACCCTTTTTAAGCTAGTCGTTAGTCTACTTCTTAATAACCTTATTCTCTATAGTTAATATAGGTTAAGGGCGGATATATAGTAGCTTAGAGCCGTCTTTTAAGTAGATCTTATAATCTATCGAGCGGTAAGGAGGTAGCTTATTAGCCTCTCTTCGCGATTAAATATTAGCCTAGTCCTAGTATTCCTTTAGTAGTTAGTCTAGGACGTCTTCGTCTTTATCGCGAGTTTATATAAACTTTACGACGTTAGTAGAGGCGTATATTATATAGGTATATATAGGAGTAGTATCGTAGGCTAGGGGGACTATAACGACTAGTATTTATAGATAGTAGAGGAATACTTTAGCTCCTAGGCGCTAGGCGTATATACTAAACGCCTAGGCGCCTACCTCCTCGATATTAGTATTAAGGTCTCTATCCTAGAGGGACCGAGAAGGTAGCTAGTAGGTCTATTTAGTAGCTAACTACTAAGTATAGAAAGGGGTAGGTTTAATATAGCGAATTATAGAGATAGAGGCGTCTTTATAGGGGCTATAGCCGTAATAGCTAGACTACGTAAACGTAAGTTTATTATTTCGCTAGTCCTTATTAGGTTAATACTTACGATACTAGTCTCTACCTAGGGAGATATTATAGCCTAGATTAGCTATAAAGTACTTAAGCTTCTTAGAATAGCTACTAATATCGAGGCGTACTATAGTATAGTACGTAATAGAAGTAGCGGCCTTAGAAAGGTCGGTAAGTCTAAAAGGGATAGGTATAGTTAATAGGAGTAGAGGTAGTTAATAGTATTACGCGAAGAGTATATTATAGAAAGAAGCGGTACTACTATTATTAAGGAAAATTATTATATTACGACTATTAACTATACTAGGGACGACGAAGTATTCGTTAATATCCGGGGCTTCGTTATAGCTCGGTTCTATAGATAGTATAAAGGAGAAGGTTAATAATAAGGTATATAGTTCTAGTAATATACTCGAGCTACTACTATTCGTCGCGCTCGAATAGTAGTCTAGGCTTTTAGGGCCTTACTAGTAGTAGAGGTAGCTAGAGTAGTAGCGCTAGTATTAGTACCTATTACTAGTACTAGAGTAGTTAGCTAGTTATTAGCGTCTCTCGTAAATTTAGTAGTACGCTAATATCCGGCTAGGGGGTAGACGTCGTTATTAGGTCCGTATCTAATATAACGGTAGCGCTTATAGCGGTTCTCTTATAGATACTACTTAGCGAGCTTAGGTATTATCTTAGGTAGAAATTAGAACTTAGTAGGGCAGTCCTTCTACGGCTTAAGCCTATTAGTAGAGCGAGAGTTAGCGTTAGAGTTACTAGTACTAGAGAGTTAGCTACCCCCTAACTTAGGCTTATTATTATTATTAGAGCCCTTATTCTCGTAAGGGTATAGGTCGTCGATAATAGAGTTCTCTTATTAAAGACGCTAGTATAGAGCGACTAGCTTTATAGGTATCGAGTAGTCTTAGAGGCGAAGGATAGTCTTATACTTAACGCTTAACTTCTTATAGAGCTTAGTAGCTTCTATCTTTAAACCCTACTTACTAGGTATCTTAGGAATAAAGGCGTTAATCTTCTAGAACTTAGGGTAGAACTTAGAAAACTTCTCGTTCGGACCTATTACTAATTAGTCTATCTAGTATTAGGTATTACTAACGGCGTTATATATACTAAAGTAGTTATTAAGGTAGTTAAGATATTCGCGGATAGAGCGGAAGTAGGTATTAGTAGTAAACGTCTTCTTAAGTTATAAAGCTAGAGGGATTATACCCTTAATAGTTCTATAAGTAGTACTAGTAGTATAGGCGAGGACGTAATATAGGGTAGTATTAATATCGCGGAACCTAGTAACTATAAGCTTTATACCTAGCGAGTTAAGCTATTCTTTAAGTATAAACTTATTATTACCTAAGAACTTCTTAGGATCCTTAATATTACGGCTAGTCTTTATACTATTAAGGAGGGTTAGATCGTAGACGGTAAGGTTATTTAGAGAGTTAGTATCGCTATTAGAATTAGAAGGACGGGCTTAGCGGTTCTTCTTCTTATAGGTATTATACTAAGGGCGACGATTGTCGTCGCTATCGCTAGAAGAGTCTAGGTTAGAGGAATCGGATAGTTTAGAGCGCTAGCGATTCTAGCGATAGTAGCGTTCTAGTAGAGAGTTAGACTCGGATTTAGGGGTAGGTAAGCTAGAGCGTCTACTACTAGAGCGTTAGTTAGTACTAGCTTACTTAAGAAGGTTATACTTCTTTTATATAGCGTCTAGACTAGTCTCGAGCTTATCTTTAGCCTACTTAGCTAGTAACTTATTAGACTCGGCCTACTTAGCTAGTTAGGTTACCTTAGTCTTCTTATCTTAGACCTTAGCTAGTTTCTTATTTAGGGACTAGATATCGAGGAGAGCCTTCTTAAACTTCTTACGGTTTAAGTTATTAGCCTATAGGAGTATATTAGTAGTAGAGATAGTATTAGTATAGTTCCTAGCTAGCTTATAGAGTAGAAGGTGTATCTTATTAGGGTTAGATACTACCTTTATAGCGAGTGCCTCTAGCGTAAGGTCTCTAAAGATATTAAGAGGGATATAGATAGTATTACTATTCTCTTACTTATCTTTAATATTAATAGTAGTCTTAGTTCCTTCTTTATTTAGGTCTACTCGAGCGAAGTAGGTAAGGTCGAGCTATTTAAGTATAGGTAGAATAGTACCCTCTTTAGGTAGCTCGTTTAGAATATCTAGTTTAGCTTCGCGGTACTCGAGGAAGGGGTTAGAGTTAGGATTAAGGTTATTATCGTCGCGGCTAATTGTATTCTAGGTGTTAGTTATAGCGTATAAGTATATAAAGAGAATCGAGTCGCGCTTTAGCGCTAACGGTAGTAGTAGGTAGGCGATAGCGCCTAGGGTTTCCTCCTTAGCTATAGCGGTTAATAGATAAGAGGTATAGAAGAAAGTAGAAGGTACTTAACCTTAATAGACTACGGCGGGTAGTAGTAGAAGTAGTAGAAGGAGCTACTTAATAGAGAGTCTCGTCTTAACTCGAGAGTAGAGAGTAGAGCGATAGTAGCGGCGCTTATTAAAGGCGCTACGTATCGCGGTAGTAGTAGAAGGACGTCGTAGAAGGCGCCCTTATTATATTAGTCGAATATACTATAAGGGGACCGTATAATAGGGTTAGGCGTAAACAATCTAATATTCGACGAGCTATCTAGAAGAGAAGGGCGAGGAAAGCGGAGTAGTTATAGGCCTACTAAGCTAGGCGTTAGTAGGCCGAGCTAGAGTTACGTAACCGCGCGTAACTTAGGCGTTAACGTTAGCCCGTAACAAACCTCCTTTTTAGGTAGAGTCTACGCTCGGCCGCCGTATAGTAGAAGAGTTTTAGATAAGTTATTAATATTAACTTCCTAAAGACGAAACTAGAGACGGCGATATACGACGTCGTATTCCTATTAATTATTATCGTATATAAAGCGATTATAGCGCGCCTTACTATTCGGAAAGCCTTTATACTCGAGTATCTACTTATAGAGCTTTATCGTTTCTTTAGGTAGAAACTCGTCTAGATCTACGTAGCTATAAGTTAGCTCTCGAGCTATATAAGGTCTTACCGCTTTTAAGAATAAACTAGTAAAGATTATATATTATAGTATACCCTAGCCGTTAGTTATAGCTACTAGCCGCTCGATATACTCTCTATTAATTAGAGTCCCTTACTCTAGATTCTTAAAGTAGTAGTATAAGTACTTTAGTATACCTAGCTTAACGTAAGGGCAGTTCTTCTATAATCGAATAGAATATATATTCTACGTCTTAATAAATCGATAGAGCTAGTACTAGATAATAGGCGTAAATATATACTTTATCGTAATCCGATTACGTTTATCGCCTTTATCGAATAGTCTAGTATTATAGAGTATATAAAAGTAGTCCTAAACGTTTTCGTTAGTATTATATAGACTAGTACTATTAAGAAAGCGCTAAAGAGTTAGTATTATAGATAGGGGATTAGGGAAATTTTAATATACCTACTAATACTTTAGTATTAATCGACTTATCTAATTCTACTAACTCTCGATCCGTATATTACGTATACTCGTACTAAAGTAGAACGTTTCCTTAAATTTTATATATAGGCCGCGAGTTTATAGAGCGTACTAGTATTATATATCTACTAAGAGAATTGTCTTATAACCCTTATCCGTACGAACGAGTCGAGGAGTAATACTAAGAGCCTAGATAGTAACGGAGTATTACTAAAGTACGGATATTATTATACGTAACGAGGGTCTATAGTAGATCTAGAGAATAAGACGTAATTCGGTATTAATAGTAGTATATATCTAGAAGCTAAAATCTTCGAGTTTATAGTAGGTATTAAGCGACTAATAATAATTCGGTCTAGGGGTTATAAATACGCTACGAAGTCGCGTAAACTCTTACGTACGATTATATAGAGCGTTAGGATTAGCGGCTTTAACTTCGCGAAAGAGTATATCTCTAAGTAAAGAAAGTATAGTTAGCCTTTAAAACTATCTATACCTTAACTTCTATTACTCTTCCTATACTATATAATACTTACTAGCTAAGGAAAAACGATCGTAAACCTAGCGTTTAAAAGTGTACCTATAGAAGGCTTCGTCTATAGCCCTTAATATAGCTATATTTAATCTTAGCCTAAATAATCTACTAAAACTCGAGCCTTTACTACTTATACTCTTCTTTCTAGTAATACCGCTTAAGACTAATATCCCTTCTAAATTGTACGAGAGTCTACTATATAATATTCTACCCTTCGTCGCGTAGAACCTTTATAATCGTCTTATCTAGTAAAGCTTCTTATAAAAATAGGGAGGCGACTCGAACCTAGAATAACGAATCTATAATAGGCGGGTTCTAACGTCGATTAGTACTATACGATTTTAATACCGAATAGATTATATAGGTTGAGGGTAGTTTACCGTTAGTCGTATAGTATCGCTAAAGGGTTAGTATAGAGGTACCGTTATTCTATATCTTAATAATCTCGAGCTATATTTCTAGTACGATTAAGGGGGGACGGCCGGCTATAATAAAGAGTCTATACGTTTAATAGATTATATAGTTAAGGAAGATAGGTATTAAGTTAGTAAGAGTAAACTACGACTAAGAAGGTTTATCTTCTAGCTTACTAAAACGAAGGTAGCTAGATCGTTATTAATCCTCTACTAAGGTCTATAGTACTAGATATAACTCCGCTCCTTAGCGCTTTAAACGTTACTTCTTATACTATATAATAATAGTAGCGTTAGCTACGATAACGACTACGAGACTACGAGTAGGATATATAGTAGTATACTTATAACCTCCTATCCCTATAGCTAGTAAGTTTAAAAAATTAGAACGTACTTTCCTATATCTTTTTAGCGCTTTCTTACGCTATATAATACGTTCTTCGCCGTAAAATTATAAGCTCTTATACGAAAATACTTATTACTAGGGAGATAACGCTAAAGATCTTTAAGTCTAATATAAGAATCTAAAGTTAGGCTTAGGGGTATAAACTTAGGCGAAGTATTATAGCTTTTAGCTAATTATCTATATTTCCTATACTTATAAGGAGATTATAATACCTTTAAACTATTATATACGCTCGTAAAATTACTTATTCTTACTAAACCCTTACCTTTCCTCTAAATATATATACTTTCTTAGCTATAGAATTTTAGCCTATATCCTATTATATCTTATTACTTATACTACTATATTCCCTCGAATAGCTTCCTCGGTAGTAGTATTCTTTTATTCGTATCGTTACGATTAAGAATCGTCCCGCTTAACTCCTTAAACTTCTCTAAACGCCGCTAATCTAGGCTATAGGTACTAGCTCGATTAAACTACTTATAGTTTCCGTAGTATCCGTCGAACTCGCCCTTCTACTTAACGTATCGCTATTTCTCGCGTTAGCTTATCTATTATATAGCGTAGGAATAATAGAATAAGGTACGAATATTAAAGGGACCTAGGTTGTTATAGTAGTTTAAGTAGGCGGCCTTCGTATTTATCTTTCGGCGGATATTACTACTATATTCCGTTAGTTCTCTATCTAAGCCTACTATATATACTTTATATAGACTAAGACTAGATAAGTAAAGTATCGATCTTACTCTTACGCTCTATAATATCTAAAGCGAACTTAGTAGTATTTCTACCCTTTATAGTAATAAGCTCGCCTTTAGCCTTATTTATCGTAGCTTACTATTCGTCGTCGAGGGTTCCGAACTAAGTTTATAACTACATTATATAGAATTAGTAAGCCGTTAATACGTCGAATTTCGAGCTAGGTATCTATTTACCTAATTACCTATTATATTAATCTTAACTACCCTATCTTCCCTTCTCTCCTAGATAGTAAGGGTATTTATATTAAATAAGGCGCTAGTCGCGGGCTATACTTATCTAGCTATAATTATATAGATTATTATTTATATATAGAGGAGGGATCGTATAGTATAAGGAGGTAGGTAGAGAGTAGAAAAGAGGAGGAAAGGAAGAAGGAGGTATTTAAAGTAAGGGTAGTAATAGTATAGGTAGTCGTATAGGCGCGTATCTACAATTATTAAGGTCTTATAATTATAGGTTATATAAGTATATATAGCTTAGATTAGAGAAGTCGCGACGTATATAAGAAGTAAGTAAATCTATATAATAGACCCTAGTAAGGCGACGATATAAGCTAAGAACTCTAAAGCTACGTAGGTACGGAATAAAGGCTATAGTATTATACGGTATCGTATTCTTAATAGAATCTCTTTAGCTACGAGATATCTTAATCTACGAAAGTCTTTAATATTCTATATCTTCCCCTATCTTAGCTAGCCTATCGAGATTAGGACGGCTATAGCTATAATAAGCGCTTTTTCCGCTAATCTGAAATAAATACTATACTATATAATATATAGAAACCTTAAGATAAGGGAGCTAAGTACTAGGGAAACCCTAAAAGTATTACTAAAAGGAGAGCTTAATAACCCCTAAGCTCTTAACTATATACTTAAATTTAGCTAGGTATCTACCTTTTCTATAATATATAATAAAGTTAGATACTTTTAAACTACTCGTATATATTAGAAAGCCTAAAACTCCCTTAGAGACCTTACTTTCCTATAAAGGGCGATACTCTATAAGCTTAGTACTAGCCTAAGGTATTAAGCCTATACTCTTAGCTACGAGGAGGCTTAGCGTACTACGCTTTTCTCGTTAGTCCCTAATAGATAGATTCCTCTTTCCTTCTTTATCGAACCTATTATATACTATATCGAGCTTTAGTATATACGCTACTTACCCGTAATATTAGGTTCGATTAATATTATAGACGCCTTAAGCTTCTTCGTAGAAGCTAACGTAAATACCCTAGGGAACGACTCCCCTAGGTAGGAGCTAACGCTAGCTACTATATAGCGTATCCTCGAAGAGATATATAATTACTAGTAGACAATAGAGACTAAGTTATAGTCGATAAGAGCTACGCTCTAATAGTCGGAGGCCGCTTAATAAACTACGGCAGCTAGTCTAAGCTAGTACTAGGGAGCTACTACGAATAAGCTCCTATAGCGTTTAGTAGAAGCCCTTTAACCTTCTACTACGATACCCGCCGCTATACCTACTATCCCTATATAAGAAACTATAAGACCTAGGGAGTAGAGGCTACCTACCTAGGATAGATAAGCTAGTACGTTCTATAACTACTTTAGTCGGATCTAGAGCTCTTACTACGTACGTTCCGCGCTAAGACCTACGCTCCCTATAGAATATTACTAGAACGTTATCTACGACACTCTCCCTACTAATAAGTAAGCCTAGATAAGATATTTCTAGGAGTATAGCTACCTAACTAGCGGTAAGGATCCCGTCGCTTTCTTTACGTAACTTAAAGATATTTTCGTAGATAGTAACGAGTCCGCGAAGGTACTAGAGAAGCTAACGGTACTTAAGTATACTAATAGGTAGCTATAGTACGAATACTAGCTAGATTTCAATAGACTCCTACTATTAGCTAGTAGAAGCTATTAGATAGACGTATCTAAGATTAGATACCTTAAGAACTTATTCTCGAACTCCGCTACTTCCTATATAGTAACTATAGCTAAGTATACGGACTACTACTACTTTACTAAAGAGGTAGAAAGGATTATAACTAACTACGAGAATACTAATTAGTTTAAGGTAGCTAATAGACATTAGCTAGAAAAGAAGGGTAAGGACTCTATAAGTTCTACCCTAGGTAGCGCGCTACTATACCTAACCTCTATAGTAGTACCCTAAACCGACTCTAATAGAGATATTATTATAAATAACGCGCGAACTAGCAGTAACTATAGTAAAGGACGCGGAGGGCGCTAAGGAGGCTTAGGAGAAGGACGACCTTCCTCTAGTAGGAAATAGAGGGCTAAGTAGGTTAATAATATAGAAAGAGAGAGATACCGCGAGAAGAAGCTCTACTTCCGCTATAGAGTAGGCGAATACTATATTCGCGACTACTTCTATATACCTATAGTATAGCCTACTATAATTAACGCTACCCTCGCGTAGCCTTTACTAGAGGCTAATAAAGAACCTATAGAGAATAATAATAAAGATTAGGGAAAAGAGTAGCTCTCGCTTAGAGTTAGGAGCTAGGAGTTACCTAAATATTAGTAGAAAAATAGGATAGAGTTAAAGAGGATATAAACGGAAACCTTATATATACTAACGTAGTCCTATAAAATAACGTTGGAACCTCTACTCTTATCGATAAAGGTTATTAATATTACGCTATAATTAATACTAGCCTTATAAAAGGCCTTAGACTAAGCTACGTAAGCCGCGAAGTCCGCGAAGTAAAAGGAGCGTCTTTAGTAATAAAGGGCGCGAATATCGTTAGTATAGTCGCTTTCTATATAGAAATCGACGGATACCCGTAGATAGTATATATATATATATAGTACTAAGCCTAGTATTCCTACTAATCCTAGGGAATCCCTAGAAGGTATATAATAAAGTTAGGACTACGCCTAAAAAGCAGCAGTTCTACTATAGACGAGCGAAACGATAGATATAGGAGGGGCGTAACTATTACGAGTTCGAAGATAGTAGGAGCGTAGCTACGCTCTCCGCTAGTTTTACTATACTCGCCGCGGCTATAGCGGATAATATTAAGAAGGTACTTAAGCTTAAGGAATACTTAACTATAGAGGCCCTATAAAAACGACTACCTCCTAAGGTCCGAGACCTAGCTCTACTATTTTATTATTAAGAGGCTAAGAAGTTAGCCTCCTATAGGCTAGGTATCGACTATTATATCGAGCTCCGCGGTCGAAGTAGGAGCTACTCGTACTACGGAAAACGCTAGACGAACTCCTTTAAAAAGGCTATATCTAGCCTTCTAACTTAGAAGCTACGGCTCCTATACTTTTTATTCGGAAGCTAGGTAGAGGGTTATATTTCTATTACGATTATAGAGGACTAAACGCTCTTATAAAGTAGGATAGGTACCCGCTCCCCTTAATACTAGAGACCTTACGAAATCTTATAGAGGCTAAGTAGTTAATAAAGGTTAACGTTGTTTTAGCGTTCTACTAGATTAGAATAGTAGAAGGCTACGAGTATAAGACTGCTTTCTATACTAGATTCGGCTCCTTTAAATAGCTCGTATATCCGTTCGAGTTATTAGAGGCTCTAGTAATATTTTAGCGGTATATTAATACTTTATTACGGGAATACTTAGACGATTTCGCCTCGGCCTATATTAATAACGTAATTATCTACTCTAATAGTACGAAAGAAGATTATTTCTATAAAGTTCGTACTATTCTCTATAAACTTTAGAAAGGAGGCCTATATATCGACCTAGATAAGAGCGAGTTCGTATAGAAGTAGATTAAGTACCTTAGGTTTATTATCTATACTAATAGTAAAGGAGTATCTACTAACCCTAAGAAGGTAGAAGCTGTAAGAAAATAGGCAGTACCTAAGACGTAGAAGGAGATATAGAGATTCCTAGGGTTTACTAACTACTACTATATATTTATACCTAACTATTCGAAGATTACTATACCTTTAATAGCGCTTACTAGTAAAGGTACAATATTCTCCTAGGGAGAGGATTAGGAACGTACCTTCGAATTACTAAAAGATAAGTTCTATTAGGCTCTAGTACTTACTTAGTAGGACCTAATACTTCTAACCTTCCTCGAGATAGATTATAGTAGCTTTACGATAGGTAGCGCTCTTATATAAGAAAAGAACGGAGTCTATAGACTAGTAGGCTTCTTCTCGTAGAAGCTTAATAAGTCTAAGATTAACTACGATATCTACGATAAAGAAATACTCGCGGTAGTATCTAGTATTAAGTTCTAGGAACCCGAACTAAAAGCCTATAGTCCCTTTATAATTTAGATAGACTATAAGAACCTAGAATACTTTATAGTAAAGAGATAGCTATTAGAACGATAGATTCGTTAGTAGGAAACCCTTACTAAGTTCTAGTTCTCCTTAATTTATAGGCCGAGTACTAAAGCGGTAATCCTAGACGCCTTTTCGAGAAGAGAGTAGAATACGTTAGGAGCTAACGATAAACTCTCGCGGTTTCGCTACTTCTTAGACCTAGATTATATACTAAACTAGGCGGATAGTAGCTACCTAACTATTACTTAAGTTATACTAGCCCCCGAGTCTTTAAGCTTAGAACCTACTATAATTAGCTATATACTTACCCTCTACTAGATAGAACCTACCGCGATACTACCTACTAAAACGAGTATAGACCCTAAGGTAAATAACCTAGAGCCTAGCGGTCCTTTCTAGGAAGCCGAGCTTAATAACCTATAGGTAGAGGCTATTAAGAAGGATAAGGTATACTAGGCTATTCTCTATACTATTTACGATAGAGCCCGTACTCTACCTAGCTAGATTAAGGCTAAGATTTAGCTTAGAGATTATAGTCTAGACTAGAGGGGATATTTACGCTACTACGAAAAGCTCTAGGTACTAGGCGCTACTATAACTATAGAGGCCGAGTATTAAGCCCTAGAGGCCGATAAGAAAAGCTAGGACGTTTTAAGGACTAAGTTAATCTAGTCCGTATACGATTTACTAGTATACGGACACCTAGGGCGGGACTCTACTACCGCTATCGCGCGACGCGACTTCTACTAGCCTCTATAAGCGAAGTATATTCGATAGTTCCTTCGAAATTACGACCCCTATAGGAGAAATAAGGTTTAGCGAGAATATAAGTATAGCCTCCTAAAACCTTTACTAGTCTCTAACCGTTTCTTCTAGGAAATCGCTATAGACTTTATTACTAAACTCCCTAACTCCTAAGGGAATAAATACCTTTAGGTAATTAAGGACTAGCTAAGTAAGTAGGTAACCCTAGTAGTAATACCTAATATAAAAGCGGAGGATTATATAGTAATTTTTATAGAAGCCTAGGTTAAGTACTATAGGCTTCCCCGCGCTATTACTAGCGATAGGAGTACTAACTAGACGAGTACTTTCTAGCGAGTACTCTATTAACTATTAGGCGTAAAGTAGCGTTTAAGCTTCGCTTACTACCCTTAAACGGACGGAGGCCTAGAATAGATTAATTAAGATATATAGGCGTACCTCTAGAACTATATTAACTAAGAGTAATCCGACTAGAGTAAGTAGCTCTCTAGGGCGTAAATAGCGCTAAATAGTAGGTATTACGTAGGATTAGGTATAAGCCTCTTCTTCGTAACTTATAGATACAAGACGACCTCCCTAGCTATATTAGAACTAGATCCCGTAGTAGATAGTAGGCTCTTAGCCGTAAAAAGGGCGGAGGTATTTATTAATAAGTTAAAATAGATCTTAGACCTCTACTAAGCTAGTATAGTAGAGGCCGCCTAGATATAGGAGGAGAGCGCTAATAGAAATAGGACTCTAGCGCTAAAATACTAGGTTAGTAATAAAGTATAGCTAGATCTAAGGAACTACTATACCGATCGCCTAAAGAAGAGCCTAGATATACGCTACGCTAAGTATACTATCTCTAAGGTTTTATTACTAGTATCTATACGACTTTTAGAGATCCCTAGTAATATTTACCTAGTATTCTATATAGATTTACTAAGGCTAGCGAGCTAAGACCCCTTACCTAGATAGGAAACCGACGATAACTAACTAGATCTAGTTCTATTCGAGACGCATAAAGAGTAGACTATAGAGGAGGTACTCTATACGAGAAAGAAAAGGAGAGAGAGAGGGAGAGAAGTTCTTATAAAATAGAGTAGATATTATAAACTAACCTAGGAACCCGTAGAAAGTTTAGCGGATACTATAGCTCTAGACGAATTTAAAAGGAAATTTAGAAATATAATAGAAAATAATAGTTCTTTAGATGCCTAGTAAAGAGGCGGAAGGCGAAGAAATTAGTATAGAGTTTAGGCGTTTTTAGAAGGGAAAAAGGAATAGTAGAGCGAATTAATAGAGAGGGGACGGGTCTCTATTTAGCGTTTAAGGGCTGCCGTCTAAGCTATCCTAGTAAAAGGCCTATAGACTATATAGAAAACCCTAGAGAGCAAGCTTAAACGCCTACTTTCTTATCCTTAACCTTCTTCTCTCTAGTACTACTACTAGTACTACTAGAGCTACTAGTAGCTAGGGTATTACTACTAGAGGCTAGGGCGTAGGCGTAGCGAGGCGTAGTACTAGCGCGATAATAGCCTAGATATAGAGCAGTAGAGACGGAGCCTAAGCTAGAAAGTATAGTTAGTAATATTTTTCCTTTAGAGTTTTAGGAGTACTTATATTTAGCCCTAGTAGGCGACGATATCCTCGATAGTAGTAGTTACCTTATTACGGACAGTACTATAAATTTATAGTTAGCGATATTTCTAGTATAGGAGCTAGAATATACTTATAAGGAGATACTAGAGGTACTAAGGCTACGTAGAGCTTTATAGGCCTAAAGGCCTTTCTTAAGCTAGCTATAGTTAGTAGCGCTATTACTAAATTAGCGGTACCTAATACAATCTACCTAGAATCTAAGACTTATACGGTTATAGCTATAGACCGAGTCTACGCTATATAAATAATATAAATAATTTAAGGGCTAGGAGTAGTTAGTAATACTATTTCTATAGAGAGTAGAGAACTTATAGTAGGTAGTAGGACTTATAGCTAGCGGCGTAGGTAGCGTAGGCGGTAGTAGTACTATTAGTACCCTAAGACGTATAAGCTAGATCTAATAAGAGAATAGTAGAAATCGATACTTATAGCCTAGTCGATATAGTTAACGCTAAGAGTAGCGTAACTATAGTAGTATAAGCGAAGTATCTATCTCTAATTAGCTTATACTATATTCTAGTAATTTCTCGATAGGATATATACGATAGAGCTAGTAGAGGGGCGGAGATATATTAAGTCTAAGGCCTCTGTTAGTCTTTAGTTAGAAATCGCTAGATTCTTACTAGAGATATATATACGTTATAATAGATAGTAGTAGATATCGCGGTTAGTAGATACTACTACTACTTATATTAATACTAGATACTTACTAACGCTTTTCGAGTAGAATACGACTATTACTAAAAGGTTACTAGGTATTAGATACTATTAAACTTACTTTACTTTTAGGGGCTACTAAGGAAAGAAGAAGATTAAGGTATAAGAGACTAGCTAGATATTTATCCTTCTATAGGAAAAACGAGTAAAGGCAACGTTTAAGTAAAGGAGCGCTAGCTACCTATTAAGTAGAGGAAATAGGCTATTATTAGTAAAGGATAATAGTAACGAATAATAGCTAGGCGGTAACCGAATAATAAAAGACGGATTACGAGACTATTTAGACGATTACGAGACTAATTCGACGCCTCTCTTTACTCTCGATAATACGTATAATAATAGGAAGTATTTAATAGACTAGATAGAAAAAGACGGAAGCCTAAAATAGTAAAGCGGTTCGCGGGATAATAAAGGCTAGTATTAAATAAGTAGGTAGTAAGGTTAATAAACTTTACCTCCTTTAGACTACGACCTAATTTACTTAGAGGACGGAGTTTCCCCTATAGAGGGAGGGGAGAGAGAGGATAATATAAAGGGCGATACCCTATAAGCTTAGTACTAGCCTAAGGTATTAAGCCTATACTCTTAGCTATAAGGAGGCTTAGCGTACCGCGCTTTTCTTATTAGTCCCTAATAGATAGATTCCTCTTTCCTTCTTTATCGAACCTATTATATACTATATCGAGCTTTAGTATATACGCTACTTACCTATAATACTTCCCCTCTTAACTTTTATCTTTATCTAGCTAGCCTATCTTAATCTATACCCCTTATATATTTCTAGTATTACTAGCCTACTTCTAAGTACGAGCTCTATAGTTAGTATCTTGCTATTAATTATACGTATCGCGAGCGTCCTTTTCCTACTACTCCTTCTTTACCTTCTCGATATTCTACTTTATTAGGCTATAAAGGTTCTTCTAACTACCCTAGATATAGTTTAAGTACGTATTATCTATATTACCTAGCTAGTTAATATACTCCTATTTCTTCGATTAGATTATCTATTATATAGCTTAGAATAGCTCGAATAAACCTCGAATAGGCTAAGGGCTTCGCGTATTAGATTCTTAAAGTTAGGGGGGTTCTTAATACTATTATAGCGAGTATAGGCGTTAAGACTTAGGTTAGGCGACCTATATTTAGTTAGTTCTCTATCTAAGCCCTTAATATATACTTTATATAGACTAAGAATATACTAGTAGAGTATCGATATAGTTTAGGCGGTTTAGAAGAGTATTAATCTCTTCGATACTAAAATAAACTAGTCGCTAAGCCTTCTAATCTATTATCTATTCTTAGTTAGCGCTAATCGTAAAGCCGTACTATTATAACTATATTATATAGAATTAGTAAGCCGTTAATACTTCGAATTTCTAGCTAGGTATTAACTTACCTAATCCTCCTTTAGATTAAGAATATTATCTTAATTAAAGGCGTAGAACTAAGTAATATCGATCTACTAAACTATAATAGATTAGAGCTTAAGTATACTATTTTCGAGTTAATTGTATAGATTATTATTTATATAGTAAGAAGGGATCGTATAGTATAAGGAGGTAGGTTAAGGGTAGATAGGTAGAAGAAAGGAAGAAGGAGGTATTTAAAGTAAGGAAGGTAACTATATAGGTAGTCGCGTAGGCGCGCTCTTACGATTATACTTACTTTCTCTTACTATATAAAGAAGTCGCGACTTCTACGCGCTTATATATAGTCGCCTAAGTAGTCGCGACTTCCCTACTAAAAGCTTTATATAGGTATATATAATAAAGCTAAAGTAAGCTAAGGTAAGGTTAATTAGACATATACGCTACTATACAATAGAATTGAAAACATTCTAGCGTATTCTCGTGTATTTAGAGTAGAAAACGGTAGGATTAACCCCCTCTCCGAAGTGCTTCTATTTTTGAATTGTTGCAGTAAGCGTCGCATCAGTCGCCCGTACATCAGCATCTTCAACATACCGACTGATGCTGAAGCTCTAGCACTTGCAGCTGCAAGATTTGACCAACCCGATAGCTACGTCTCGCATGCGTACGACAGCATATTCTCCACCTGCAGAACTTGTGCTTGACTGCTGTGGTTCGGTTCCCGAGTGGCTGTCAAGATTGAGACCGCTGTTAGCTTCTGGCTCCTGGTCTTGATGTGTCTGCTGCATCCCGTGGCATTGATGGCTCATGATGGCCAGATGAAGATGCTGACGATGGGGGAAAGGTCTGTTCGAGTACTTCTAGGTTCGAGAAAGGAAAGCGCAATCAGCCAAATTCACGCTCTCATGCAAGTCAATATGACGGCCTGGATCTGGTTAGGCTGAGCTACAGATAACCTACCCGGGGTTTCGGCACGTTTTGAACGCCACCAAATCCGACTTCGTCTCCTTCCTCAGCAGCGCGGTCGACCACGATCACGACCATCTTCAAGTTCTTGGCACCATACCCTGCATCTTCTACCTCCAGATCAAGAGAATACACACTACAAGAACATGCGAGAAACCCCAGAGAGTCACCCGCAATCAGGATCTTCACCGTTATTGCAGAGCCCGAGCTCCCACGCGAAGGCTTGGCCACGTAATGCTCCCATCTCGCTGATAGCCCCTGCCGTGTGGGCGGCAGCACTATCAGAACCCATGTCTCGCCCACCGAGGACTAGACGGCTGAGGGGACGCGTAGCTGTGCGACGAATAGGTAAGTTTGCAATGTACTCTTATACTTGGGAGGCGTCCGCCGCCGTAAGAATGTTTTCGTGGTTTCGATCTCTCGAAGCCTTTCCTTGCCATGGATGGGCTCATGGCAGTCGTGTGGCTCTATGTGCTTCTGTTCTTGTCCGCTCCTTTACCAATTGCTGCTGAGGGCTCCCCACCTAACCGACACTTCTTGATCAACGGCAATCGAGTCTCGAAGAGCCAACCACCACCAGGAGAAGGGCTGATACAAGACGACGATTACAACGATGGAGCCTACGGTCGATATGTCACGCAAACGTTCAAGTCTGCCGGCATCACTGTCCCGCGGATCAATATGGACTTTCCATTTACCAACTGCGACGATGGATCCTACCTGTTCGTAACACCGCGAGGAGAGATCGTACCCCATCCCATGGCAGCGATCTACGATGCAAAGTAAGGCGACTGATCACTGTCTGAATGAGCTGAACTGAGTGTGGATGCAGTGGCAGCCTTGTCTGGAAGACAACGGACCACTTTCGCGAGATCTACAACTTCCAGGTCCAACAATACAAAGGCGAGCCCGTGTTGACATTCTGGAGCGGTGACAATGGACATGGACATGGATCTGGCCATTACTATATGGTGAAGCCTCAACCCCAATTGACTTGTCATGTATCTGACGCTCTCCAGTACGACAAGCACTATAACCTCACCCGAAGGATCGCTGCTGTAGGCGGCTTTGGCGCCGACCTCCACTGCTTCACGATACTTCCGAATGATCATGCACTGTTGACGATCTATGACAAGGTCGAAACAAATCTGGCAGAGATATTCGGTGAAGATGCGCCAGGCAGATGGATATGGGACTCCTTGTTTCAAGAATTCGACCTCGAGACAGGAGAACTTGTCTTCGAATGGCGAGCATCTGAACACTTTGCATTCAGCGAATCCTATATTTCAACAGTGCCTGCTGAGGAGTCAGAGCCTTGGGATTGGTTCCACATGAACACGGTCGAGAAGGACGCCGCTGGCAATTATCTCGTGTCTGCGCGCCATCTCCGATGCGTTGCGTATGTTTCTGGTCAGACTGGAGAAGTCTTGTGGCGGCTGGGCGGAAAGCGCAACTCTTTCGAAGACCTGTCTGGTAGGGAGGCGACTCACTTCGTCGGCCAGCACGACGCACACTGGGGCGAAGGGCAGAGGTACATTACGATGTTCGACAACAGGGCAGATTGGCAAGACGAGGAAGAGCACGTTTCGAAAGGAAGACGAATCGAACTTGACCTGGAAAAGATGACTGCGAGGCTGGACACGACGTTCATTCATCCAAAGAATATCTTCGCCTTCTCGCAAGGCTCGTACCAGACTCTTCCAAACGGCAACGTGCTCCTCGGTTATGGATATACTGGTGCCATGGCCGAGTTCTCCCCTAACGGCACGCTACTATGCGACGCATACCTTCAACCCTCGTCCCGATTCAGCTCAGGAGATGTGCAAAGCTATCGGAATCTGAAATTCAACTGGACCGGTCTGCCAACAACGAAGCCAAGCATGGTACTGGACAATGGTACGATCTACATCTCCTGGCTTGGGTCAACAGAAGTACGGAGCTGGCTCCTGGAAGATGCCATATCTCCAGAAGGACGTATCGGATCTGTCACTACCATGGCTAAGACCGGCTTCGAGACTGTCTTCACCCTGTCCGAGGATCTTCCGTTGCGACAGTATATCCGTATTGTCGCTCTTGATGAGAACGAACAAGAACTCTCAGCTTCTGACTTCACTGATATTGGAAACATGACGACTGTCTGGACCGAGCCGCCTTTCGAGCCTGTGGAAGAGTCGCTGCAGGACCTTGGAGCTCTACTTGGATTCGCTTGCTTGTTGATGATCTTCGCAGTGGTCCTCTTCTGGCTGGCCGTCAAGCCCCGTATTCTACAACGTTGGCGAACCAGAAGCGGTGAAAAGCACGGCTTCGTCACGATGCTGGAAGAACATGATGTCGCCGGCCTGATGGGCCATCTACCTCGATGGAACCTCCCCAGCTTCAAGCGGCAGACTTCTGTGGTCTATGATCGTTTGCCAGGCGACGTAAGCTGAACGAGCGAATGCGAGGTGATATTCATACCTTTTGATCCAGAGTCTCCACCTACCCGGAGCCATGGATGGGAGGACTTCGGTCGGACACCTCGCTTCTGCTAGCTCAAAGAAGACTTGGTCTTTGAGTGGAAAAAAGACCATGCCGACTTCGGGCGTTCCCGGTGGAACGATACATAAGGGACTTGTTCACTCAGATCTCATCTGATAAGATTTGCGATCATTGAGTCCACATCTGCCTCCCGGCTGAAAGGCTAGAATGGAAAACAACACCCACAATCGCCCCGATGGTGTCGTCCAGATTTCGTTGCAGGATGCTCTCACTTCAGTGCCAACGAAGGAAATCGTTGTCGCGAACGCCACCCCCATCGAGGACGATGTTCGGTCTGAACGAAGCGAGGGCGGTCGATCGACCAAAGTTCCCATTACGATGAAACTCGTCGCCGTTCTTTTGGTGACGCTGGTGGGATTCGGCTCGCATTGGAGCAGCGGCGTTACCGGCGCGATGAAGAGCACGCTGAAGAAGGTAGAAATCGCATCTCGACATAAATGCCAAATGCTAATGATGTTTAGGAACTCTCTATCAACAACGCACAGTACTCTGTTCTCGAAGCCTCTACTGACTTCATGACCACGGCCCTCATTCTCCTAACGGGCGTCTTCACCGACCGTATCGGTGGCGCGCGAGCCATGGTCTACGGCAACGGCATCTATACCATCGGTTCCATCATCATCGCAGCCGCCACCACGGTACGCAGCTACAGACTCATGATAGGTGGCATGATCATCCAATCTCTTGGAGACATCGCCACGCAGGTTGCGCAGTACAGGATCTTCAGCTGTGAGTCCCTGCGGCGGAGAAGCTCTTTCCAGACCTCTACTGACACTCGTCGCCCATTCCAGCTTGGTTCGCCCCCTCCAACGGCTTCGCATCAACCCTCGGCCTCGAACTGGGCATCGGCAAGATAGGTTCCTTCGTCGGCCAAGCGACCGCCAACCCCATCGCAAAAGGCACCGGAGACTTCAGCTGGGTCTACTGGACAGCCGTCTTCGTGAACCTCTTCACCAATCTCGCCACCATAGTCTTCTGGTACTTCCGGCGCTTCTGCGACCGCCAATATAGCTCCGGCCTCTCCGACCCGGCCACGGGTGAGAAACTGCGAGAGAGCACCAAGAAGTTCGAATTCCGCAAGGTTCTCCAGCTGCCATGGCCTTTCTGGGGCGTCGTGCTGTTCTCAACGTTCGAGACATCCACGGCCATCGTCTTTTCGCAGAATGCCACCGAGCTGGCGGAGCAGCGGTTCAACATCTCGAGCGTCAAGGCCGGGTGGTATACGGCGACGTCGCAATATCTGGGCTTCTTCCTCGTGCCGGCCCTGGGCGTCTTTCTCGACCTGCTCGGCAATCGTATCACGGTGCTGCTCGTCTGTGGAGCGGGCGTCTTCACGGCCATGTGCCTGGCTGCTTTCGGACCCGATATCGCCGGCACGGCGGCTTCGTTTGGGGTGTACGCCGTGGCGTACAGCCTGGGCCCGACGGCCATCATCGATGGCATCCGTACGGCGATTTGGTATCAGGATACGTTTGGGGTCGGATACGCCGTCAAGATCTGTGTGAACAATTGCATGAATATCATCATTCGGATCGTTACGGGAGTGATCCAGGATGAGGATGACAATTCTTATGATCACGTCGTGGTGGTTTATGTTATCCTGGCGGCGGGATCGGTGCTTGTTTCGGGGGTGCTCTTGGTTTGGAGCTTTTTTACACAGGATTTGAAAAGGTTGCAGTGGACGAAGAAGCAGAGGATGCGGAAGGGCGATGTGATCAATGCACAGCGCGAAGCCCACGAGACTGGCGCCAGAAAGGAGGTGAACAGGACAGTCAACCTGTGCTTCTTCGCCGCCCTGATGTTGCTCATACTGGGTGCCTGGGCGGCGTACTTCTGGGGTCTGGCGACGGGGAACAACGATTGATCAGAAGACTGTCGATATTCAACTACTATACAAACTTCATAACCCTCCAACCCCCCTTACTCACCCTCGCCCCCAAAATCAACCCACTCGCCACAACCGTCATCAACCCGCCAAAAAGCCACACATAAGTATAACTACTCTTCTCCAAAATCGCCCCATCAATCGGCGTCCCAACCAGCAACCCAAGACTCGTAACCGCAAACCCCATCCCCATCCTCGTCCCAATCAAAGCCCGATTCTTCGTAATATGCACATAAATCGTCGCCGGCAAACTCACAAAAGTCCCCGAACAAAATCCATACAACGCCGCGATGGCTATCACTGGCCCGATGGATCTCGTCGGGATGAGACAGAGACACAGCACGCCTGTGAGGAGCGTGCAGGGGATGATGACGTTGAAGGGCCCGATGCGGTCGGCGATGAAATTTGGGATGACACGCCCGAAGGTTGATGCGGCGTTTATGATGGCCAGGAGGTAGAAGGCCAAGTTTGGGTTTGTGAGGTTTGTTTGGATGGCGTAGGATTGGATGTAGAAGAAGGGCGTGTATAAACCCAGGAAGCCGATGAAGGAACCCGCGACGAAGAAGATGAAAGGGAGTTCTTTCCAGGCTGTCCAGTCGAAGATTTTGCGGCGGCCGGCGGGGAGGACGCGCACGCGGAGAACGAGGTTGGAGATGCAGAGGGTGCCGAGCATGATGAAGCCTATGATTCGGGTGGCCCAGGGAAATCCGAGGGATTGCTGCAGGTTATGGAAGGTGATGGGGTAGATTATGCCGCCGATACTCGACCCAGCAGCGGCAAGACCCACTGCCGTCGCTATCCGCGTGGAGAAGTATGTTGACAGGACAGCGACGCCGGGGATGAACATGGCGCCTGTTCCTATGCCGATGCAGACGGCTTGGGAGAGGAGAACTTGGTAGTAGGTTGTCGAGAGGGAGAGCATCATTTGGCCGAAGACGGTGAGGAAGGTTCCTGTTGCTACGAGGGTGCGGACGTAGCCTGCGTCGTAGATGGGGCCTGTGAGGGAGCCGACGAGGAGGAGAAGTGTTGCTTGGAGGGAGCCGATCCAGGATATGTCGGATGCTGAGGAGGAGGATAGGATGCCGGTTTCGTAGTATGTTTGGTAGGTACCGAAGGTATTGACGATACCTGAGTGAAAGTTAGCAAAGCATCACCCACCAAATGCGTGGCTTTCGTACCCCAAGTATTAAAGAACAAGAAAAACGATCCCAGAACCTGCAACCAAGCCGTCAAGCCGCCGTTCGGCACGGACTTGATATTGTTGACGGAAGGTTTCGAAGATGCGACTTTCTCCAGAACTGGGCCGTCCTCCTCAGCAACAAAAGTCGTTTCCATCGCCTCGCGTACTTCTCGTTGGTACTCCGTCATCTGCTCCTCCTCCCCATGTGCAGTCTTCTCGACATCTTTCTCCACCTCCCCAGAAGACCTCGACATGATGCTTGTCCTTCACTTCACTTGTAGTAGGATTAAACTTTCGCACCGGCCCTTGCTGACACAATCCTCTCTCGCAACTTCCCAATTCGGCGTTTCGTCGTCAGATGCCTGATCGAAAGTGATTGAAGGTAGAAAGGGCATTTGATCGAAGAAGAGGAGAAGTAGATGAAGTACCCCTCGGGTTCAACGCTAGAAACACGCGAGACCCGGATCTTGCGAAAAAGTGCGCCTTGCAGCAATGGGCGTGCCGATTTGCCGTGAACCCACGGCGGCGTTCCGTCCATCCAAAAGTACCTCTCACCTCTTTTAACTCCGTCTATCGTATCGTACTGAACAATCGGCAATCTCACAAGGCGAAAATCTTTCTCGCATTCTATGCAACAAACGCGCATTCGTTAAATCCTGTCTTGGTTGTCGAATTCGCCAAGATCGGTCTTTGCGACTTCTTTCGTGCGAGTCCAGATCGGCGGTAAAGTGGCTGCACGGCAGTTCGAACTTCAGGCCAACTCGGAGACTCTGACGGCCCGGGGCGGTCGCGTGCGGTGTACAGCACCTATTTCCTTTGCTTGTTTGCATGCAGCCTCCTCATGGCCATTGTAGCATTGTACCATTTCCACCCGAGCTACATCCGAGCATGGTGATGCCATTGTCTGAAAGCAGTAAGAATATGACTTACAGCTTATAATCACTTTTTGACTTTCAGCGCCATAAAGGCAGCATGTCCTATCTACTGCTGACACCTCAATACAGTATCAATTCAACAAGGTCAGACCCGTACCTCACTTACGAGGATCAGTCAGAATCCCTTGCCCACGCTCTTTCCATGACGCCCAACATCATGACCTTCAAAGAATGATTAGCGAAACAGAACTTGCGTCTCATCATTCAATACTCCTCCCCGACCAGGAGCGCCATGCAGGTATCATTTTTTCGAAAAGCCCTCTCGTATTCACAAAACACCCCCACCGTAACCCATTCGCTAAACGCCTCCCGCTTGCTATGCATCCAACGTGTCTCATGTCGCGTCGTTCTTTGAAAATCCAGAAAGGCGGATGTAAGTATATGTAGTCTGAATCAAAAGATGATCTGTGGTGGAACCAGATCACTTGGTGCGCTCAGACTCGTTACCAGAGCTGGGCGGCGTGTCGATGCCACGGCGTCTCCGAGCAAGGCGGAATCCCGCTCGGTTCTGAGGGAAGACCTCAACAAGTTCTTCCCAGTATAGGTTCTGCACAGCGGTGGATTCGGTCCCATCGGCAACGTGATTGACAGTGCGGGCTTTGAGCGCCTTTTGTCGACGAACTTCACGCTCGTTGACGACTTGGCGCATGATGCTCGCCACTGTCTCAGCGCCGAGGCGGCCCGAAAGAACCGGGTGCTCCAACAAGTATTTGAGAAGAGGGAAAGGCAGAGAAAGCAAAATGCTTGAAACAGTGGTCAAGGCGAAGGACGGGCGTTGGTGATCGTCGGCAGGAACCTCACCGAATCGGATCTTGCTCAAACGTGGGTCTGAGCGGGATGGCTTGCTCTCGTGTGAAGGTTGGAATGTTGGCAGACGAGGACATGCAGACAGCTGAGGCGCGGTGGAGTCGAGGTAGAAGCTTGGCGGCAAATTGTGGACGGCGAACTCGATTATACGGTGAAGAAGGCCTGAGGAGTATGGGTCATAGGTTGGCGATCCACCAGCTTCGGGCTTGTTAAACGAGTCGTCGCTTGAGCAGGTGCTGATCCTCTCTTCGCTGCCATCCTCGATTGGCCACATCTGAGCAAGACCGCCTTCCAACGCGAAGCCGAGCGCCTGTGGCATGGTCTCCCAGTTAAGAAGAGCTGCAGACACCTCGACACCGCGATGAGCAAACGCTGCAATGTTAAGCCAGGCACCGGTGGCGATGTGCTGCAGGGCCAGTTCCATGCGTTCTTCGATCGGTGCGGAAGGTGCAAGGAACATCTCAAAAGGTGGAAGTGTGCCACCATAGAGGTACTTGACAGCCTCCGTGAACGGACCAACACGGATGTAGTTGCCCTTCAACAGTACGTGAACCTGAGTCTTGAGCGTGGCGGCTGCCGGTGCCTCACTGCTGCGTATGATAGAGAGCAGTGTAGATGAGCGCGCCAGTATCAGCTTGTGTCCTTCAAGATACTGACGACCATGCCCTTCCTGCTCTGAAATCTGGAGGTGGCAATCAGCGAGCTCCGGGTTCTTCAGCTGGGAGAGCACGTGGTCCCGCAGCAATTCGGCGTTCTCGAGGTTGAGTGCAACCTCGGGATGCGTGAAATTCGGCGGCGGCATAGGCTGCTGGGGTTGAGGTGGAAGATGACGAGGATGTCCAGAGAACGCGGCCTTTTGCTCTGGGAAGCCAGCTTTGGCGGCATCTGTGGACTGATCCGTGCCGACCGGCGATTGTAGGTCCGATCCCACCTTTTGAGCATCGTGTGCGACCGATGAGGCTTGAGAGCCTGAACGAGATCTGAATCCATGACCGTTCGGCAAGTGTGCAGCGCCAGGCATGAAAGCCTCACGGGGCGGGTATCGCATTGGCATGTGGGCGTGTGGGTGATAGTAGGGCTGAGGAATGCCAGGTGCGAAGCCTGGACGCATCTGCCATGGCATTGGCGGTTGCTGATATCCAGGTGGGAGCGCTCGCTGGCCATGGTGTTCAGAGTTATGATGTGCGTGGCCAAAGAAGGGTGCCTGCTGAGGGTTCGTCGGAGGAGCAAAGGCGGAGTTGGAGGACAGCGGAGGAGCAGGCGAGGAGCCAGCTGACTCATGACCCCCAAAGACAATGCTGCTGGCGCTTGGGTGGGTTGGATGGGCGTGCGGGAGGACCGGGGGTTGGGGCCGGTTCTGGGAGGATGAAGCCGAGTGAGGAGTGTGCTGGTCGGCGGCAGGGACGAATGCTGGTGGCAGCTCGGTCCTGATCTGACGCATGTCGAATCTGTCAATTGGCTTGCGTGCAGGCCATGCTGCGGGCTTGTTGGCAACATCAGACGCATCTGATGTTACCCCGTTTGCGAGCTTCTCAGTAGCACCAGGTCCGCTCGATGACATATTCGATTCGGGCGTTTGCGTCGAAGCAGTCTTGGGCCGTTCCTCCTCTGCCACATGGCCATTCTGGAGTGCATCTGGCTGTGCTACTTCAGATGGCTTTGGCGCCTCATCGACCGCTTTTTGCGCAATGATTCCGTTGCTCACGCCGACGGTCCCTTCACCCGAACTTGGAGTGGCAATATCGGCTCTTGACTTGGATTCTTGCTTGGACTGGGGGCGGGCAGTCTTGGGCATGAGCGGGACTACTGGAACGACTCGATTGGCGGTTGAGCGTCGCATCTTGCCGGCCTGCTGGGCCGCGGGCAGGTCGCCATTCGAAGCTGGCATGTTCGGCATACAGCGCGGGCGTATGGGATTCTGCTGACCGAGCAGGCAGAGGCGGGCTGGTGTTGCGGCGTCCCCAGGAGCGGTGGTGGTCGAGGCGGGGATTGGACTCCTGGGGCAATCGACGCTGCTGCGACGCTGAGGGTGCAGGCGAGCGGGCGGATATGTCGAGCGGAGGTGGTGGTGATGGTGGGAGTCACTGCGAAGGCGGAGTAGGCGAGGTGGGGACGGCTCTGCAGAAAAGCACGGACGATTTTGTCATAACCGCAAACCTTACCACGACCTCACACCGTCTCTTCCAGCCTTGCACCCATCAAGATGGAGCTTTTCCAGATGGCAGACTGATGAGTCCCCTCTTTCTCATCGACTCTTCCAATCTATGTGAGCCAATGGCTCGTTGGACGTGCCCTCTGTGAGCACGAGAGAACCACGAGATGAGTGATCCAGGCGGAGATCTATCCTACACGTGCTCAGTGCACTGCCGGAGACGAGATATACATGGTCGCTGATGCGTGATGCACTGCCTGAAAAGCCAGCAAACAGCAAGATCGATACGGAAGAAGCATCTCGATCTCGGCATGCCGATGCCGACGAGCAAGATCACGCCTGCCGAAGCAATGCCGAACCATCAGATTGGCCAAGCACATCACTTTCCTCTCTTTCAATCATCTCGACAGACCCGGCCGTCGCCACCGACATTCGCCAGTTCAACGCGGTATCAAGAAAGGTGATCCCGATGGCGATATTGCCTCCCAGCGTGCTCTTGCCCCCGGCTTGCCGACTCTTGCCCCGATCTCCCCTCGGCAACATGTGTTCCTCCTGTCTTGTTTGTCCCATCTGCCTCCACTTTGTTTACCAGTCCCATTTTCATCCTGAGTATCATTCCTTGCCCATTCCTGCAGCCGAATTGCTCCTCATCGCTTCGTATCGGTTGCCTCCGTTATCCCTACTATACAACAGAGCACAAACACCCCAAGGCCCTCACCTGTCAGAATGATGCGCAATCTGCCCTCTTCCGCTTCTCAACCTGCCGACCTGCGACGCCGCCATCAGGCTCGTCGCGACTACAGTTTCCGCTGGGAGAGCGAGGTCCCAGATGACAGTCTGAACTGTGGTCTCGATCTGAGCGTTCATCGCCCAAGCTCACCATTCAGTACGTCTCTGCTCACTTTCTCCTCTGGCAGAGTGTTTGCTGACGACCACACATACAACCGCTTCGACTCTTTGTCCACGCCTTCGCCTGCTCTCACTCGAGATCGAGAGTTCCACGTATCAAGCCCACGCCGTCGTCCACGCAACAGTCGGGGTACCAAGGAGGCCAAGAGGCGCCGTGACGCCAGACGCAATAGGAGGAAGCTTGCTGCACAATTTCTGGATGAGCAGCTTTCGAGGGACATTAACGAGACTCTGACCAGAGCGAACATCCATCCGCCACCACACGTCACCCTCCCATCGCCAGAGCCTGTCTTGCCCGCATCTACCTTTTGGCCGCCACGACCACAGCAAAGCAGTGCTTTAACTCGACGCTCTCCCTCGCCGTTTCAGCTGCCGTCTCTCGACTTCAGTGCATTCGATGTCCACGAATTCCCTCTTCTTGGAACGCCTCATCAAAGTCCACCGCCGTATTCTCCGCCTCTGTTTACGGGAGTGCCAAGCTGGTGTCCACAAATCCCGTCTCTCACAGGCAAAAGTTCATGGTCGTGTGGATGGCCCAAGTTCTTCGATTTGTCGCATCTACCAGAGAAGAAAGCTTCTTCACCAAAAGAGAGTCGATGCCAAGAGCTTCAGATATGGCAACCAGACGTTCATCTCAATCAGAGGAAACAGTCACGATTCTTCCCTCCTCAGCCATCGCCAAGGCCGACTGTCAAGCTACCATCGAATGGTTGCACACTTCATCGATCTGAGTTGGACAGTCCTAATCCCGTCAGCACCACGCCGGTCGAGCACTCGTCCGCACCCCGACCACGATCCATCTCGGACGCTGTAAAGAAGATTGTAGCAGCTGCTGTCGCTGATGCTGAGAACGATGAGAGTGAAGAGCCCAACGCTGTCAACCTCTGGCACATTCTCTCTGGCGAGATTGAGAAACGACGAACCGCTCTGGCCGGCGAACGCGAGACTAGCTGGAGTGATGAGTCCCAAGGGTCAGGTGGTGTCGCTGTTCCTACCACTCTTGATGAACCAGCTTTCCCCGCGGAGCTGGACAGCAAGGAGATTCCATACACCCATGCAAATAGCCTGACTGGCTACGCAAATGAAACGGCTGAACTGCACTCGGGTACTCGCCATCCAGACCTTCTCTTGGCCGACTCTGCAATCTACCTGGCTGAGGCCATTTCTTCCACTGACGATACCTCCTCGGATTTTGAAGCTGCTGCACTGCCTTGGCAACGCTTTCCATCTGACCCATCTCTTCTGGAAACCTTCGAGCTGACTCCCGAATCTTTCCAGCCGCCAGATACCAACACCGATAGCGATGACGTGTCCGCATCCATCGCTCACTTTGACAGCGAACAAAGGCTCTTCGACATCGACCCTGTTACTCCTCAAAGCCCGACCGAGAGCGTTTGCGACCTTGACACCTTCCTCTCCATGGGCCACGTCGAGAACTGCTGGTGTCGCGACTGTGAGGAGGAACCCGAGCTTGTGCATGACGAGTGGACGACACCTTTGACGGAGTCTGATGGCTGGATGGTCTGGTCAGCCACGGAAGATGAGGAAATCGCGGACACGCCTACCGAGCCCGTCAAGATTGTTGACAGCAGCGAGAACGACAGCGACAGCTCCTGGCAAACGTGGACGACGGGCTTCGACTGGGACGACTTCTATCCTTCCCTCGAAACCCAACGTGCTGTGTCAGAGCTCGAAGACGAGTTTCTGGGGTACTATGACGATGGCTATGCGTTCTCGCAGGAAAGCGACAATGATTGGATGTGGAGCTGGTCGTCCTGAAAGGGCGAACATCAGCTGGTGAGCGGATGGATACATGAGTGAAGCGTATGACACATGGGCGTGATGGCGAATGCGGATACCTTGTGGTCTTTGGCCTTGTTGAATGCTCTGTTGTTTCTCTCTTTGGGACCTTTGTTCACCTAGTATATCGGGCACCTTGAATGAGGAGTTTTCGGTCACCATTCCATCATCCAATGTTGTTGGCTCCTAATGCAACATGAAAAGAGGATGTCGAAGCATGTGACAACTTACTTGAATGCTTGATGACCTCTCGCCAGGAACTAGTTATCTTAAGACCCAACTTGCTGCTCACGAGAGCCGCTTTCTAACCAATCAAGTCAACAAGCACAACCGCGAACATGACTCCGACATCGACCCTGACAAGCCTGACCACGATTACAACTATTGCAACCGGATCTGTCCTTCCTTCGATTACGGCCACCTCTTTCGACACTCCGAATGTGCTACTTGCGGCTCCGAAGCATCCTCATCACTGCACTTCTTCGACGTCGAACAAGGCCGCGAGATTGGCGATTGCTATGATCATTGGTGGCATGGTTGGACATGTGATTGCATGGGGGATGTTTTCGTGATGCAAGGCTGGAGAGGCATGGATGCAAGCGGCGTTGCTCTTGGGTTTGTTGCCCCCTTATTTGACAAGATACATTGGACGCCTGGTTGACGACTTTGCCGTGGCGTTAAATCATTTCTCGTGAACATACTCACAGACGGATGCTTGATGACATATAAAGTCGCCTACCCCTGAGCCCAGACCAATCTCGCCGTCCCGAGCACTCTGTATACCCAGAACACTACGATTTGTGGCCAGATCAACACAGTTCGAGCGCCAGCCTCGCGGGAACGCCTGAAGATGTCTCTATATACTCCAACATCTAACCTCATCATACCCACGATAACAGCAGCACCGACATTTACTACGAATACCGGCTTCTTTGAACCAAGCTACACGCTAACGACGTCTTTCGAGGGCAAGAAGGGAGGTCACGGTACCGGCGGTGGAGGAGGTGGTGCTGCTGCCGCCGCCGGTGCAGCCGCGGCGGGCGGTGCTGGAGCAGGACACCTCCTGTCTTCGGCGCCGAGAATGGAAGCCAAGTCAGGGTTGGTGATGATCATGGTTGGTGTGGTAGGGTATGTTTGTTCGGTGGGTTTGTGAAGGATTCAGGGGCTGGGGTTAGGCTGGGGATGGTGCTTGTCATCATGTCGATACGTTTGAGTAGCTGTTCTCCATTTGAGTACGTATTTGTTTGATTGTGTCCGTTGCGGACCAAACATGGCTCGCCACTGCATTAATTCACTGGCGCTTTGCAGGGAGTATATAAAGGCGCGAACTGCTAAGAAGCAACTCTCCTCCATAGAACGCAGCATTTTACCAGAACACGAGTTCTGCACTGCTGACCCGGCGCTTGGAACAGAAAGCAACATTCTGAAACGATACTTGCACTCTCAACTCCCCCAACAATGATCTTCCACTCAGCAATGCCTACCACAGGAGCGTTACCTGCCTACACTGCTTCTCCTGCAATGTCGACGACCACTGGTACTTCAGCACCGCCCTTTAGAACTCCTGGGGCTCTCGAGGCACGCTACTATTATTACAATGGCAAGAGTGGAGATAGAGGCAATGCCACAGCTTCTTCCGCATCAGAAAATTTTGTTGGGGAAAGGTCGTTTTGATCTTCGCTGTGGTTGGAATCTTGGGCTACCTGTGCTCTTTAGGGATGTGAGTGCTTTGATCTTGTGCGTTGATGTTGAATGATGAAGCCGTACACATTAGCAAGAAAGGGGCCATTGAATGATGGTGTTTGGATCCGAGGTTTGGCAATGGTGTATTCCCGGATGGTGTTGAGACACCGCATGCATAATGGTATAGTGTTTTGGTGGGATAGCGTTTAGCATATAACTCAACCATGCGGTCGTTGTACGCTGCCGCATCACAATCCCTTTTCCAAACTCGCAACCTGACTTCGAACACAACAAGCACTATCAACATCTTCGAAGCCAACAGATTGTCAACGATGATTAGCTATCAGCCACCACCACTTCCCGCCTCCAAGGACTTGACCATCTTCACCCTCTCCCTCCCGCTCATCGTTTTCCTCACGGGACCAATCGATCTGGACCGATCAATCATCTTCGTTGTATTCTGGGTGGCACTATTTGCACTTCGACTGGAACTCAGCTCCAGAGAGCATCGGAAAGCGTTCGAGCGGAAAGTCCAGCGTTACAGAATGAAGAGGGCGAGGTGGTGGCAGGAGGTTGAGAGGAGGCAGACGATCGATATTCGGCGCGCTCAGGCTGCGGCTGCGGCGAATGAATGAAGTTGCTCGTGTTGCCGAGGCTTGAATGAGAAGATGTGAGGTGTGAGCCAGAGACAGGAGCGTTGCTTCTTCTCATGTAGCCGACAGGAGGGTTCTTGCTTTGATCTGACAGAGAAGGCACATTGGCAGGCTTGCTCTTGCCATCATATAATTTGAGCATTGCGTGTACCTTCGATCTCTCTTCCTGCTCATCTCTCTTACAGTCAATCTTGTACTCAACACCAACCCTCAGCGCCTGGCAATCTTTATCGTACATCACAGACCTGTCACATCACCTACCCGCAAGCATCAGCAACAAAGCATCGACCTGAGCCCGGCGCATCTCTTCAACGAATTCTCGACAGTGAGAAGCTGCAAGCAATCACAAATCCTCAGAGACGCTGACTTCAACAGACGACCTTTTTCCCAAGCCAAATTTCACCAATGGTCACCTCAACATCAGTCATGTTCCCCGACCCAGTAACCTACACCTACGTCCAATACACCGTCACCACAATCACCGCCAGTCCCATCCCAACCGCCGCAGCAACAATGACCGTCAACATCTCCGGCAACAAAACGACAACCTCCGAAGTCCTCGCCTGCACTCCCCTGTGCGTTCTGCAAGACTCTGATGGGAAGTGTCAATCGACACAGGGTTGCACCTGGGGCGACTTCAAGCCTACAGGATTTTCGAAGCTGGGTGAGAATACCACGACCAAGACGAGCGGTGCGTTGAATTTGTGGAGGGATCCTGGGGCGAGGATGGCTGCGGCCGTGCTGGGTGTTAGCTGGGTGCTTGGCGTGGCGATGTTGAAGGCTTTGTGATCCTGAGGAGGTGGGTGGCCTGTGAAGGTGGTCAGGAGCGCGCTCCAGTGTTACTCGAATGTTCAATATGGAAACAGTAAGATGTTGATGGTATGATTTTGCTCTTCTTCCCCGTTGATTATAGTTGCCCCTGTTGCCATTGACCGAAGCTTTTTGATTATGTTTATATAGCCTTGCTGTCCAGCACTTGATCATCAGTCTTCAACAGCCAGTCAGTCAACATGGCACTCACCTGGTCAACGCCCCCGAAAGTCTCACCGTCTTCAACACCAGCCCCTGAGCTTGCCGTCACCACCACCCGCTTTGTCTCCACATCTCTCGGAGGTATTCCCACGATGACTTGGGAGCCTGTGACCTGTACGCCAACCTGCCTGGAGACTGATCATCTCCATGGCTGTGTACGTATCACAGGCTGTGGGTGCCATGACTACCTTGGCTTTCCTGTAAAGGTAGAGGACTGTCCGGGCGCGAGGGTGGTCGAGCGGAGGGCTTCGAGATGGTCGACTGTGGTGCTGTTGTTGGTGTGGTATGCTGCGTTGAATAGACTTGCTTGATCAGCTGTGTTGATATTGCCGGTATGGAATCCTGCTTGCCAAGACGTGCACCATTCACACTTCCATGAGATATGTTCAGCAGCTCATCGAAATCGACATTGTCCACTGGGTTGCAAGGATGGTGACCTCGAGACTTGTGGCCTTGTAGAATGTCGCCGCCGCATTCACTACCGCAAGGCCATAGGTTTGGATGGCGTTATAAGCCCCTGGATCTCCAAAAGGCAATCGCACAATAGATCAGCAACGATCCAATCGAAGACTTGCAAACAAATTCAACCCGATCTCGCAACCATGCCAGTCGCACGAAGATCCCCAACGACAACAGACACCACGGCCGAGCCAACGATGTCCGGCACTCCAGCAATGACAACAGCCCACGTCCGCGAAGGAGGCATGATCCCCTCGTGCACACCCGTCTGCGTGGCGGTTGACGCACTCGGCAACTGCGTTCGGACCCAAGGCTGCGGATGCGTCATGGCGATTGGTGTTCCTGGCCATCCTGACTGCACATGGTCGGCATCACCGCGAAATGTGGAGATGTCTGATGAAATGGGACTGCTGGCTGTCGTGTGGATGATTGCGACTTTGATTTGGTTGACGGGGGTGTATCATTTTTGGCGGACCAGATGAAGGCCGAGGTCAAGTGTACGATGCGAGTTGTGAAGTGTGAAGTGTCCAATGTTGGTGAATTTCTAGTTTGGTGCAGCTGTCAGTCGAGTATGAAAGCTTCCTATTGAATATAACCAGACGTCGCTCAAAAATTGAAAGATTCACTTCTAAAATCGATGTGGATCCATCTCCAATTCAAAACATCAAAAAGTGCAAAAAGGAGGGCGGACCCAGTTCTTTCGAACTTGAGACCTGGGGGTTGTCAACCTTTGATGCAACGTGCTGCCAAGTAGGTCAGACCACGACTGCGGAAGACATGAGAGCGGTCATTAAGCAGATTATCAGGGTCAATTTGTGCTTCGCCGAAGTTTTGCCTTAGCGTTACGTCACATGCAAACGGCGTTGCAGCGCAACAAGAAGCGGCAACAACGTTGCATCTTGGGACCTTCAGGGCGATGACCCATCCCGCAGTGATATCCGGAGCACGGAAAAGACCCGTAATTGATTTTTGGGCGATTCTTCTGAAGATATCGATTCGTGCCTTCCGGATCGGGAAGGAGCCACTGGTAGGAGTTGGCTGACGGCATTTTGATTTTGGGAAACGACATCAGGCCATGCTGAATGCTCGTGCTTGCGCAGTTGAATCGTATGGTTTGATGCTACTCTCAGTCAGGTATGAAATGGTCGTATTCAATGCACTTACATAGGCTCATGGGAGGGTTGATGTATCTGCAATGGCAGATAAACCTTTGCCTGAATTGCACTCACAAGATCATGAAGCCCTCAATGACTTTGACCGCCATGCCTCTTGCGCACATGCTCAGTTCAGCTCAAACAACGGCACCGCCGACAACGACTTCAATGCAGCCCCTTGCAACATCTTCGATATCGATACCACTACTGCAGTTGGAGGTCGTGACGACCCCCGTTGCACATGTGGCCCTAGTGCAGCCAACGCACATTGGTGCCTGCACGCCGTACTGTATCGAGCTCAACGATCAGGGGCAGTGTGCCAATATCCAAGGCTGCGGTTGCAATGGAGGCGGGGACCTGAGCTGCATGACGTCTGGCACGAACGTCACGGCGTCTCGCAGCACGGGTGCTCTTGTTCTGGCGTTCGTGGTCCTGTTGGCCCCGGCTGGATTAGAGTGGATGCATGATCTTTGAGGTCGAGATCTGGAGTTGCTGGGGGTTTGTTTTTGGTAGTCGGGTTTGTACGATGTAATGCTTTCCAATTGACGCAGGACACTGGAATGATTCTTAGTAATCACAATCCTTGACTGCGGGAAAGGGATTCTGGGAATGTCACATGAAAGCCGTTAGCGCAAATCCAGGAAGTGAATGAAGTTCTTGAAACTCATGCTCCGGTTTCGGCCGACAACTGACATACAGACCCCGACTCGAAAATGTGCACCATCTCTTTACTCACGCTGATCGGCTACACCTTTGTGAGTGGTGCTGCCGTATCAGACTCTCCGATTTTAGCCAATGCCTTGTTGCAGCGTCTCAAAGCTGTGATTGAGCGCCCAAGTATGATGAGCTCCAGAGTGATCGCTATGGCGAGCAGGACGCTAGCAGATTTCATCAGTGACCCATTACAGCACCGGAGACCGCTTTCAGGACTTACACTAGCACCCAGAGAATGATTTGGTAAATAATCAACCAATGCTGCCCTATAGGGCCCCCATCGGGGCTGCCCAACTTGCCTGGCGTACCGAACCACATTCCCAAGCTGCGGCATACAAAGCAGACTTGAACTATATCGCTCAGGAGTTGTATCAAGAGGATTATCGCAGCGTATCGCGAGCGGTGCTCTCGAAGGAACAAATAATGCTGTATGGTGTCGAGATTTCGAGAATGATATCCGAGGAAAGCACACAGGAAAAAATTTACGGAGAAGAAAGTGATCCCCTAGAGGTTTGCGGGTCAGCATGTAAATCTTCAGTCGTTCGTATAATACATACCCATCTCATCATCCCTGTCGAAAAAGCCACTCCAAAAATGAATGCAAACAAGTCGACCAGCACTAAGAGTAAGCGAAGTGCCATGTAGTTGGTTGTCAGGGATCTCAGATCAGGCCTCTCCTTGAATACACCCCATTGCTGCCAGCGCCAATGGTAATTGGGTTCGTTCTCGGAGGGAAAAAAATTTGGTATCCTTGCAGGAAGACCAGAAAGAATGTTGATCTCGGCCACCTTTCCCAGAAAGACTTTGAAGGCGCGTTTTATTCGGCATAGGATGACAAGATCATATGCAATCAGTATCAAGTAGCAAAACCAAGATGGCTGTTAGCTCATGAACCCCTAATAGCGCCGGGCTCAAAGACTTACAGCGAAAGGGACTCTGCTGCTAGAAAGTAGCGACAGAACGAGTGTAAACGAGTGGGTCCCACGCTATGAACGTCGCCGGCCGAGTCTGAGATCACGACAGGGTTGTCTGTGTTATAGCATGCTCGTTTCCAGTAGAAATTCGTGCTTATCAAGGCTGCGGCGGCAAGATCCAGAGCCAATAGAAAACCCGGCAGAAGCAAATCACGTTGGCTGCGAGGGCGGTAAAGCTTACGCTCAATGCTTTCTTGTTTCCCGTAAGCAATGAGACAGCAGGCTAAAGCCGAGGCCAGAGCGCACATCTGTGGTAGCATTGTTAGCGATTTGGCAAAGAGGAGACTCTACTTGGGGTCTGACCTACTGTAAAAATGGACTTGGCAACGGTGTTGATCCAATCCGCAGTTGCAATGATTTCGGTCATGTAGAGCAGCCAGGCTAGCGGACCCAGCAAAAGCGTGCGCGCAATTGCGTAGTGGCCAGGCAAGCGGCCAATGCGACCCCAGAAGAGAGTTACTGTGTGACTCTGTGCGTGCATCGTTATCTGTGAAGTCTGACTGTGGTGCGGATGGCATTGAAAACGAGAAGATGGTGCAAACTTCGATCATGCGGAAGACAGCAAGTGTGAAGGAGTGGTCGATGCAGGTCTTGCTGTGGAGGGTGCACGCATCTCTCATGCATCGCAAGGCTCTCGGGCCGCCGAGGGGTCTCATTTATGCGCGCATGTCCAATGATAGACAATAGGCGCTGCAAGCTGCAGAATGTGTGACGATCTTCACCTCAGCGTGCTGTGCCTGAGGCGGCTGGGTCGCACGAATGCGCTGAGCAGGCCCGGGTGGCGCATTCTGGCCCCTCTACGGCGATAGCCATCACGTAGTGACAAAAATGGCGACTTGGCCCAACTGATGTCCAGCCTTATCCTCCCACCTGTCTTTCTTTCGCCGGGTCATGTCTCAAAACAAGTTGCAGCGCCGCATTGGAGGCTTCAAAATATGTCAGTCATGCAACAATCTGGAAACGGAGTGTGCTCCATACGTACACATCTTGAGAGAACGTGCTTGGAAGGAGCAATATGAGCCGCACCGCTCCAAAGACTTCGCCTTGCACCGAAAGGCGATAAACCTCTTCGATAATTTCTCGGCGCTGCGCAGATCTGCAGATCGTGGATGCCATTTGTGTCTGATATGGCACAAGGCGATCATGAACGAGTGTTTCGCGAAGATTGACGAAGAACGACTGCTCGCATCTGAAGAACCGGTCCGAATAGAGTTGCCCTCTGCTGTGGAAGACCCTTTCCCGTTCTCTGCATTCATCAAGATCTTGAGCCCGAAGCAGGCGTACATTCGAATCGCAGACACGTTGGAATGGAACAAAAGCGACGGCGACGTGAAGATCGAACAGGATCCTCTGGCTGTGAAGTTATGGCAGCACGCCAAGAAGATGCTCGACAGATGCCAATCCGGTCACGAGTCCTGTGTTCAAAAGGCATACAGGACCTCACTCCCGACTCGACTCATTCATATACAAGATGACATGTCCGTCGCCATATGTGACACGGCAGAATTGCGGCAGGATCTCTCCTATGCTGCCCTCAGTTATGCTTGGGGCGGCAACCAGGTCGTTAAGCTGACTGCAGCGCTCGAATCCAGATTGAGAGGAAGTTTCCCCCAAAACGAATTTCCGCGAACACTCCAAGACACCTTCCATCTCTGTCGGCAGCTCGCAATTCATTATGTCTGGATTGACGCATTGTGTATACGCCAAGACGACCGCGGCGTCGACTTCAATGCCGAGTCAGAAAGAATGGACCAGATTTACGGCTCCGCGACCCTCACTATCGTCGTTGCGACCGCTCAGAGCGCTAAGGAGGGTTTTTTGGAAGCCCGCTTGCTAGAGCGAGACTACGCAATCAACCCAAGGCGGGCTCATTTTGCGGATGGGCAGCTGTTCGTTCCTCGCAAAGGACTTGCCGAAGTTAGATCAAAGAGCCCACTTGCGCTAAGAGCGTGGTGCTTCCAGGAAGAGCTTTTGTCCACAAGGTTGATTTATTGTACCAGCCACGGCATGTTCTGGTCGTGCTCTGAACACCAGTTCGCGGAGCATCTGAATCCTGAAGGCGACATTACGGAGTTCGAGTCGGTTGTGCCTGTAGTGGAGCCTCATTTCTTTCTGAAGAGCTCAGACAGGCTCTACATCTGGGACCAGCTCGTTGAGCAGTACTCGGTCAGAAATGTGACTCTTCCGGAAGACAGACTGCCAGCAATTCGTGGCCTTGCAAAATCGATCGAACACCTGGCGCACGAAAATCTCCTGTTCGGCATGTGGCAGTGTCGTTTACCTGTCCAATTGCTTTGGATAACGCTCGACCTCAAACCCGAGCTGAAGCCAGATGAAAGCAGACGAATGTCATCGAAGGAAATTCCGTCGTGGTCGTGGGCATCAACGCCACCAACGCAAGCTGTGCGAATGCCCGGCCCGCAAATCTCCTATTCAAAGGCGAAGCTTCTCGGCATATCTCCGTCGCAAGATACTCTGAGTTTGAGAGGCCGCTTAAGATTGATGCTGTCCGACCATCGAGAGCTCGAACATTGGCCAGTAATCGGTAGTATCCAAGGCACAACTGCGAGGGACTTCATGGAGACGGATCAAGAAGCCAATCTATGGGCAAGCTCCGAAGACGAGTTGTTCATCCGCGAAGAAGGTCGAGATCCGATCGTTATCCAGCTTGACCGCATACCACGTGTTCCATTCCACAATCTGGTGTGTTTCGAGATCAATTACAAGGGTCTGTTGTTGCTCGAGCCTGGCCTGGACAAGTATAGGAGAGTTGGATGCTCCCAGTTCCATAACGATAACGCGTTCTTTGCCGGTGCTGAAATCGAGACAATCGAATTGGGGTAGGCGAAGTACGAGCCAAGGGCATGACTGCGGCGGTTTTCGTGTGCGGTCCGCAAATCACTGGCTCGGCTTTACAGCGGATCTTCCGTGGGATTGAGGACCAAGGTGCGATTCGATATCTGCATTCGTAGCCGTAAAATCGGAGAAATTTTCAAGAGACGTGAAGTCTGTGAGGAAGTCGTGAAGTTCAGGGGGGAGTACGGAAGACGAAACATTCACTTGGCTTGTTGACCTTGATGGCCCAAGCTCCTTCCCGATGACGCAGTGCTCCTTCACGTGAAGCCAGGCACCATCCAGGTACGCGCCGAGAGAGTGAGATCAAAGAAGCAACTCCATCTTGACCTTTACAGGTCAACATCAATATCAATAACAGTAACGATGCCTTTCGCGCGCATTCCGCTACTTCTCGCGCTCCTCCACTCCGTTTCCGCCGAACAGCCATCCGCCCCGTCTCCCATCGCCGCGCCGCTCCGGGAGCTACCATGGGGCCAGCTTAACTTCCTACACACCACCGATACACATGGCTGGCATGGAGGACATCTCCAGGAACCGCAATATTCCGCAGACTGGGGTGACTACATCTCCTTCGCGCACCATCTCCACAAAAGAGCGGACAGCGATGGCAGTGATCTGTTACTGGTCGATACCGGGGATCGCGTCGAAGGCAATGGACTCTACGATGCGAGCAATCCCAAGGGAAAATACGATCTGGATATTGTGAAACAACAAAGCATCGATGTGATTACTGTAGGGAACCATGAATTGTACCAAAAGAATACCAGCATCAGGGAGTTTAACAAGGTTGTGCCGGACTTCAAGAACTCATATATCGCAAGCAACCTGGACATCTACAACCCTAAGAATGACGAACGTACTCCGATGGCGCAGCGATTCAGGAAATTTACCACCAAGAATCAAGGGATAAGAGTAGTGGCTTTCGGCTTCATTTTCAACTTCAAGGGCAATGCGAACAATACTGTCGTTCAGCCAGTCGAAGAGGCCATCGAAGAGCAATGGTTCAAAGATGCTATAGATGATAAGGAAGTCGACTTGTTCCTGGTTGCCGGACACGTCCCTGTGAGAGACAGCCCTGAGTTCGAGGCAGTGTACAAGGCCATTCGTGATTCGAACTGGGACACTCCAATTGTATTCTTCGGGGGCCATACGCATATCCGCGATTACCGTAAGTTCGAAAAGAAGGCTTGGGCTCTGGAGAGCGGGCGATACATGGAAACCTTGGGATTCCTCTCCATATCTGGCCTCAGCACAGGCGGCAAAGACGCCATAACGCCGGAAGCTTCTCTCGACTACAAGAGGCTGTACATCGACAACAATCTGTACTCATTACATCACCACTCGGGGAAGAATGCATCCAACTTCGACACTCCCCTGGGTAAGAATGTCACAAAAGCAATTCACGAAGCTCGCAAGCAGCTCAAACTGGACCACGCATATGGCTGCGCACCGCACGACTACTGGCTGAGCCGGACACCTTACCCATCCAACGACAGCATCCTTACCTGGCTGGAGAACCAGGTGATCCCGGATACCTTCAACTTCAGCAAAACCCCAAGCATCGTCATCACCAACAGCGGTGCGATTCGTTTCGATATCTTCAAAGGCCCCTTCACCATCGACTCAACGTTCCTGGTCTCACCTTTCACAAGCGGCTTCCGCACCGTGAAGGATGTACCCTACAAAGCAGCCAGCCAAGTCCTGCAACTCCTCAATAACGAAGGGCAGATCCTCCTGCCCGACCTTGCCGCTCTCTCCCCAACCCAGGACCTCGACCTGGAAGCCATCCGTGCTCCACCCGCCCCAGTGAACCCGGATAGCTTCCAGCACAGCCACAACGAGTACACTCACCAACAAGCCTTCGAACACCACCAACAATTCCTAGGCAACAAGGACGGCGATAAAGACCAACCCCAAGTCCCAGGCTACACAACCAAGGACGACGCCGGCGAAGATGGCGACGACACGATCCATCAGCCGATCAAATTCTACGAACAGCCCAACTGCATCGGCAGCAACGTGAGCTTTCCAGCAGTTGAGTATGCTCCCGCGTATGGTCCAGTAGAGTTCCGTCCGTTCCATGTCAACCTGCCGGAGAAGGTGGACATTACCTACAACGAGTTCATTGAGAATTGGGTATTGCTGGCATTGCAGTACTTGGGTGAACCTCGGGACCGGAAGGATACGAGCGCTGTGTTGGAGGGCAAGAGTATGACGGATGTGATCAGCGATTGGATCAAGAAGAGTCCCGAGTGGGCTTGTGAGAAGAAGGAGGATGTATAGCTGATCTTTTGCTGGCGTTGGGAAGAAGGGAATCACGGCCGGGCCGCATGGCATAGAATGAATCTTTCATTTCACTTTCCGCTACCGACTCACATCTCCCTTCCCCGATTTCACATCGTGCTTGAGGAACAAACTAGTTGGAGCCGCCAGTACCGGCCTTGCTCACTCTGAAATCGCCTGGAGCCAACTTCTGGAAGACCTCCTTAGGGTCATACTTCTTGGCAATCTTCTGCAGCGCCTGCAAATTGCTGGCGCCATACGAGCCGAGAGGATCTTGGAATGGCGCCGAGTAGGTAATGAGTTCCAATGGCGATGAAGAGCCATGCACATTGGTGTACTCGTGGATTCGGGCGAGCCAGTCATTTGCGGCTTCGGCCATGTGGTCGTCGTGTTCGGCGTCGAGCCAGGTTGGGTTCAGGACGAGAGCTGCGTCTAAGGTTAGCAAGCGTCTGGGAGTGAGGGAGTCAGATGGGAAGACATACCGATGCGGTCACCAGAGGTGTAGTTGAGACCGAGAGGGTTGTCGCCGAAGTTCTTGTAGTATTTTGGCAGGGACTCGTATACGAGGTTCCATGTGACGTCTGGGATGTCTTTGTAGTCGTTGAAGGTGGAGAGCGAGATGTTGTGGACCCAGCGGAGGGCTTCGAGGTCGTTCTGGAAGGTGACGGTTGCGAAGGCGTAACTGGAGAATATGTCAGTGAGAGTAAGTTGCAACGAGGTGGACGAGACTCACCGCTGGCCCGCAGGGAGGCGGGACTGGAGCTCTTCGGAGAGGTCGCTCATGGTCGTCTTGCGGGAGGTGTCTGCCAGCTTGGGAAGATCTTGGAAAGACTTCAACAGTGAGCTCTCCGAGTCACCAGCTGTATCGGCCACGATGCTGACGATACGCTGGTCACCGCTGGTAGTATTGAGGTTGAAGACCACCTCAACGGCGGCATTGACGTCTTCGTTGCTGTTGGCCACAAACTCTGTGAGGTGGTGAAGGGCGTCATCAGTGGCATTGATGGGCGAGACGATCTCTCCGCCCCAAATCTCGCCGTTCTCGAAAGCCTTGACATCGAAGCGGGTGACGATACCGAAGTTTGAAGAGCCACCCTTGAGAGCCCAGAAGAGGTCGGTGTTATTCTCAGCATTGGCATTGGCGACCTCGCCTGAGGCAAGGACGATCTCGAAGTTGACGACATTGTCAGCTGTGATACCGACTCGAGGTGTGAAGTAGGACAGGCCACCACCCAGGATCATGCCGCCGACACCGACACCAGCAGCACGGGCTCCCGGAGCCATCATACCTTGAGGTTCCAGCGCTTTGTACACATCTCCCCACGTACCACCAGCGCCGAGCTTGACGGAAGTACGGTCGTAGTTCAAGGACACCTCGTTGATGTTGCTCAGGTCCATCACGATTCCGGTATCGATGTCGTTGACTCCAGGCCATGGGTTGTGACCACCGGACTTGATGGCGAAGGAACAGCTGCCAGGTAGTCGAGTACCACCGTTCATGGTCTGGAGAAAGTTGGAGACGAGGTCTGCTGAATCAGGGCGGACGATGCACGAGGGGGCGAGCTCTGCGGTCTCGGACCAGCGCTGGTTGGCGTCTGAGTAGCCGTCGCTGTCTGGCAGGAGGACGTTATCAGGATATCGGGCCGCCATGTTGGTGCACTGGAGACATGTATGTCAGTGCTGTGAATGTTTGGGGACCATGCTGGACTCACGCATTCTTGGGCCCGCTGAGCGGGACTCCACCGGCGTGCGGTCACGGCGCCTGCTGCGAGAAGCAGCCCAGCTGTCGCTTGAATGAGGCCCATCTTGATCCTTGCGCGAGGGTGAGCAAAAGATTTATCAGAGGAAAAAGGCTCGGGTTGGTGTCGGAGGGATGGTCACGGCGGAGGTGGTTGTGTGAAGAGATGAGACGAGGCGAAGAGGAAAATTCGAAGAAAACGAAGCAGGCAGCAAACATTTCAGCGAAGTCATGCATTCGTCACTGCCGCCATGTGAAGGAGAAGGGGCGGGAGCACGCCTGCCCTCTTCACATGCTTGCCAAGACCCGCCATCCCCCACCAAGAACCCGATAACAACAACACGGAATTGTCGATTTACTCCAACTTCTTGGGTGGTATTGGCTAGTACTCTATCAGTATCATAATTCACAGCCCCACAAGTCTGACTGCGACTTACCTGCTCTCTTTGCACAGAATCATAGTATGCGACCAGCTTGGACAACATGATGTCCGACGGCGTGAGGTCCAATCGCCACGGCACACCAGAGAAGACGAAGCTCATGGGAAATCCGGGATCGAAGTTGGCAGCCTTATCGATCCGCTCCACCTCTTCCTTTGACAGCTCAATCTCAAGTGCCTCCACATTGGACCGCAAATGCTCAACTTTCCGCCCACCAACGATCGGGAAGACGTAAGGGACCTTGTGAAATACCCAGGCCAGCGCGAGACCCTGAATACTCTTTCCCTTGTTATTTGCGATCTCTTCCATGACCTTCGAGACTTGGATGTCGGCTTCTTCGGCAGGACGCATTGTGCGATTTCGAGCGGAGGGGTCCTTTGCGGTTTGCTTGCGCTGCTCGGCGGTTTGGATGTGGCCTTGACCTAACACGCCCCACGGTACGATTCCCATGCCCTCTGCACGGCACATTGGGATGATCTCACGTTCCATATCACGGAAGGATGCGGCCCATCTTCCTTGATAGACCACGAACGGTCGGAGTCCGTGATCTCTTGCGTCTGTTCCCTCGATCAGTCATGGGAAGTCGATGAGAGCGAGAGATATACCCACAGCGATTTGCACTGCTGACAATCCAGGCTGGAGTGTCGGATACACCGAGATACAGCACTTTGCCCTCCTTGATGCAGTCATTGAGAGCCAGCATCACTTCCTCAATCGGAGCCGTGAAGTCCCACCAATGGACATAGAAGACGTCAATATAGTCCGTCTTCAGCTTCTTCAGACTGGCGTTCAAGGACGACCGCAGGCTCTTGATACCATTCACGACCATGTTGGATTGGATTTCCTTGTCTCTCGAATGGGCTCGACGGCCGGCGGTGTACTTCGTCGCAATGACCATCTGTTCGCGGACGCCTCTGCTCTCCATCCACTCGCCGATCCACTCCTCGCCCTGCTCGTCCTGGTACATGTTGGCTCTACGAAGACATCAGCATTGTGCGCAAGGGAAACTTCTGCGCTTGTCCACTTACGTATCGACGAAGTTCCCGCCCATCGAGTAGTAGTCGTCAAGAAGCTCGAGCACCATGTTCTTCGAGCAATGTCCCATGTAATCAGACCTGAGTTGATCAGCAATCTAGTCTATCTCAACATCAGATGGTAATCTCGTCAACATACCATGCGTCGCCAAAGTTCATGCCTGGAAGGTAAAGGATACGAGGTCAGCAGGTGTCCTGCACATCACAAATAATAGCTTCTCCCTTCGATCTCACGTACCACCAAGGCATATTGGCGCCACTTTCAGACCTGCCGACGGTGCGAGCAGTCTATGATATCCCAAGAGGCTCTTCGGCTTGGACGCCAGCTGCATGTGTGCCATCGTTGCTGTTTCTTCTATCTGTCGGTCGATTATGATCGAACTGGAGATTCTGGTGATCGTCGAGGTCTCTCTTCGACTAGAGCGGATATCGTGCTCCTGCTGGTGCCATCTTCGTCATGTGATATGAAGCCATAGTATTTATACGACTTTGGTCTCATTCTGGTATGTATGGAACGATACGAGTCGACTGAGCAGACCTGACTACTGGTATGCTGCTGCCTTGACCATCCAGGTCTTGGTGTCTGGCATGTCCTGCAAGAGTTCTCTACGTTGGCCCCTATCGGCGCCGATACTTTCGGGCTCCACATTCTCGACCGAAAGCTCGTCGGCCCAGCACATGAATCGTTACACCTTTCTCGGAAATAAGCCTCCCTAACAGACTTGGCTCGCACGGCATATTGGTGTCTGGCAACACATCGGCGGCCAGTCATACTTGATTTCACGATCCAAAGTGCTGCTCATTGTTCTCTCCGTTGGCGGAGCCTGACCGTGCACAACAGCAACTCAACTGCATCATTGTATCGCAACCGATAATGGGGACATTGAAGAAGTCAGTGCTGCGTAACATAACAACGGACATAATGCACTCTGCTCCATCACTTTGACATCACTCGTCATGTTGCCGTACAAAACTGCGTCTCAGATCCTTCCAAAGCCCATCCCAAACCTTCACAGCCTTGTCTTTACCATACACTTTTGACGCAACGCGCGCGTTTCGCTCCACGCGCATCCCGAACATGTCTCTCAACGCCACCATCAACGCTACGATGCGTGCCGTCGCATACCTGGGCGTGCCCTACAGCGTCTCCGTCGTTGACCTTCCTATCCCGACCTTACAATCTGCCACCGATGCCATCGTGCGTGTGTCGACCGCTGCGATTTGCGGCTCAGACTTGCATTACTACCACGGCACATACGGTCATGGTACTCCTCCGCCATGGTACATGGGCCACGAGGCCGTTGGCTACGTCGAATCAGTTGGAGATGCCGTGGCTCGAGTGGAAGTCGGTGACAGGGTCGTCATACCGGACATTACGATGAACCCCGACCCTTTCTTGTTGACGAACGAGTTGGGGCCTTCGTTTGGCACTGGTGGAGATCTTGGGGGCTGTCAAGGTGCGTGTGGATACGTCGGTCGAGTGAAATATTCAAGGCCGAAAGTCCAGTGACCGATCGAGGGCCGAAAGGGCCAAGGCTGACTTGGTATATCAGCTGAATATGTCCGCGTCCCCAGAGCTGATGAGAATCTCTTCACCATTCCTGCCCTCAATGGCACGGTCTCTGATTCCAGTGCTGCCAACGCCACGGCGGTCGCGGACCTTGACTGGCTTCTGCTGTCCGATGTCTTCAACACTGGCTGGTCCGGGTAGGTAGATTGAGAGATGGTCTTCAAGGTGGTCGTCTAATGCACTCGCAGTCTCGACTTTGCGGGCTTCTATCCAGGTGACACGGTAGCCGTCTTCGGTGCTGGTCCCATTGGTCTGGCTTCAGCATACTCCGCCATCCTTCGTGGTGCTTCCCGTGTCTACTCGATCGACCACGTCCCATCCCGTCTCGAAAAAGCCGCATCGATTGGCTCCATACCCATCAACTTCATGGAAAGCGACCCGGTCGATCAGATCCTCGAACACGAGCCCGACGGTGTCGTTCGAACCGTCGATGCTGTTGGCTATGAAGCAATCAACGCCGATGGCGAGTCCCAAGAGAATGTCATTATCAACCAGATGATTCGTCTCACCATGACTGCCGGCGGCATGGGTGGTCTAGGCGTATGGGGCACAGCACACCAGAATGACTCGGTGACTGCTTGGGGTGCTCTCGCCACTCCCAACATCACTTTCAACATGGCCGAATTCTGGGGCAAGAGGCTCACACTGCGAAGTGGAGGCGTTGACGCGCTAGACTACACGGCCCATCTCGCGGAGTTGATCGCCGATGGTACCGCCCATCCAGGTTTCGTCTTCAGCTCGATCGTGGGTATTGAAGAGGCGCCAGAGGCATATCGTGCGTTCAGCGGCCACGAGGTAGAGAAGGTTGCCATTCATTTCCCAGGTGCTGCAGAGGGCGCACGTCGCTGAGAGCTTGGATGGATTTATGCATGGAAAGAGCCCGAATAGACATTCGGATACAAAGCAGATTTCGCGAAAAGGCAAGAGGTAGCTGAATCCAGAGCACAGGTGCGTCGAACATGTCATCTCACGGTCGTTCCAGCTTGCTTCTCATTGCCCTGGGTTCTGAGACAGAAAGTTCTCCAGCGTGTAGTCCGGATCAGTGACAGCCATGAGCGCTTCCAGATCGAACTGCGGCTGATCGGTGAACATCAGAGCATCTGCTTCCGTGGCCGGCGGGAATAGCATTGATCCCTGTTGGCTGTATACGATTCCTCGCTGCGTCCCAACCATAGGGTCGTTGGGATCGTCAATTGAGACATTGCTGCTGCTGGCGCTCCCCGTTACAGCTGGCATTCCTTCCAACGCCAACGTGGGCTCAGAGATCGAGACAGCAGCACCGGGGACTTCCTGTCGTAGCTTTTCCAGGCTCCTTTTCAGAGCTTGTAGACCCGTTTCTGCAAGCTTGCTCCTCCTCGCCATCCAACTAAGCCGCTGCACAGACTGCTGCAGCGCATCATCCACTTGCTGAGCCAGCTGCGGCTCCCAGTTAACAATTGCCATCCTCGTTGCGGCTAGAAACAAGCTGCAGTCGACTGTGTAGTAGGACAGCATGAAGATCTTATAATCTAGATTCAGAAAGAGCTCGTAGAGCTTCTGTTGAGCAGTGAGGATCATCAAGGCGGCGTTGATCGCGGCTGCACGGCTGAATGGCTGATCTCGCACGTGAAGACGATGAAGAGCCAGGAGGAATGAGCTTGTGTTTACCGTGATTTGCAGCCGTTTCTCTTGCATGTGGGGAACAGTAGTGTCCCAGGATTTGTCCGGGTGGAAGGGATTCATGGCCGGGTGGAGGTTCTCTAGGAGAGTGGAGACCTGTTGATGGCACACCATGACGGCATTCTATTCACGTGTAAGCAGCCCTTCCTCCCAGTGTGTTTCCTAGTCTGCGTCCAAAGTTTGACGCATATCTTGTGTATACTCACATAGTCAGATGTCCCGGGTTTGTGGATTCCTGCTGACATGGCTTCTTGAATTTTCTCGCCCATGACATGTTGCACCAAATGTGGCGTGTACGACGAAGGCGGCTCTTGGGGTCCAGGACTCGCCAGAGGAGTCGACGATGGGTCACTGGGAAAGTCGACATCGATTGGAGCTCGCGCTGTGCAATCCTGCAGATTCACGGCTCTTGGTCTGCCCAATGAAATGGACATATGACTGCCGAAGTTAGCGGACCGAGCATGCACATGAAAGGTAGATTGAAATAACCTGTCCCATGCAAAGAGCTTCGACCATACCCGTCTCCTGAATTCCTGCCGCCAGAGGCGACTCAATCGCTCGGATGCCGGGAATTCTGCGTCTTGGCCCGGATCCGGCTCCAGATGAAGATTGAGGTCTTGAGCCAGTCTATCACTAGATTAGCATGTAGTTGTCATGAGTCCTTGCTTCTCGGTGCAAAGTGAGTCCCGACTCCGTAGAAAACCGGACATAAGCTGGTACAGGACTAATCGCTGCTCGCCAAGAGCTTGTCGCGGATCGCCTCCTGAGCATGATATGAATGTGAGAATGATGTCACACGTACCTGATCGTGTCGCCAACAGCGAACCATGCCTCTTTCCCACGACTTGAATTTTTCAGCCATAGGGCTCGCAAGTGTCCTTGCTGGACGCTTGGCAGCGTAGGACTCCCTCGTCCAAGTGTGGACATGATCCGCATCGCGTGGTCGCTGTATCTGTTGGAGAGCTTGTCGCGGGCAGAAGTGTGCCAGACCTGCAGCGTATTGATGCATGAGGCGTTTGGAGGCAGGAAATGCAGCGCCACAGCGAGCAACTGGAACAGAAGCGCAGGGAAATGCAACACCTCCTCTTTCGCAGCAGTGATACTTCCTCCCTGATCGAAGCTCGACTTCGCGGCCTGCCAGTACACCATCCATCTATCGAAGTAATAACGCTCGAGGAGCCCGAAAAACCAGTCGGCCTCTTTGAAGTAGATTTCGACAAGCTCTTGAACTATGGCGGCAGGTGGAAACTGCGCGATGATGTCCAGATAGGCGGTCTCCATGGCACCATTGACGTTCGTTGGTCTGCGACTTGTCGAAAGAATATTGTCATTCGTGCCGCCATTTGGATAGACTAGTCCACTTGGATAGACCTGTCTAGAATAGCCAGCCTCCTCGTTCAGTCGAAACGATTGCGAGTCCGAAGAGTCGACCTGCAGTCCATTGGTCGGGCTGTCCGAATGCGATGATGGATGGAACCTGTATGCTGATCAGATCGTCAATAAGATAACCTTGTTAACACGCCACTGACTCTGTGTATATGCATCGTTCAGGAACCTTTCGTGAAGTGCAAACGTTGCATGGCCTCCCGCGATCGCACTGCACGCAGCACTCTGTCAGCGGATTAAGTAATCGCTGTCTGTGCTGCTGTCCACTTACTCTCTGCTTCCTCCTGTAGCATTCGATGCAAGCCTTGATGGGTCGTCTCCTCGTTCGATGGTCGCTTGGTATCATCATCGTGAGGGAGTGGCAAAAGAGTCTGTATCTTAACAAAGATCAGTCGTATCGAGACTGACTGGAGATAAGTTTGATGTTGTCAGAGGAAAGTCTCTCGGCAGCGAGAGAAAGTAAAGGAGATTAACCAGGGTGGCACTTCACTCGGAGCATTGGCGCTGCGCGCCAGGAAGGTAGGCACGGGCCGCATTTTAGCGCGTGTGCCCCTGTATCACAGCATGTGTTCGGCAGGGTTGCTCCTGCTCGTTGCTTTGTCAAGTGCACTGCTATTTCAAATGGGAGGTCTCAAGTCGAGGAGAATAGCTTGACTTATGCAAAGATTACTCAGATGTGCTCGACATCCATGAACGTTGTCCAAGCTGCGAAACGGAAGTTCATGACTCGTACCTAGACACTCAGGCTATCTTCCATCATTCCGAAAGCCTGGTTGTGCTTCAACTCAAGTGTCTCTGGTGAACAGTGCCTTGGCTATCACACAACCCAGATGCTATCACTTGGAACGGGTTCTAATTATAGATGAGGTGACTTCGGCAGTTTGGGCGGATGAACCCAAGTTGTCCCAGCAGCCAGCGTTTAATCAATCACACCCCGGATCGATTACAGATACAACTGGCACTCCTTCTCGCACCACTTCCACAAATCTTCTCCTCTTCGACTGCCCTTCAGACTCTCGGACACAGCGCCAAACCGGCCCCAAGGCACCACATACTGCCCTTCGTTCCCAGGCTGGCCAACCAGATCTGACCAGCCTGCAAAGAGCTCCACATAAGCCCCGTAGAGTGCATCGTAAGCGAATGCCCAGGTCGCCAGCTTGAGCGACCACGAGTCCTTTGGAGAAGTCTGTGTTGCAAGCTGTCCGGGGTTGAAAGGCACAGAGACAACTCCGTGCCCATGCAGCCGCTGCTGAAATTCGCGGGCGAGCAGATAGTTTCCTGCTTTACTTTGTGCGTAGTCGCTGACCGGATCGCCGAGTATTTTGGGAGTACCGGTTTCTTCGAAAACCACGCCACCTTCTGGTGCTTTCAGTACGGCGATGAGGGAAGATGCCCAGGTCACTCGTACACTGCCGCGGGGTGCCTTTTCTGCCGTTCGAATAAGAATGGGCTCGAGACATTTGGTCAACAGCCAGTGCCCCACGACATTGGTACCCATGTGGACTTCGAGACCTTGTTCCGTCCGTGATCCAATCGGTGCTTGAATCTGTCGTTTCAGTAAGACTAAGCTTCATGTCTGCATCGAGTTCTTGGAAGACCTTACTGCGCCGGCATTGTTTGTAAGGATATGTAATTGCTGCTCTTGGTTCATGAAAGACTCTGCAGCTGGCTTGATGGTTCGAAGATCAGCTAGATCCAGCTTCAAGAATTCGAGGCGGCCTTCACTGTGAGGGCACGCCTGTTTGATGGACTTCGCAGAATCCTCGTATTTCGACTGGGATCGTCCGGCAATGTAAATGGTAGCATTGTGTTGATAAAGAATTTGGCAGAGAGCTTTTCCGGCGCCAGAGTAGCCCCCAGTAACAATCGCTACTCGACCAGTCTGATCAGGCAGATTTGCTTCGGCGAGAGTCGGCCTGGGAATGAAGAAACATTGCCGGAAGGTGTCCCACACGTAAGCGAAAGTCATGATGAAAGCGTAAAAGAGCAGGAAGGTCTCTTATGACCCGCAGTGAGACTGACGCCGTGTTGCAGAGAGAGAGACTCGTGGCTTATATGGGGACAATACTAGCGGTCGTACTGGTCTTTGTGAGGCTCCGTGTCCGTTGATACGACCTATCTCAGCGATCGCACACAGCTTAAGGTTGGCAGAAAAGCTATTGCATTTCAAAGCATGGAGTACAGTCAGCAAGAGACACATTCCACAAATTTGTGTGTGCACTCGTATCTATGCGCGGCGGATTGGACGGGCGTTGTTACCCGTTGCGGAGCATGGCTGAATCAAAGTCCCGATACTTGCAGGCATCGCAATCGATCGTGAGTGCCAGTCTGAAGTGCTCCTAAAACTTCAAAAGGCCGTCTAGATTTCAGACGCGACTTTGTTTGCCCTTTGCCGCCATGTTTGCCATCGGATGCACGCTCGCAGAGCGATCGCTAGCTGCCATTCATGGAGATCGGATGTGCGTACGCGGCTTTGCGCGCGTGCTGGTGCGGCAGGTCGTCTCGCCATGCAAATGAGGTTGATGTGCGGCATAATGTCATGTTCGACGAATGTGATGGTGGAAAGGAGGAAGACGTGAAGTCCGCCATTCGGATGGTAAACAGTCCGAACCCTAACGGCTCGTCACGCGCACTAGCGCGTCTCTAGCGCGACCGACTTCACTTCACATGCTTCATGTTCTCTCTTGCCTTCTCCGACTCAAAACAATCACAATCATGGCGACCTCAACCGACCAAATTTCCGAGGCGGAGAAGGCCAAAAAGATGCGCAAACGACTGAAAACGACTTTCAACGAGGCACTCGAGGCTCATGACAAGGCCATGAACTCAGAGTCTGCCATCGCAAAGTACAATTCGAGCATTCTACGACAGCTGGAGAAGGCTTTCATTGCCAATCCGGAGATCGACTTGATGTCTGAACTTCCATCGAACTACTCTTCTGCACTCGAGAACCTCGCACCAGATGCCGTCCCAGACGAGAGTATGTGTTTGAACATTTCAAGTCTGCGTTCCCTTCTAACGCTCGCAGATTCTCTCGAGGCAGCACTACGGCCGTCGAAGAGGCTCAAGACGACAGATACGGATCCATTAGAAGAGATCGACTTCGAGATTCCGAAACATCTTGAGCATTTGCGAGGACCTGGGCCGGTCAGCGTAAAGTCATCCATGGACGAGTCCGTCGCGAAGTTCTTTCCTCCCGACTCAACTACCAACGGCGTCATCAAGACCTTGAGTAGATACAAGCTTGTTGCACAAGACGGTGGCTCTGGCAGAAAGATGATCATCAAACTCGACGATGACGTGATCATCAAGATCGTGCCTGCAAAGGAGGACTCAAGGGAGTATACCACTTTGGTCTACCTCCACGAAAACTGCCCCAAAATCCCAGCTCCGAAGCCAAAAGGCATGATACATCTCAACGGCCAAGACCTCATGTTCATGTCTTACGTTCGAGGAGCGACTCTGGAAAAAGTTTGGCCGTCGCTTAGCCAGCCGCAAAAGGACTCCGTGACGACGCAGCTGGACCAGATATTCTCGAAACTCAGATCGCAAGTTCCTCAAGATAGCCAGCCATGGGGAGGAGTTGGTGGAGAAGGCTGCAAAGATCAGCGACGGCGAGTGCGCACGAGCGACCGAGATATCATCACAGCCGAGGATTTTGAGAACTTCTACTTCTCCAACCCAAAGTTCGGCAGTGATGTCTACGTCAAATTCTTGCGGAAGCTTTACTCCGCATCAAGCGACGGGCACAACGCTCGACACAATTGCGTACTGACGCATGGAGATTTGCGACAAGCCAACATCATGGTGCAAGTATCGGAGGACGGCGAAGTTGACATCACTGGCATCATCGATTGGGAGTACAGCGGCTTCTACCCCACCTGGTGGGAATCTGTGAAGCTCACCAACTGCTTTGACTGTCACGAGAAGTCGGATTGGTTTCTGCAACTTCCTGCTTGCATCTCGCCAATGAAGTATCCGACGAAATGGCTGCTAGATCATGCATGGGATATGCATGTTGACTAGCACGAAGAGCTGCGTGGAAGACGACAACATCGCAGATAGAATGAGAAATGGGAAAGATCTATGTACCTTTCCACTCCTCATTTCGAGGCCTGTATCGTGTGGTGTCTCGCTTGCTGGTGTCTTCCAGACGAGCCTCATGCTACTATTCAAGGCCTTTGTACCTTGAAAGCTTTCAGGGAAAGCCTTGTTCCAGCCTCACTCGTCATCCTCAGTACCGCTTGCCGTATTGTAAAAGTTGCCAATAGAAGCCATTGTCATCTCAATCCTCCTCGCTGTCGCTGTTCTCGATTCGCTCCTTGGACCGGATGTTGCTCGGACCGCTGTCGTTCTTATCGCCCACGTCCTCATCCTCGTCCTCCTCGTCGTTGTTTTCCTCGTCGCTGTCCAGAGCATCATAGTCATACCGCTCGACGATCCTACGTGTAGACTCCTGATCACCCCTCATCTTCTTGATAGCCTTCTTGACAGCCTCGTACTTCGGCATGTCGCCCAGAAGATCGATGTTCTCCAGCTTGTCCATGATGTCGATGACGTACTCCTGACAATCCCAGCTCAAGACGTCGTTCTGCACCTTCACGCCTTCAATCACCTGATCGGCAGTCTTGAGATCCGACGCGCGCATGTGGCCAACCAAGATCCTCTTGACCATACGGGCAGAGTCCGCAGGGTTTTTCGGCAGAGTGACTTTGTGAAGATCATTTTGGGGGCCCTCGACTTGGTAGATTCGGTGAGTATCGGTATCGTGGTCGTAGAATGCAAAGGCCCAGTGGTCGTAGTTCCCGAATACTGGTCTGTAGATTACCACGTCCATGTCTACGGGAGTGGAGCTGGACTTGGACATGGTGTAGTCTTCCGCACAAGGCTGAGGTCGGGCTGAGCTCTGTATGGTGTTGGCGAGAGTAGCAGAGTGTGCTGTGCTTCTTGGTTGTTGAGAAGAAAGTGCGAGTGCTTTTGAAAGAGAAAGAAGGTAATAGATAGAAGGAAGGTGACATAGACCTCCACATTACAACACAAGCCATTCATATGTGTTCAGCTGACAATAGGAGACAGAACAATAGCGCTGGTGTTTCGATGCATACATCTGCATCGGCTCGTGCCCAGCCTTGTGAAGCCATGTGCAACGGCCGCAGGCAACCACAGCCTTGCTCATCGTAGTGGAGCCCGATCCAAGGCAGCAGCCTCCAAGACTGCCAGCCAATGTTAATAGTAGGTATACTTTCATAGATCTGGACCATTGTTAGCCCGAGCTCTGTGATAGTCAATTCCAGATCTCCTTGACGGACCAGAGTCGCCTGTATTCGACTTCGCCATCAAACGGCTATACTACAGGAAGATAGTCCAATACATGGCAATGATATATTGTAGGAATTACTTAGCTTCATTAAAGGATGGGTGTCTCCGAGCTTCTCGAGACTGCAAATTCTCGATTTCGAGGGCGAGGAAACACAGGTTTGGCTTGCTGTCGAGTGGCCGGTCCAAGAGCTTCTGAACGCGTGTAGGCAATTTGAAAACATCTTCTCCGCTGGACCTGACACTTTGTGGCATCCCAAGGTCAACATCAATGCCGTGATCTTTCCTTTTCATTTCGGAGAAGAGACGGTTCGTTTGAACCAAACGCATGGAAACTCCAGACCATGTTCTGGCTGCACGAGCTGGTTGCGAAAGGATGAATCCTGGAATCGGCACTACACTCGCAGAGTCTCTACTCGATGTACATGATCGTTGTAGAGGAAGTGTACCTCCAGAGTCCAGGGGAGCTCGACGTTCGAAGTCAGGCACTGACGTCATCAGCGCCATGTGAAACAACTTCGAGATTCACTCAACATATTCTTCCTCTCTTTCGACAACAATGCGGTCTGCGCTTCGCATTCTACCCAGAATTGCGAACAGACCGTCGCTGCTCCGGAGCAGTCCAGGACCATGGAATTTCAGGCGACCCTTCACGCAAACCGCAAGCCGCGATGACGATAACAACCAAAAGCACGCCCTCCACGGCTACTACGCCGACCTCCTAGACGCACCCCTCCACTCCGTCCAACACGCCACCCGCACCGCGCCCGAACCACCACCACCCGAATCGCTCCCCAAGACGCAAAAAGAAGAAACCCTCGCCAAAGCCCGCGTAGTCTTCGGCTCCCGCCTCGCCGGCCCGGAAGAACGCCAAAAAGAAATCGAAAGTAAAAGCCAAATGATAGCTGGCGTCCTCGTCCCCCCCAAACCCGAAGAACCAGACAACTGCTGCATGTCCGGCTGCGTCAACTGCGTCTGGGAACTCTACCGCGAAGAGCTCGAAGACTGGGCAAGCGCGACCGCCCTCGCGAAACAGAAAATGATAGAGCAGAGGACGAAGGGACAAGCTACCGGAATGATGAGCAGTGAGGGGAATATGCCGAGTCACACGGCTGTGAGTATGGATGATGATGGGGGTGGGAGTGAGACGAATTGGAGTACGGCTCCCGAGACTGAGGCTTTCACGGGGGCAGAGGAGAGTACAGATCCGCTGGCGGGCATTCCAGTGGGCATCAGAGAGTTCATGAAGACTGAAAAGAAGCTCAAGCAGAGGCATCGTGAGAAGGGAGAGGTTGTCGAGAGGGCGCTGGATAAGGATTTGAGGGCGAGTGTTTGGGGGTCTGGTGGATGAAGAGAATGCGTTCCTCGGCGTTGATGACGGACATCGTTCCTACATTATCCATGGGCCGGCCTGCACGATTCCTCTGCCCTAGAAAGTACTAACCTGGAAGCCATTATTCATCATCTTGTGGTGATGATCGCCGAGCCCGGGGACCTTCCATCCAGAGGAAGTTAAGGAACCACGAGCATCCCATCAGAACCAACAAGAAGACAACGATGTCACCGCCCCTACGAAGAAATCTTCCTTGCCGAATGCGAACAGCACACGCAATATGCAATTTCGAACCGACGAGGCATGACCCCGTCAAGCTTTATATAAATTCCGCATCAGGCTTTGGCATGGCACGGACGTCACCTCGTATGGCCGATTTATTCCCGATCGTCAGAAGGGATGCAATCGATACTGCACGGGGCTGCCATTTGCAAAATGCCAAGGAGAGCAATATCGAAAGCCTGATTCAGGAGAGATTGCAAAGACGACCGCCTTGGAAGTTGAAAGATTGGGTAGCCAGCGGATACCCAGAACCTGGCCCTCGTCCATTGAAGGCTACGCGCACTTTGGGCACGATCTTTGCACTGGTCTGATATGGAAAGGCGTCATCTACCGACAATCGACTCCCTGTACGAAAACCAGATGCCTCTGGAGTTCGACCTTGTGCCTCCGGTCAATGGGGTCTGAGCGGTAGGATTGATTCTTGTACAGATCGATGAGAGACCACGAGGAATGACAGCACATAGACATAGATGACATGAACAGACATTGAACATGGATGAAAAGAGCACACAGAGTGATTTGAATCGACTTTGATTTCTTTCTCTTTCTTCTCTCCTCTACACACTAAAAGGTATCGACCAAAGCGAAGTAAAAGCCCATGGTGGTATCGTGCAGCGCTAAATCGACAGAAGATAATGGGACTCGCAACCACAAGACACACACACAGTAGCATCAGCAGCAGTAGCAGCACTTCTCCTTCGCCTTTCCCCTCCTTTTCTTTCCATTCCACCCCGCATCTCCCCCGAATACAAGTACAATAAACCCCAAAGGCCGTCCGAGTCGTATGTCTTCCATGGGGATATCTTTTGGTTTCCGTTTCGATGGTTTGCGCCGAGCAGCCGTAGTGGTACAGAATGATGAAGTTTCTAAGGAAAGAAAAGGGAAAACTCCAGTGCGTCGATGCATCGCCGGCACGGTCAACCGCGCGGGTCTTGTCGCTGATCACAGATCAAAGCTGGGTAGTTGTTATCATAAAGTTCATCAAAACATGCCGCCTTCCATGGGCGCTGTGGCGGCACGTTGAGGCCCGTTGGCAGAGGGCGCGGGCATGCGCTCTGGAGATCCGGTCGGGTTGAAACCGTACTGTTGGACGGCGGGGCTCTTTTCGTTGAAAGTGTATTGTTGAAGAGCAGGACTCTGATCGTTGAATCCGTACTGCTGGGCGGCAGGGCTCTTCTCGAAGCTGTGTTGCGTCGGTACAGCTGGAACAGTTGGCATGCGCACAACGTTGCTTGGGGGGAAGTCGAAGTTGCGCTTGGGCGAAGTGTTGAGGGAGGGATCAGAGGCAGTGGCCTTGACCTCATTGTCGCCGGTTGTTGACTCGGAGCGATTTCGGCTGAAGAGCTTGCGGGTTGCCCGGCGACGTGGGTTGATGGGTGGGATTGGTGGCGGCTCGTCCATGCCATTCTTCAGTGATGCTCCTGGAGGCAGGTCAACGGTGTCCACGTTCGAAGTGGACGACAGCAGCGCAACGGGCTCAGAGATGTCGGATTTGGAGATTGTCTTCTTACGCAGACCAGGTCCAGCAGCACGTGCATTCGACTGCATGATTGTGTTGAAGTCGGCTTGAGTGATCGATGGACTGGAGCCCACAAGTGGTGGAGTAGTATTCTGCGAGTATGGGTTGGCCACAGGGGCAGGACGTCCAGGTGTATAGACATTCGGCGTGAGTGTGACTGGAGACGGGCCGTTGTGGGCCAGTCGCGTGGCGTTGCTCTGAGCGCCTTGGCCATTCTTCAAGTCGAAGTAGTTGGACATTGCTTTCTTGTCCTCGCTGTCCCGACTGAAGCCGTTCATCATCACGTCGGGCGACGCACCTGGGAACGGTGTCATCTCAGGCGTGTGCGAGGCAGCAGACGAGCCGTGGCCCTCGACCATGGCTTTCTCCAGATCATCACGGTAAGGTCCTGTGCGGCTACGTGAGCGTCCAGTCGTGGCAGCTGAGTTTGAGCGACTGCGTGCACGTCCAGCGCTGGAGGCCGGCGAGCGGCTTGCTGAAGCGAGGGCACGCTCTGCCTGCTGTGGGTCCATGTCCATCGCACGGGAAGGTCCAGGGCCGTCTTGCTTGAAAGCTGGGTGTTGAGCAGTCGGCATTGGTGGCGGACGTGGTGAGGAGTTGCCACGAGGACGTCCCACCTCCGGAGTGTAACCCGTACCAAGCACCTTTGGAGCCTTGAGAGGCTGCTCTTGCGTGTTGACAAACGACTCTCTACTAGTCTTCGATCGCAACATGCCAAAGGCTCTCATGGGGCCGACTGGTGGTCCTGCGGTTGGTGCAGGACTGGTGCCTCGAGACTGGCTGTCCCGCTCCACGACGCTTCTGCTGTGTATCCTTTCTTGGATAAGCCGGCGCCTTGCCGCCAACTCATCTGCGAAAGCGTCTCGCTCCTGCTGGGTCGCTGTGCTCGCATCGCGGGTGTGCTGCTTGCGTAGCTCTTGTTGCCAAGAGGGGATGTCCTGCACAAGAGAAATCTCAGAGTCTTCGCGAATCAAAGGAGGACGATTGACAACGCCATCCTGGACGAGGGATATCTCAGAGGCTCGGTTGGAAGGGAAACGAGCGCTTGGTGCCTCGTCGATGGGGCTGACAGTCATACGACTTGCTCGCGGCTCTCCTCCAAAGCTCTGCTCGTCCAAGTCCCAGGGATTTGAAGTCGCATAGCTGGATTCGCGAGTCGAGTGGGTCTCCAGAGCATGGTTGGCAACACCACCGTGGTAACTTGTCTTGGTCCATGGCACTTCCGGAACGTCAGGCACATCACCTTCAGGGAGCGAGAAGTCATCTCCAGGATACAAAGAGGATTGATTGCTCCTCTGACGGAGATGATGAACCATGCCATTGAGAGGTTGAGCCTGTGGACCGAGCGTTGGCGAATCGACATCCTGTGGAACCTTGGGGGCAATGTTGACCGTCAAATCGTTTCGCAAAGACCGCGTGGATGTCTTGGTGTTCAAAGGCTTAGGCTCCATCTCGACTTCCTCGGCAAGCGTGGATCGCGACCTTTCGCTCTTCAAAGCTGGATGTTCTGACACCGGTTGCAGAGGTGTCGGCTGCCATTTGGAGTGATATGAACCATATCCGTATTCCGGCTGGTTGAAAGACTGCGCGATCTCCTCAACCTCGTCTTCGTCCTCATCCTCGCTTGCGCTAATGTTGCCGAAGAAAGTGCGGTGTGTGTCCGGGAGTGGGGATTTCAAAGAGATTGGCGAAGGCTCTCGAGGCGGTTGCGCAGGGAATGCGTTAACGGCGTTCTGGAAGACGTTGTAAGCTTTGGTCGGCTCGTGCTTCTTTGGCATCTCTGGCTGAGATTGATCCTCTTGCTCTGGCTCGAACTCGAACCTATTCATAGGCTGCTGAGGGATTGATTGAGGAGGTGCCCTGTGTTTGATGGCTGCACTCGAAGTCGATCTTTGCAAAGCTTGCTGGCGTTGGAGGTATTGTTGCTCGTCAAAGGCGTGAGCTGGCTTGTTGAACGCGCCCATTGCCGTGGCTTTGCCGCGATCAGCAGGTTCCAGTGCCTGAGTCAGAAACTTGTTCTCGTCAAAGTGTGCATCAATTGGTGACTGTGGACCACTGAGAGCCGGGCTTGAGCAGTTCGAAATGCCATGTCGGCCAGAGTTGAAGGTCGCCAGTGCTGGAGGGGGCGAAGCAGGGGGTGGTGACTGAGCCCGGAGTGCGTAGACTGGCTGTGGGTTACGATCGTGGAGATTGCCAGCGCTCCTAGCGTTGTGCAACAACGGTGGTGACTTCTTGCCGCTCAAAGCTCGCTGACGCTGGATCGAGTTCAGACGAGAAATGGCTGAATTCTGCTGCTCGTGCATGTGCTGATCGAGACCCTGTTCGTACAGCCTGCGCGTCTTGGTGTTCGAACGATCCAGTGGTGCAGACATTGGTGCTGGTGGGATTGATGGATTCGCAACCGTTGTTAGCACGGTGTTTGCGATTGGTGCTTGTGCAGGTGAAGGATGCGCACTCGCGGCAGGCTGCGAAGCAATCGAAGTGGCCGCCGTGGAGGACCGAGCATCTGAACGCGCGGTAGACGATGTAGTCGACCTCTTCTTGTCATACGATGAAAGGGATGGCGAATGTGAGAGGTCCTTTGCAGAATCATTGGGCAGGGTTTCCAGAGCATCGTCATCCTGGGCGCCGGGTTCAGCCTGGTCCAGGCCAAAGTCAAATCCTTGACTTTCGTCCGATGGGCGCGGAAACTGGCTTTCGTCGACTTCGCGCTCCCTGAGCCTGTATTTTTGGAAGGCAGACATGCCTACATCATCTTCGTAGTAGACTTTGCCCAGGCTGCGGGTTGAATGCGCCCCGCTTGTGGGGATCTTGTAAACCTTCTGGCGACCTCCAAAGAGCACGTTGCCCTCGCCTGGACGGGATCGGCTCATCATGCTGCTGGGCGCCATGTCGGCTTCGCTCCCGTATCCTTCTTCTGAGACATAAGACTGTTCTCGGTGGTTCTGGGCGAACGAGGGCCTGACTGATCCGCTTATTGAAGAGACTTCGGCGATATCAGAGAGCCCGGTGGTGCCAAAGCCAAAGTCGGCCATGCGTGACTTCCTCCTAGGTTGTAACACGCTGTCGTCGCTGGCTTTTCCAAGCATTGATTTGGGATCGTCCTGTTCTCGTAGCATGCTGAAGCGCGTGGATAGACTGGGCATGATGAGGCTGGTTCGGAAGTCGTCTGTCGATGGGAGGGCTGCGGAAAGATCGAGTTGGGGTTTCGGCTCGGGCTGTCGCTTGCTGCTGTTCTTCTTCCAGCGACTGTTGGAAGACTTCTTCATGACGGGGGAAGGCGGCTGCGAGAGGGCATTGAGAGCCTCTTCGTTGGCAGTTGGCCCATCGGCCTTTTTCTTCAGAAACTTGTTCATAGTGACGCTGAGCAGGTCAGTACAGCTGCCCGAAAGGTGCGTATACACCGAAAGGTGCGGTGGGGGATCCATGGCTGACATGCGGAGGGAGTGTTCAAAGGGAAGGAGCGATACGTACAAAACGAGTGTGGATGGCGGCTTCCTCGAGGAGCACGGGTCGAATGACGCCGGCGAGCCGGTGCGACCTCAGCGCACGCGGCGAATCTCAGCAATGGCTGTGTGTTTGCAGCGAGTGGACGGCAGCGCGGCGCAGGGAAACGCAGTGTGTTCCCCCGGCCGACGGCGTGCTCTGCGTCTAGAAGGAGCGAATGGGTTGTGCGGGCAGCTGCTTCCAAATCATGGCGTGGTGCAGACTGCAGGCCTTGGGGGTCGGGTGTGCGAGCAGCCAGTGGGTTGGCGGCGAGGACGAAGGCGTGGACGCGGTGCAGTGGTGGTGATGAGCGAGTGTGGTCGTGTCACGGTCCGCTGCAGATACCCGGAATGCAGAGCGGAGGTAAACAGCGAGTCTCGTGTGTATAGTCGGCGGTGGAAGCGTTTCCGGCGACGATGGCGATGACGGTGGTAATGATCGGAGGCTGGTCTGGATGGCGGCCAACGCGTGCAGTGGATGGGCGTTGGTCGAGAGTGTGGAAAGTAGTGAGCCGACTCTCCTAGGTGCAGAGGAAATCCGTCGACGGCCGCAGCCGTTGACTCCAGTTGGCGCTTGCTGGCGCTAGCGAAGCAAATTGGGATCGCGACGCGTCTTGCACCTGTCGACCAGAGACGACAACTGATCGTGGAATTCGTCCTTTTTGTTGCAAACGAGGATGCGAACGACGGCACCTTTACAGCTCAGTGGCGATGACGAGGACGACGACTGGCTTCAGAACCTCGAAGCTGAAGCACGCTTTGCGCTGGGCCAGGGGGCCAAACTTCAAACATCTGCCAGGAACAAGGAGTTGCGCCCCGAGCTAATGCAGGTCCCGGCTGCGGCAGAAGGCTTCTTCATCAATCGATGCTCCGGCCCATTAAACATTTCATGGCTCTTTGAGGATGCGCTCAGGACATAATATTTGCCCTCACTAATATTGCCCGCCATCCCTGGAGAAGTCTGCCATGAAGAAGTTTACTGCTGCTCTTTGTCATCGTCTTCCTCCCAGGGCATCATCGTCGGGAGACGGCTGGCGAGGTGCAACACAGGGGCTCGTCGGCAGCCGCAACGCTGCATCCGCCCATGCATCCTGGCTCTCTCGCTGCCTAAGCGACCGAATCAGCACCCGACCCCATTCGAGGCGACAGATCAATTTTCCGGCAACCAGTCCGTTTGATAATCTTGCGTTGGTCGCCGAATCAGTGCGCCGCCAGCCAACTTGTCGCTGCGTCGACGATGGGCTTGCCACCGGCTTTCCAACGACGATACCGCGAGAAGCTGTGCAGAAGACGCCCAGACTTCGAATTCTTCGCTATCACACCTCTCCCCGACAGCCGGGAGCAATGGTGAAACACCAGTGTTCGAGATGCCGCCGGCGTCTTGTCGTCACAGCACGCCGTACCTGCTTACAACCACGCTATCCCTGGCGTAAAGGAAAACCACCGCGAACTGAATCGCCGTGAGGAGCTGCTTTTGACCAGCAACGCCCGCACACAGCTCTCCTCCAGCGTTTCACCCACCACGGACCCGCCGATTTTTCAAACAATTGCAATCAAGAAAATCACCGTTTGAAGTCGCCCGCAGAACCATCTCGCCAGAACTGCGCCTTGCCGACGCTTAGCCACATGAAAAATGGTCCGCACGCATCCCGATCAGCTGGGAGGGTTTTTCGATCTTCAAACGATCTTGGCTGGGATATCAGCATCTTGCTGAACCACTGATTGTTTTGTGATGCTCGAACATGTTCACCTGATGAGCAAATCCAATTTCCAACCTCGACCGGTCTTGGTCGCTGTTGCCAAGCATTGCAAAGACGTGCATTCGGCTCTTAGGGCAATTGTTCGGATTCGTTCGAGTTGGAAGATGGCAAGCAATCCTCAACTTCCTCGCTGAGATTTGCAGTACAACAAGACCCTTCATGACTTCGAGTTGGACCAACTTCCATATGAGCAGTCCACTATTTCCTAGCATGAGGAGGTGCAGATATGCTTCTTCTATCAACTCGTCGCGACCTTGCCGTAGACATCGGAGTCTCACTCCGAACTCATCGAAGCCGATTTCGATCCCAACAGGCATCCTTCCGGTTTGCCGGGCAACGCACAACGCACCGAAAATGATGTCTCACGGAATCTCGGAAGGCTTTTACAAAGCCTCACAAGCGCGCTATGGTCGCGTTTGATGCCAACGTCTGCCACCCGGCCCGAAGAGCTTGCACACGAAACTCTCGCGCTAATCCCAGGAGCTGACTCCTAGCCTCTGTACAAGGCTGAAAAAGGATACAGCAGCACAAATCTCCAAACAACCATCTTTTTCAAACAGCTCAGAGACACACAAACGGCTATATCGAGAACTTGTACTCGTGCTGCCATGCGACTGGCCGACCCGACTTTTCCCAAAACGGCGATATTTCGTCGTACCACTGGCAACTCCATCACGCGGACAGAACTGCCTGAATGAATGACCGTTACACCAAGCAACGTTGCCCTAAATCGGACCAGACTTGCAAAAATTCTGAACGAACGACATGAATCATCATCTCTCCGCCAAACACCCGAACAATACCCAGCATCATCAATCCCCAAAACCATTCTAATGTCCTCGGAGGATTAACGAACGTACTAACGCCACAGCCAAAACCGCCACTCTCAGGGACCGTCAGGATCTTGGATCTGACTTCTGAACAGAATTCAAGTGTCGCCTCATCTTCGAAGTACTGATGACTGAACACTGAAACACCCCGCAAAAGCCTCTAGGATACCAATGCCCCGATTCCAACCACAGCACTGATGAGCAAACAAATTCCAAAAGAAGAGAATAGCACACTTTCCTCCCCGCGGCTGACCAGACCATACAAAAAGGCCGAAAGACGTTCGCTTTCGAGCCTATGCTCATGACTTCCTCCTCCAACACCTCCCCTCTCCAAAAATACCGGGATCTCTGCGACATCTAGATCTCCCCCAGATCCACCACGCCGAAACTCGAACCGATACACTTCGTGTCTCAGAGAACGAAACTCTGCTAAATGTCGGAAGGAAGGCAGTGATGAGGTTGTGATGCCGAACCGAACAACGTGGCAGACATGCGAGTACCTTGCTTGACGCGGCGCCAGGCACGCGACGGCAGGGTTATCGTTGACTTGCAGCTTCAAGAGCTCCTCCTTGCTTGACTGCTCGGCTCGGGTGTGTGCCAACGCACGAGATGAGATGTAAGACATCAACCTTGCATGTGAGTGTGCCTGTGTGATGTGATTGTTGTTGGCTTACCGACATGGACATCGATCAAGACAAGGCCGGCTTCTGCTGACGGCAAAGCTCCCGACAAAGGTAAGACTGTTCAATTGACCTTCTTTTCTTGTATAGATATATTCCAATCAGTCATCATTTTACAATGCTTCCTCAAGCTCACCACGCCTTTCTAAAGCTCATCCTTCCCACCCGCCGCCTTCTCCACCTTCTTCCCCCGTCCCTCACAAACCGCCGGCGTCCCCACCTCCATGCGATAAACACACTTCTCCTCCTCCATAATCTTCCAAATCTCGTTCTCCTCACTACAAGCCAGTATCACCATCGTACTGCGATTCGGTCCATTCCAGCAATGCTGTCCATTCTCATGCTTCATCGCATATCGCTCCCCAGATCCCAAACCCTTCCCATCCGCGGGCAGATCCTCATCAACCGTGACCTTGTCCATGCCCACAAAATTGCCCATATTCGTATGTCCGCCACCCTTCTTCGGCTTTTGGTTCGTCTTCTCCAAGAAACAGAGCTCGTAGGTGTATTCTCCTGAGTCTTTCTCCACGCAGACGCCTTTGAGGGCGCGGAAGACGTCGTCAGGACCGAAGTCTTTGGAGAGGTCTTCTTCACTGTCTTTGAGGTTCTTTTGGTGGTCTTCGAGGTCCTTTTTGGCGGAGTCGAGGCGGTTGCGGGCGTCGGTGACTTTTTTGCTTTCGTTGGCGTTGCCTGATGGGCTCGATGCGAGGATGCCGTTGTCGATGAGGGTTTGGCGGAGGTCGCGGAGTTTGGAGTCGACGAAGTCGCGGAGGGAGGGTGGGAGGTAGTTGGTGATGGAGTATACTGACACAAATTAGTAGGGAAAGGGTGTGGGACTTTTGGTTGTACTCACAGACTGCCGTCTCGTCCTCCTCTTCTTCAGAGTAGTTGTCCCAATCCAAACCGTTGTCCTTGTCCTCCTTCATGATCTCTTCCAGATCACGCTCGTTGGCCGAGTTGGGAGTCGAGCCAACGCCATAGCTTGCAATGTAATCCTCCCAAGCCTTGACAGCCCTCTTGACACCCTCATCGTTGAAATTGGGATTGTACTCCTCATGAAACTTGCTGAGCACCTCCTCCAACTTCTCTAACCTTGACCTACTCGCAAGCAAATCACTCCTCACACTCGTCAACTGCGTCCTCAACTCCTCCGTCCTCCTCTTCCCAATTTCCACCAATTGCCCCATCTTCCCTCCCTTCGCCCCACCACTCTTAACAACCTTTCCGGCCTCCTTCTTCTGCGTCTCGCTCAATTCCTTCTCAAGATCTTTGACCTTCAACTCCGCACCCTGAATCTCCGTCCCAAGCGTTTGAATCCGATCCTTCACCTGCTGTCTCAACTTGGCAGCCTCCTTAACGAGTTCATTCCGCTTCCTAAGCGCATTCCCCGCAGCCTTCTGCCTCACCTCGTCCAATTTCCGCCACTCCTTCCCAATCTCATCGCACTTGTCTTTACACTTGCCTCCAACACCCTCATACTCCTCGCTTCCGTCACAACAGAGCTCGTAATCGCAGATGCCATCGTTGACGGCTGTGAAGGGGACGTAGGAGGGTATGTGGCCCTTGTTCTTGCAGTAGAAGCCGGGCAGCGCGGCGGTGGTATTTACAGAGGATGAGGACGCGCTGTCGGCGGGTGTGTGTGGGGAGAGGGGGGAGAGGTGAGCGCAGGCTGCTGTGCCGGGTTCGTCTGAGCCGTCAGGGCAGTCGCAGTAGTCGTCGTTGACGCGGGTGAAGGGGAGTTTGACTGAGGGGTTGGAGATGCAGGTGAAGGAGGTGGTGTCTTCGTAGAATTTGGCGACTGTTGATCAATCATGAGAGTTAGTTGCTGCTACCAGGATGTGTTGACTTGGGGATTGGGTTGATGGATGCGTACATTCGGGGCCTACGCCGCGCGGGCGTGCCGCTGCTGCTGAAGCGGCATATTCGAGGGCTACCAGCGCCGCTACTACTCGTCTCATCGTCGCCAACGGGTGTGAAGAGGAAACGTAGAGAAGAAGTTGTTTTGCGGGCGATCAGATGTTGCCAGCTTGCTGCACAGCTCAGGGTCCGTCGATCCATCCCAAAGCTCCACCCCCGACCTCACCTCCTCCATCTCCATCTTTCAACATCCATCAACGTGGTAGATTTTATACACAGCCTGTTCTTCGCAAGAACCCCAGACCATCGCTGTTTGTTCGACTCACGTCCCTTGTTCCCAAATGCTTCGGCAGCAGATCTTGCCATGCCTCATTAAAACTCAAGAAGAACACCTCCACATCGGGCCTCTCCCACAAGACTATCGTTCCTGCAGAATGCCATTGATACTACAATGACAAATAGTACGAAGGAAGCCTTGTGTGCTCTTGGGCTCAGCGCAGTCACTCGTGCAAGACTGTTGATGCAAACCTACTATGGTGCGCTCAGATTTGCTGATTCGCCGTTGCCGATTGCCGATTGTGTGTCGCGCTATTGGTACGACGGGAGCTTCTGAGAAGGCAGAGACGGCAGAAGTCGCGAGAGACTACATGTATGCCCTCAGGAGTGATTGCTTTCACAATGGCATCGTAGCTTCCCACAGGAGCAGCAGTCCACGTGGTACCTGCCCTTGACAAGATCAGAGCAACCACAGTCGACATCGCAAAGTCCATGTCCTCTTCCACATCAACATCTTCCGCAATCCTTACACGTCTTTCTTACCATCTATCATCCTGCATCAACGTCATCTAGTCGCATCGTCCTCAACTCGCATGCCATCGAAACATTCCTAAACACCAGCTCCATCCGCTCCGCCCTGATGGACCTTTTCGACGTCATCTTCGACTTCGTTGTCATCGGCGGAACAGCTTTCATCGCCTTCCTCGCCGGCCGCTCGTATTCTGCGAAGAAGAAGTGCTCCAACCCTTACGACCCCTACTACAGCGGTCCCAGAAAGTGCGGTCGTCGTCGCTCGTGGTACACCAAGCACTGGTCTGCCTAAACGCAAAGATGCGACCTCTCAAAGCGCCAACGCCCACTCCGGCGAATACCTTCTGCGACGACGAGGCCGGTCACCGTTCTCGAACGCCCTCTCTAGATCGCGCCCCAACGCCCAGGGCATCATGCAGGTCGACTTCTCTTCCTGCCAACCGGCCGCTCAAGAGTGCCATGGCGAACACTTCGTCGGCCAGCTCGCCCGGATCTGACACGGAGAAACATGCCCATTTTGACGAGTTGTATCTGGAGTGCGAGGGAATGCCCAAAAGGTCGGTCACTGACGAGTGGCGTTATATGAAAAATGTGAATGTCATAGATGCGACTCCTGCGCCCGGAGCGTCGATAGGATACCTCAGCCCCGGAATAGAGTTGTTTGAACGTTCGCCATAGGAGGAGGAGGATGATCCCGGTCTTGCTGAAGAGCTGGAGAAGGAGGCTGAACATGCTCAAGAGACACATGGTGACAACGAAGATGACGAGCTCAACCTACCGGAAAGCCTCAATGAGAATTACCAAAGTCCTCTTAACCCCGAGCCTGATGAGGAAGGCCTCGAAGGCACGATTGTTCGACATAGAACACGAGCATCGACTGGGACAGGATCGTCACGATCGTTCCATCAGGAGAGCCCAGACTTGGAAGCTGGCCCAGATGAGCCGTATGACGAAACTGTCCACAAGGTCCATGAATGGTCTGGCGAGGTCGACGAGCTGCCTGCAATCGTTGAGTCCGATACATCGATGGAGGAAGACGTTGAACCCACATCATCGAAGACCAGTCCTACTCCCCTCGAGCCAAAACGCCGCTCGTCAGAGACACATGCCTTCAGATCACTGCTCAGTAGACAGGTAGCTGGGATGCGCCGAATCAGTTCCATGAGCGAGATGTTGAGGTTGAAAGGCCGTCTCCGGGTGCCAGCGCTCCTGTCGCCGAAAGGTGCGCCTGCTGGTCCCGCAGTCACTGCTTGCAGTATCCATATTTTCGAGCCAGAGAAGCTCAACACAGGTCAGTCCTCTCTTTAACAGTAATGTAACACGCAATGCTCACATGAAGCTTTCTAGTCTACGAATGTCCTACAGAAGCCGAACGCAAGCAAACCGCCCACACAGTACAATCAGACCATGGCACTGTCCAGATGGTTTGGGAAGAACCTGCAGCGTCAGCTTCAAGTAGCGTGGCGACGGTCTTGATCGATGATTCTGCGGGTGTCGACTTCGCAGACGACATCGAGAATCATGTCGTGCCACCTTCTCCCAGAATGGAGCGCGTCAAGACGAAGCTCACCGTCTGGTCCTGGGAACGAGAGTTGGGCGATGAATCTGATGAAAGACCACGATGGCTACCGCTGATGGACCTCAACGACGAACGTTGTCGTGGTGCGAGTCGGCTTTCGGATCACAGTCCCAACTCAGAGGCACCTCCGTGTCCGCCCAACACAGCCCGTCAAAGTGGCCAGTCGTCAGCAAAGCACTCAGAACCACAAAGTCCAGCACCAGAACTCTCCGACACTTCCTCAGAAGACTCACCGATCCTTTTGAAATCGACTTTGAAGCCGCACACTGCGCAGCCGACCCGCTCGACAACACCAGATTACCTCTCCGTCCCTCGACGGCGCAGCAGCTTACCGGCCTCACCAAGCATCCCAAAGAATCTGTCCAGTTTGGGAATAGACGACATCAAATTCCGCTCCCATCGCGACTCGGTTGAAATCACGCACGGCCATCTGAAGCGGCACGAAGAAGAAGGACCCATCAACCAAGAGCTCCTCAACTCTAGAGATTCTTTCGATCTGACGAAATCGAAGCTCGCGGCCAAGCACCCTCGATCTGTGACACCCACTATACAGCAACGATCGAGCACGCCACGGTCGAGACTTGTCGCTTTGAGTCCGATCGTGGATGCAAGTCCTCCGAGTTCGTTCACGAGCCCGCCGCCGTCGTTCACGATCGGAAGGGCAAGGGAGGAGGATGAGCATGAGAGGCATCCGGATGAGCACGATAATTGTCCTATTTGTGATGAGCATCGGCCGCGATGGTTTGAGGCGAAGCACAGGAAGTGGTGAGGTCTGTGAAAGGGGGTGTTATTCTTGGTGATCTTGTCCTTTTCAATGCCAATCCTACGTCTTCCTTTTTGGCTTCTCGTTGAGGCTTCAGTCAGAATCCAGACTGGCTTCCGACTCAGCATCCGTCCTGGAGGTATCCTTGACCTCACAAAGCGTTTCCACCGCGTATCATACACGCTCTTTCTCCTCCGCCGTGATATACACCCAACCGGCACCTACCAGCCCAAGATTCACAATTCCCCAAAACGCCAACCCCTGCCTCTGTCCCTCAATCCACCGTGACGCCCTTCTTTCGCAACTCTTTCCTGGCCTGTTCAATCTGTCCCATCAATTCCTGGTGTGCCTCGGGGCAATCATTGAACGTGAGGACGCCCCAGCCGAGTTGGAAGAGGAGGAGTGCGCCGAAGGAGACGAGGGCCCAGAAGGGGAGCTATTTCGACTCTCATGTTAGTCCCGTGAGAGAAGAAGGATCTTGATGGTTGTGCAGTAGTGGTTAGGGTATGGAGAGACGTACAACAGGAATTATATCCTCCTGGACTTTTTGCGGGAAGGGGAGGAGGCCGAGGTAGCAGACTGTGTAGAGCTGCAACGAAGTTTAGCATGTGAATCCCTCGTCCAGAAGCTTAGGATTTCGTACCGAGGCGACCAGAAGGCCAATGCTGAGGGTTTGTTGTGCGCGTGTCATTTTGAAGAGGATCGGTTTAAAGGAGTGACTGTGGTTGTTCTGATGGTATAGTCTTGGATACGTGGTTGCAAGGAGGTGGTGTCGAGGTGAAGCTAAATTTGGATTGGCGGCGGATGAGCGGGCCGGCGCGAAGCGAAAGCCTATTGGGGGCCGAGTGGACTTCACTTCTTGTGTTCACGGGTGTTCTTGGTTGTTGTGAGGGCTTGTGAAGGTCTTCATCTCTTAGAATGGCACATGTAACCACAAGTCTCGAGATTCCCACATGGCAGCAAGAAGAGCGCATACTTTCACAGTCCGACATCGGTGGCCGCCGGCCGGCGAACGCCCATACCTGGTTCCCTTCACACCACGAGACGATGAAGTACAGGCATGTCAATGGAGATTGTTCGATCACTATCTCTTGGCGGCAACGATGAGCTATACGGACTCTGGGTTCTTGCTTGTCCAGCTAGGTGCTCAGGTGAGACTGGTCTTCCGATATCGATCTTGACTCATCTACATTCATGAGGATATCTTGAACGCAATGCTTCACGTACAACAAGATCCATCTCGCCTCGAAAGACAGCCTTTGCCATCGGTTGAACCTGTACACTGCTTCAACCAAGATGACTTCCACAATGACATCACAGACACAGCCCAAGTATACGTTTCATTCCGACCCGTCGTCTAAGTACTTCCTTCCCAATGAGTGCGTCAAAAGTTGATTGATGGATACCTCAGATACTGATACGAATCAGCGCTCAAGAGAGGCATCGACTGCGTGTACAGCATGAAGCGATCGTTGCCTTCATGCACAACCAACCCATCCACGCCCCCGTCCCTGCCACGCCAGGGCCTGCCAAGGTCCTCGACATAGGCTGCGGCGTGAATGCTTCAATGACTCTCATCCTGGCCAAGAAGTTTCCAAGTGCCACAATTTACGGTGTCGATCTCTCCCCCGTCAACATCGATGACAAACCAAGCAACGTCTCCTTCATCCAAGGCAACGTCCACAACCTCATCGACAAAGACGAGCGACTGCAGCGAGGCTCAGCAGACTACATATTCAGCCGCTTCATGGCAGCCGGAGTCGAAGACTGGCCAACACACATCAAGAACATCTCCACTCTCCTAGCACCAGGTGGCTACATCGAATTCCACGAAACCGTCCGTTCCAACTGGCGAGACGAAAATGACAATGAGATTTCTCGTGACTGGGAGTGGCTGAAGCTTTTGCATCCGGATATGTTTTGGCCGCGGAGTGACCCTACGGCGATCAATTACTTCCAGTCTATTTTGAGGGATTGTGGTCTTGAGGATGTCGATGGCAAGGTTTACAAACTGGCTCCTTCTGACGAGCCGCATGCGAAGCTTTGGTCTGAGTATGCCCATGGCTTGTTTCCTACCAGCTTCTTGGGTCCCATTTACCGGATGTTCCCTGGACCGGAGAATGAGGAGAAGAGGAAAGAGTTGGAAAGGCAGGTGTTTGAGGATATGAGGCCGAAGCCGGGAGTGTACTTTCCTTGTGTTGTCGTATGGGGGCGCAAGGCTTGACTGAAGTGCAAGTGCGCCTTGACACTTCGTCCTGAAAGATTATGTTGAGGTCGTCGTCCTTGAAGATTGCAAAAGACTGACAAGTGTTCAGATGACATGGAAGAATCGGATCCTGACGAGTGGCAGAGAATGGGTGAGAGTCTGAGTCTGGTGTACAATTCATGTCTCACGAGAACGAAATTGAAAAGGCGTTCTGGCGGTCCAGGCATATGCCACGTTGCACAGTCTCACGTGAGCTTGCCCGTTGCACAGGGAATTTTTCAAACCTTTTGAACGCAAAGCCATCTTTCTGACCGCCGCTCACACATCAATTTCCAGGGTTGAAACTTGCTGACCAATATGAACTGCTTGAATTCAGCTATCGGATTGCTGACACGGGTTGCGGCAAAAGCAGCCGCCAACACTGCAAGCCCAAAGGATGAAAACAGAGTCGCGGCCAAATTTACGACGCTGTCCATCGAAGAGCCTCTATTACAGTTCATGTCAGATTTATACCTCGAAAAAGCCGGATACGAAGACCTCGAGATTACACGCAGGGCATCAAATCTGGTTCTTGCGGGCGATGTTGGCAATTTGAAAGACTTCAAAAGCATGCTCGAATTCCTCCAACGTATATGTGCTATCTTCGACCGGGTATTATTCGTTCCAGGAAACCACGAATATTTCCACATGGATCGGAGTCAAGCAGACCAATCGGTGGCTCAGCTTTGCACGCAACTGGGCCATCGATTCGTGTGGATGGATCGGGAACGAGTGGATATAGCCACGGGCGATGGAAATGCTGTCATTGTCTTGGGCTGCACATTGCACTCCTATATCCCCAAAAGTGCTCGACAGCATATATCCAAGGAGATCCGAGATTTCTGCCGCATTGGAGGATGGACGATCGATGATCATAACTCCGAGCACACAAAGGATCGCAAGTGGCTCAAGGAGCAACTAGCTGTGATTGAAAAGGCCGGATCGAAAAGTCGCGTGATTGTTGTCACGCACTTTCCTCCCACATGGAATGGCACATCTGATCCTGCGTATGCGGACAGGCCTACTAAGTCATTTTTTGGCAGCAAGACGCTGGATGACTTTCGCAAATGGCGTGGGTCGCGGAATGTCAGTCACTGGATCTTTGGCCATACGCATTGGAACACGAGCTTGCGATCTCGTGAAATGTCATTGTGTAGCAACCAGAGATGCCATGGACGTGGGGATCAAGAGTTCGAGGCCATGTCCACAGTCTAAGGCAGCTACCGACTTGCTCCTCACAACAAGTTGTGGCAAATGGTGTCCCGGCCGTTCACTCAAACATTGACTTAGATCCCACAGTATAGTATGCTCTAACGGAAGCAACTAATCAGTTTGTTAGAGCATACTGTACTGTGGGATCTAAAAGAGCGGGATGTCCCAAAGGAGGACGAAAGAGGAACATCTCACCGGCTCTGATATTATCCGAAGGCCTTGACCTCGTCGTCTCTCAGACACATACCACTGCGAAGAAGCTGCAATGACAAACACAACAGTATTCCGTCCTTCTCTCTGGGTAGATGGTACAAGGCATGATGTCGGACGAAGATGAGGATCATGTCGCCTTCACTGGTCTCGGAAGCATGGGCTTCGGCATGGCATGTCGTCTCCTGCAACGCGGATTTCGGGTGACCGGGTACGATATCAATGAAGAGATAAGATCGAGCTTCGCCCTGGCAGGCGGAAATGTTGCAGACAGCCCGAGAGAGGCCGTGGAGATCAGCCAATGCGAAGTCCTGGTGGTCATGGTGGCCACAGCCGAGCAGGCCTTTCGGGTGTTGTTTGACGAAGCCTCTGGAGCCAGTGCAGTACTTCCACGCAACTCGACGATCTTGTTGTGCATCACCGCAGCACCAGAAGACGCTGTGCATATCCATCACGCCTTGACGAACGATCTTGGTCGTGACGATGTTACTGTCTTAGACTGTCCAGTGTCTGGAGGCGCAAATCGAGCAGCAGACGGCTCACTATCGATCTTGTACTCGGGAGCCGAACAAATTCCACACCAAGCTGTCCGGGTCCTGGGTGCTTTGAGCAAGCATCGCTTCCACGTACCTGGACCTCCTGGCGGTGCATTCACTCTCAAGATGATCCATCAAATCCTGGTCGGCATTCATATTGCGGCGGCCGTGGAGACAAGCGGGCTGGCAATGTTGTCAGGCCTGAACTTGGAAGCGTTGACAAACGAGGTCATGACGAGTGACGCAGCGAGTTGGCTGTATGGCGAACGTCTACCGCACCTTCGTGATCTTGACAACACGCCGTACTCTTCTCTTGCAATCATCCTGAAAGATCTGGTATGAACAGGCTCCGTGCTTCTGTTGAAAGCTTTCCCTACTGACATGTTGAACGGGGCCTCGTAATAGCAGCAGCTCGGAAGGTCCGACGGCCATTGTTCCTGTCGACAATCGCAGAACAGACGTTTGTTGCTACGAAGGCCTGCGGCCTTGGGACGCATGACGATTGTGCTCCGGTCCAGCTGTACCTGGCGAACCGGAAGAGACCAGCGGAAGCGTGTGCGAATTCATCAATCTCGCCAGAGACGATCAAGAATCTCCTCAAGGGCGTTCATCTCGCTGCAGCACTGGAAGCCCTCGACCTTGTTGACAGCTTGAAACTCGATCGACAGGTCTTCTTCAACTTCGTGCTGACAGCAGCCGGGGCCAGTAATATGTTCGCTGCGTTTGGACTAGTGGATCTTTCGAAGTCTTCCACGGACAAGCTTGGAGAAACACACCAGATCATTCAGGGGATGGTGAGTCAACCTTGAAATGCTACTTCTTTCGAGGACTGCTGACGATGTGATCGCAACGTGACAGACAAGCGCATTGAAAAGCATCGAGCCATTGATATGTGCCACACCGTTATGTAGCACAGCGCTCAATTGTCTGATGCTGAGAATTGGTCGAACCTAAAGGAGGCGGGTGTTGTGAGCGTATCGTTATGAAAGTGTCCTAGTCATCGAGAAGAAAGCGAAAGTCGAGCTGCTGCGATCAAGGACGGCGGTTGACCGTTCTGCGTCCCTCCCACGCATCCAGGCCGCTGAAAAGGTAGTAGATGGAACAATTGCTTCTTGTCGAAGAGTTGGCGAGGAACTAGAACTAGATTTTACTCGAGCAACGCGTCGCGTTCGCGTCTAGGGGCGCCCGTACCTACACGACTATCATTTCGTTTCCCCGCTTCCTTTCCTACCGCTTTCTACCGCTTTCTTAACTACCTATTAACTAAATCTTCCTTTTAACACCTTATATATAGGGTTACTCTACGCGCTATAAAGAGTAACGACTACTCTATTTAATCTATACAAGTTTACGTTATATCCTAATAACCCCTACTCTACTACCTATCTATATTAGTTATAGTATCGATAGCGGTCGCGTGTTAAACTAGAAAACAAACCTATAGTATAGTACCCTTTATAGTACTACTTATATATTTAGGTTAAGAGGTATTTATTTATAGGCTATTAGCTTTAAATAACTATCGTTAGGGATCTAGAGGATAGAGACTCTAGTAGTCTCTAGCGGGTTCTAAGTCTAATACTAGCTATAACAATACCTCTATTATACTAGTAATAATATCTTCCTTCCTATCTTAAATACTATTTCTACTTCTTAAAAGCTAGCTAGTTCCTTATAGATAAGCCTAGTTTTATAGTACTATAAACGTAATACTAATATTAGTATTCTAATAGCCTTATAAGACCCTCTTCTCTACGAGCTATAACGCCTTACTAACTATTTTATAGTACAAAGCTACGCTATCTATAGTCTTCGAATCCTTCTTATAGCCCTAGGAATATATAGTAGTCCGTTTTAGAGTAGAAATAGTAATAGTAGCTAGATAAGGCTACTACTAGAGACCGTAGTATACGTAAGAATACTACGTCTAGAAAAGTAAAAGTACGAGTAGTACGAGTAATACGAGTAGTACGAGTTTAAGCGAGTTAAAGTAAGTAGCTCGCGTTACTCGCGTAGCTTACGACTACTCGCGGATACTCGCGGACGCTTAGTAGAACTCGCGTACGCTCGCGGACTAATTAATCTTTAACTCTATTAAAAAATTATATAAGTCGAATCTAATAGTAAAAAGAGAGTATTAATATTAGCGTCGCTATTTAGGCTAGACGTTATAATATACCTCGTAGCGCTAACCTAACTACCTTATAGGATATATTAGTATCGACGAGTAAGGCTACTAGTACGTCTAATTAGATAGTTACTCGATTGTTTATATATATAGAGGTCTATAGAAGTAATAGGAAGGATAAAATAAGTAGTAAAAAGAGAGTAATATTAGATACTACTTCGTAGGCTAGGATATTATATCGTACCTTATAGCGCTAACCTAACTACCCTATAGAGTATATTAGTATCGACGAGCGAGGGCGCCTTCTATTAGTAGATAGTTACTCGACTACTTATATATATAGCTATTAGTATTAGAGATTTAAAGGGCTACCCTTCGATAAAGGCTAGCTAACAAATAAAACAAACGATTAGAGATATAACGTCGTAGTTCGATTAGATATTAATCGTTAGATACCTTAGCCTTACCGTAATAAGTAGGCTATTACTTCGTTAAAAAGGAAGTCCCTTAACGCTACTAAAAGAGCTTAGTTTACTTAAGTAGTACTTTAGCTAAGTAGTCTAAAAAAAAGGCTATTAATTAGATATAAGTAGGCTACTATCTATACTATATCGTATCGATAACGGTATAGATAGCCTAGTAATCGTAGGCTATTATAATCTAGTAGAATAGACTTACGCTATAGTATAGGCCTAGACGCCGTATAGCCTATTTTAAAAGTACGTATCTATACTATTAGATTGTAATTAACCGCGACGACTAGGCTATCTACGCCGTTATCGATATAATAAAGTACTAGCGGTAACCTACTTATACCTAATTAGAGGGCGATATATTTAAATAGATTTTATACTCTAAATAGTAGCTACTCTATTATAAAAAGAAGTCCTTCTATAGTATAAAAGTATAAAAAAAACGAGGTAGACTAGGTCGAAGAAGCGTATATTAAAGGACGTAGTAGGCCTATCTACCCCGTAGAGTGTAACTATACTATAGCTACGCCTATTTAACGCTACTCTATCGCCTATTTAGCGTATTATAATTAGTAAAAGGGAGGGCGATATACTTATTTATAGAGGTGTAATAGAGTATCCGTTAAGGTAAAATAATAGAGGTATAAGGGAGTACAAAATTAAAGGTATATAATAATCGTTTATCGTATCGTTTATAGCCTCGTTAATATCTCTCTTAACGGAGTAAAAAGAGAAAGCCTAGACCTCCTATAGTACTAATACTCGAGCTTATACCTCCTTTTCCCCTATACTAGAAACGCTATATTAGGGCGGTTTAGCTATACGCCTTTACTCTATATACTATTCGCCTAGTATAGGGTAGTAATCCTCCTAATTAGTTAATATAGATTTCGCCTTATATAAGTAATATACTTAAGAGCGTCTCTCGTCCTTTCCTCTTTATCTACCTTAGTATAAATACTATAAGTATACTACGTAATAGCTACGTACCCGTATAGATACCTATTACTTAGTAATCTCTAATACTACGCGATATCTACTACCGCTTTCCTACTAGCCGTCGCCGCTATAAAGGTTAATATTAAAGGCTATAAGGCCGTTACTAAGTAGAAGTAGAACTTACTAAATAGCTACGATAACCTCTATAGTATCTATTATATCTAGTTCGAGTCTACTTACTCTAAGTATAAGTACCTAGGCTAGGATAGCTAGTATAGCGAGCCCGCGGCTAGAACTATTCGTATTCTAGAGTAGATCGTCTAGCCCTTAGCGATAGTAAATTCGTCCGTAACTCGCGATAGTAGTATAGTCGCGAGTCGCGGGCTACGAGTCGCGGATAGGTAGGCCTATTTCTACCTCTTACGCTTATACGATACTACGTCTTTTATAATATCCTCTTCCTATAACGTATTCTATAGTTAGTTATATATTTCGAAGTCTACTATATTATTAATAAACTTGTCGCTATCGGGTTTACCTTCGTCTACTAGTACTACGTAGATACTATATTAAACGTAAGAGAGCTTATAGATTCGTCTACCTCGAAAGCGGCCTTTAGCTAGGGTAAAAGGTATATATTAAACGACCGTTATACCGTATATAGCGTTAGCGGTACTATCTTTAGTTTTTAGTTTATATAGCTCTACGAAGACACCTATATATATTAGTCTTTCTTAGAGCTTAGAGTATACTCGTAGTATATAGCTAGCGTCGTTATCCGAATACGTAGTCTTATCTATTTAGTCTTCGACTATAATCGCTATCTTTACCTACGCTAGTAGTATACTATTAAATGCTACGTCTAGTTCGCTCGCTTCTTAACCCTATACGTACTCGTACACCTATATCTAGTCGTACCTCTCGTTCCCCTTAATACTCTACTAACGTAGAGAATATCGGATTATATCTTACTCTATAGTATTAGGATTTGTTCGCGACTTCCCTATTCGTTTCTAGTAGCGTATAGATATATAGAATATAATACGTAGGTCTAATACCTAGCTATCGTCTATTATAATAGTATTAGGGTCTCTAGCGTTAGATTACGCTAATAGATCTCCGTTATAAGGCTAGTTATCGAGTACGAATACGGTAATAGCCTACTAGAAGTATCTACCTAATAGTTTAGGTAGTTCGTCTTCTACCTCGGCTACTATTCGCTATTTATTACTCTTACGGTCTTAGCCTCGTCTCGTTTTAGACCGCGGCTATCTAAAGAAGTCTAGTATATCTATAGGTTAGGTTATTAAATTAGGCTTGTCTAATTTAAGTAGTTCCTCTACGGTAGTCGGGGTACGAAACGTATAGCCTTTATCTAGTCTAGAAAGTATATTTAATAGTCGTTTATTATAATCTATAATTTAATCCTCCTAACCGAGTTTCTTATTTATTAGCTTAAACGGATCCTTAATCGCTATAATATAGTTATACTCGAAAGGACTAGTATCTAATCTAGTAGCTATACTAAATATCTTAATCGTATCTATATAGTATATTATACTATAGAACTTAGGGAAGTTAAAGTAGCCTTCGCGATCTTCGTCCTTTAGGCGGAATAGTACGAATATATCCTTAAAGTAGTTTATATAGTATAGGGCGAGCTTTATATATTATAAGGTGTCGTCGTCGTAACTATAGTATATCGCGAGAATAATAAAGTCTACGAGTAATCGTATAAACTTAATAGTATCGAACTATCTAATCTTAGCGAGTAGCGGTATAAATACTAGAAGAAACTACTATAGGAGACTCTTCTACTCCTTACTTATCTACTACGTTATCTTATTAAAATATCTAAATACTTTTAAGCTATAGTATAGTCGTATCGCTACGAACCGTTAGTTAATAATATCGTTAACGGTATTAGGTAGAGTATAGTTAGCGCCCTTCTTAGGCGTAGTATTACCCTCGGTCTAGAGCTATCGTTTAATTCGTTTTATCTTAGAGGTTAGTATCTTCGCCTTTAATATAGCCTTCGTCTATTTTAGAGTATATATTAGTACGCCTTTAAGTAACTAATATAAAATATTAATAACTAGTAACTTATAGATATTTACTAGAGGGAAGGTCGAAGTCTATAGCTCTATATCGTATACTTCCTATATACTCTTAGCGCTAGTAGACCCCTATTACGAGCGTTAGCGCTCTTTTTAAGCGTCTATTGCCTTTATAGTTCGCTAGGGTACTACTATATTTAAGTCTTAACGCTCGTCTAGGTATATAAGGTAGAGTAGATAATAATCTCGTATCTTTATACTAGTTATCTTAACTTACTCTTCGTAATCGATAGATAACGCTACTACGATTAGGAAGTAGCGTCTAGTTATACTATCCGTATATATAATATCTATCCCCTCGCTAGTTCTAAGCTTACGTATTAGTTCGAATATCGTTCGTATATAGTCGTATAGTAGCTATATCCGCGCCTCTACGCTACCGTCCTTTACGATAGGTAGTTAAGCTACTAGTAGATTAGCTAGCCTCGTATTAGCGTTCTAGATATACTTAGGTAGATTTCTAATTATTATATATACTAGATACGAGGTAAGGTTACCTTAATAATTCGTAACCTATGTTTTATCGCTCGCGATAATAACTAGTATAATCGTTACTCCGTCTACGCCGACTTTAGTCTAAGTCTTCTACTACTATAAACTAGAAGCTATCTCGCTATATATTCGAGAGCCGCTTTCTCGTAAGATTATCTTATACGGTATATATATTAGTTCTTATTTAAAACCGCCGTAACCTAATAGGAACTTTACGATTACTAGAGGGTATTAATATCTAATAGTAAACGTAGTTACTAATAAGCTACTCCTAGAGTTTAGTACTATAACGTTAGCCTTATACTACTTACCTACTTCTTTCGCGAGCGGATCGCCTATAGCCTCGATCTTGTCCTTAAGCTCTACTAGGTTTAACTAACTTAGCCGTTAATATAATAGATATAGTCGTAAGTCGCTTAGTAGGCGGGATATAGCCTTACTCGATATACGCTCTTAAAGTAGCTAATTAACGAAAGCGATATCGAAATTAGACTTAAATATATCTACGTTTAGAGGCTTAGTCGTCTACCGCTTACTACCTATTATTAGTAAAGTAGCTAGTCTATAGAGAAAAGATATACCTATATTAGTAATAGTATACCTACCTTTATAGCTTTCTCTTCTTCGAACGTACGAATATTATAATTACTTAGATCGCTTATAGTAGAGAGTCGTCCTTTACTAGCTCTAATAGATACCTAAGACGTTAAGTCGCTAGTATCCGTATTCTCGTAATCTTTATCTAATATATATATAATCTTATCTAGTACTATCCTCTTCGGCTACTCTACTATTATCTATATATTCTCTATCGCCGTAGCTAACTCTTCTTCTACGAGGCCTATAGCCTTATCGTATAATTACTCTCTTAACGGTTTAGGAGTATATTACTCGATTAGTATATTATATCTACGATTATTATAAGTATATATAATAACCTAGCCGTCGTCGATCGCCCTTCGTTAAGATAGTCGCTATAGACGATAAGACGCGCGTTTTTGTTTATTTAGCTCTTTATATATTAGGATATACTATCGTTACCCTTCGATATAATTAAAGACTCTATTATAGCCTATATATACTATTAGTTAAGATAGTATAGTAAATAGCGACGCTAGCGAGTATATAGTAGTAGTTAGGCCGTATAATATAAGAGATTAAAGAACTAGTTTCTACTTCTAACCCGCGACGCGCGATACGTAATCTTCGTACTAATACGATCCGCGACCTACGACTCGCGGCTTAGCGAGTATCTCGATACTATTATAAATACGCGACTATCGCGGATACGTAATACGGTTCTCGCGGGTCGTAGGTAGCGATAATAAGTAAGGTAGAAGTCGCGGTACTATATTAAATATATAGAGGACTTATAATAACTTAGGCTATTACTTTACGACTTTTATTATAGTAGTACTACGTCTATACGTTCGCTATTCTATTATATCTATAATATTACCCTCTACTATACTAGCTACTATCGCTATATTAGTATCCTCGATCGCTAATATCTTACTAATCTTAAACTAATCTACTACTCTAATTATCTATATACTCTTAGTATTACGAGCGGGCTATAAAGGGTAATAATATTATAGCCGCTTATATATTATAACCTCCTTTTCGTTCGACTTAGCGCGGTCGAGTAATACGAGTATATTAGTAGCTAGGAAGAAGTTACCGTAGTCTATACTACTAGCGTTTACGATAAGAAGAAATAGTTTATCTTTATAGCCCTTCGTAATCGAATATATTATATTAAATTCTTCGAGGGCGCTGTTATTACGCTCTACTAGTTCTCTATTTATAATTATAGTAAGACTCGTCTATTATAGTTAGAGCTCTAGAAATTGTTTTAATCTAGCTACGCCTTAAAACACCTATAATAGTATTATTGCGTTAACTAGATTATTAGCGACGAATACGATCTTCTTTAGGTATCTAAGGGCGTTTAGTTAAGAGCGAGCTTATTAGTAGATATCGAGTAGGAGCTATACTATCCTACTCCGCTATATCTTAGGTAAGACGAGTCTAGCGAGGATACTATATTTAGAGTATATATTAGTTAATATCCTCGTAGTATAATTTCCTAGCTCTTCGTCTAACTATTAATTATCTATATACTACGCTTCGAGCTCTAGCTATAGTTAGGCGATATTCTATTTATGGACGAGATTATTAGCTCTAAGGCGTCGATCGCCTATCGTATCTCGCCGCTATAATCGCTTTATAGGCTTATCTATATATATACTAAATCGGACGCTTAAATCGAAGTAGGAGTTAGTAGGGAACTCTATATAGGCCGTATCCTAGTAGGTATAAGCTAGATCCTAGACGTCTATTACTACTATACGGATAATAATACTCTAAAGCTATTAAGTAAGTAGGCTAAGGTAGCGCTAGGCCTTAGTAGCGGCTACTAAGCTAGTTACTAGTAAAGTTTATATAGTCTTTATATATTCTACGAGATATATAGTCGCTAAAATAGTATCTATAATACGGAGCTCCTTAATCTATTCTATAGTTCCGTCCTATAGGTAATTCGGAGGAAGTTAGTAGAGTTCGATAGATTACGCTCCTCCGTTAGTATACTACTACTCCTAGAATAGACGATATATCGGTATAAGCTACTAGGCGCTAGGATCGTTAATATTTATATACTAGTATATTAATACTATCCTAGCGTATAATACGTTTATCGGATTATTAAATAGCGTTATATAGCTACCTAGTATAGGTAGATAGCTAGGAAGGCTACTAACTATAGTCTATAATTAACTTTAGCTATAGCGTAGTTCGTTAAACTTATTAATAATATAGAGTCCCTAATAAGATTATACTAAATATATATTCGGCTATATCTAACTAGTAGCGCTACGATTATAGAAAGCGATCTACTTAGCGACGTTATCCTCGTCGATAATAATAATAAAGTTATCTAGCTACTAAACTATATTATAGTCTCCGTCGTAATAGAGGAGTTATCGTATATTACTCTTAGCGATTATATCCTCGTTTTACTCTAGTAATTTAAGCTAGGCTTATATCGCTTCTATATTATAACGATCTAGAATATTATCCTTAATATAATATATACCCTTCTTTCGCTATCCTTTAGAGGCGAGCCTTATATCTATCTTCTCCTTATCTATAATAACGATAATAAGCGACTTATCTTTAATCGACCGTTTAATCGCTAAGTACTATCTCGTAGTTATACCTCTTAGGATAACTATTAGTATCGCTCCCGTATAGACTAGTAGTTTTTAAGTCGTAAGGATACTAAGGTCGAGGTTAAGTATAGGTTTAGTATCTATCTAAGCGTCGTCGCTTCTCCGTAGATTACGTCTAGTATAGCCGTACTTCTAGCGATTTAGTCGTATAATATCTATAATAGTAATATCTATATATATCCTATCGATCCTATAGTCTATAGCGTTTATAGTAAGCTCTTCGCTATTCGCGAGCTAACTTAGGATCTATCTAACGGCGTATATCTTATATAGATAAAGGCCTCTCTAATCTATCTAGCCTAGTAAAAGAACCTTTAACTTCGGATAAGTATTAGTAGAGTCGAAGCTAAAGAATAGATAGGTCCGCTTCTACTATACTATTAGTATAACTTAGTAGAGTAGAGTAGTAAG